>JARJLG010000062.1:0-456847 GCA_029448575.1 Mycena maculata | reverse complement strand
GGGCCATCAGTAGAATTCGGTGCCGGGGCCTCGTAAGGCCACGCGGTCCTCTTCTTCGCGCACCGCTTGTTCCTCACTTAGGGCGTCTCGGGCGCGCGTCTCCGCGCCATACACCGGGGTGTCGACGCATGCGCTCGTCGTGTTACATGCATGCAAAATGTGTGTAATCATGTATATATAGTCTGCAGCCTATGACAGGATTAACCTGTCATAGTGGCCTTTTGGCTCAGTTGGTAACAGTGTTAGCTCGCAGGCACGTTACATAACAGTATGACAGGTTTAAACCGGTCGCGAGTTCAATCCCTCTTGGTGGCATTCTTTTGTAGGCTTGGAGCACCTGGGAAATTTGTCATTATTTGAACTCGGCAACGTCCGGCAGGTTGATCATGTGACCTGGGGGTCTACTGTGTATCATGTGGTTCTTGGAAGTGCACCCGGGGTTCTGTCCCCGGTCCGGCCCATTCCTGGGCTTCCGTCCCATTTCGGGACATCTCGGATCCATTCTAGGATCATTTCGCACTTCGAGGGCTCAGTGCCTAATGGGGGGGGTGTTATATCCATGCAACATCCCAGAGCCTCCCGTCGACCTTCCGGTCGCTCCGGTAGGTTCCGGAGCTCCGGTCATATCCCGGAGCCTCCGGACCTTCCGGAAGCATCGGGTTTTTACGCAATGAAGGCTTACTGAGCGTTTCCCGTTTATCCGTCTTCTCATCTTCCTTTTAATTGTCTTACAACTTATCATCAGTCCTCATGACAAGTCTTATTGTCATGAACCACTCTCCTTCCTATTTGGGAATACAATTAGGTATTCCATTTAAATACTACGTCTTTACTTCATGTACTTCAGTTTGATTATTAACGTTAATCGTTGCCTGGTTCTTCCTCTTGATCTGAGTCGTCTACGTACCTCCTTATCACCTCCGGTACCTGGACTTCCGGTTATTCGTCAGTCAAGGCGTTAGCTCACCCTTAACCCCCTGTGGTGTTGCTATCCTTCCTTTATACTGCACCGGACCTCTTCCGGGCCCTCCGGTACCTCCGGTCCTAACCGGAGCCTCCGGAACCTCCGGCCCATCTTCCATCTCGTCCTAGGTCCATTCCGGCACGGTATATAACAGTATAATCAAACTCACCGTCTTGGCTGGCAATTATGTCTTATTCTTCCTTCGGCACCACTCCTCTTGTCTTTCCATCGCTAGCGGACTCTCCGCTGGGCGTTGAGGAGTGTCACCTTGGTCACAACACTGCCACACCTTGTGATGCCTCGGAGTCGACTTCGTCCTCCGACGTAGTTTCTGCCAATCCATGGACCCCGTACCTTGTTCCGGGTACTTCCAGTCCAATCGGTCCATGGAGCTCGGGTTTTCATCAGGTCTATACCGGCTTTCCACAACCCTTGGCGTATCCTCCGGAACCTCCGGTTCCTGTTCCGGGATTCTCCGGAGTTTTCTCTGGAAGCGCTGAGACCGGACAGACTTATCCCGTCCCATCCGCTGTCTTCCATCACTATTGCCAACCGGTACATCATATCCAACCACCGGTGGATCCTCCGTCGTACTCCGGTTCGCCGGACTACGGTTTCCATGGCACTCATGACAGCATCGGCGGAAATCTTTCCCATCACACCAATCTCCTTTCATCGCGTCCTCCGAGCTCATCAGCGTTCACGGACGGAGTTCCGGATACCATTCTATACTCCTCCAACGCAGCTCCTCGTTCTCTCCGGTCTAACCTCCGGAATCCGGAATTCTTCTACGGTACCGATCCCTCGAAACTCCATCCCTTCCTAGCCCAATGCTACCTGCATTTTGCGGAGCGTCCTCGGGACTTCCGCACGGACGACGACAAGAACTTATTCATCTTGTCGTTCCTCTGGGGTGACGCTGCACGCCTATTCACAACCTCCGGCCCGCAGCAGGAACTTCCATGGCAAGGGAATTTTTCCTTGTTCATCATGGAGTTTTTCGACGTATTCGGTCCTCCGGATCCGACCGGCGACGCAGAGGATCAGCTCCGACGCCTCCGGATGAAACACTCCGACCGGATCATCCCTTTCCTCATTAACTTCGACGAAATCGCTTCCCTTCTTGATTGGAGCGATTCCGCTCTCAGTCACGCTCTCCGCACCGCTCTCCCTCTCCGGATCATTTCGGAGATGGATCAGTACACCTATCCGAGTTCACTCGAAGGTGTCAGAGCAATCGTCCACCGTATCGATTACTGGTATTGGCAGCGGATCGATGAAGAGCAAAGCGGATCTGAAGTTTCTCAACTTCTGGGTGATTCCGAACTATCCGGAGGAGATTCCGGCAGTTCTGATTTTGGCACCTTGTCACCGGCACTTTCCGTCCTCAGTTTCGCGTCTTCAGCACCATTCGTACCGCAGTCTGCAGCACCGGAACTTTCCGGTCAAGCCTCCGGAGTCTCCGGGGCTCGTCACCCGAAGTTTCCGGAGTCTGTCAACAAGCTACTCGGTAAAAACGGACGGATTCTCCCTGCGGAACACGAACGACGGAAGGTCCAGGGTCTTTGCATGTACTGCGGAGGCTCTGGACACCAAGTTGCCGAGTGTAGGAAGCGTCCGTCTCATTCCGGCGCAACCTCATCTGCCAAATCCACCTTTCCGACCAATATCAGTGCCTAACTGACCAGCAGCCTCGAAAACTCGCGCTCCGGTCGTCCGCGTCGGCCCCCGGAGGCATTTCCGAGTTCATCATAACCACGCATCCATTCTTTTCCACTCTCACGACAGTCCCGCTCTCATGAGCCGGACCTATGATCTCATTATCTCTATCATCTCAGAAATGCCATGGGTTTCAACTTCCGACCGGAGACTCCCTCTCCGTTCCGGATCTGTTTGTTTTACTTATCTGTGAATCTATGGGTTTTGCTCCGTTCACGGAAGTTCCGGATATAATCTCCCCTCCGGATCTCATCGGCATCTTCTTCCCTCTAATCGGCAGCCTCGTCTGTCATAATTCCATCATCTGGTGATGTTCCTATTCGGAACTCGGCGTCATCGATTCTGATTCCCCATCAATCTGGTTCCTGGATACCGGCAAACTCCACCGTATCAATCCGTTGATTGACTAGTCGGAAGTTTCCAACTGATCTGTTCCTTATTCACATGGGGCTTAGTGTGCACACGACCGGCAGCAATGTCGGATATTGGTTCGGTACCCAATCACGGGTAGAGCAATGCTGCGCCGGAGCTCCGACAACCTCCGCTGCTCATACCGACAATTTTAACGCCATCACCTCGAGTCCCTTCGGTCTCATCGGCCTGCGTGCCACCGTTCCTCCGGAACATCTCCGAGACATCTGTCTCTCTTTTCCGGATCTTGACTCGTCACCATCTTCCGGAAGTCCTTCCGGACACTCTCCGGTTTCGGACATCGTCCCGGATACTCTCCGGACACCCTTCCGCTCACTCCGGTTGTCTCGTCGACATCCGTTGGGCACTTTACTTCCGGTAACCTCCGGAGCAATATTGCTCTGTGTAATCTCCGGTCATACCCCGAGGCTATTCGCTTCACGGTCCTCCGGGCGTTCCGGCATTTGCTTGGCTTCCGCTCGCGGATCGCACTTCTCAAGAGGGCAATTAACCTCTTTCCCGATTTTACATTTAGGCTATTAGCCTTATTGTTCATCCTCGCCCTTTTCGGTCTTCGTCTTTCAACAATCATTTCGAAGTTACGCCAATTCCTGGACTCCGTGGAATTCGGATCAATTTCCACGTCGCAAGTCAGGAAACTTTCCTTGTGCATCCAAAACTCCTGTTCGAACCTTTCGACCAATGTCCTCCGGATTCACTTCATTGATCATGGGCACAACATCTGCATCTATTCCGAGGCTCCAATCCGGCTTCCTCCAAATCTTGCCCTTGATCTCACCTGGAGTCCATCGTTCTCTTCCGGGTTACAAGTAGGCCATCTTCCGATAATCTCCAGAGACCTGACCGCCTCTGGCTTCTCCGGGTCACCCGTAGTTTCCTCCGATGGCCCCCGGAGACCTATGCTTTCCTCCGGCTTCACCGATCGCCTCCGGATTATCCAGTTCACCCGTTCCATCGTAGGTCATCCTTCGATGACCTCCGGAGATCCGTGTTCTCCGACGGCTTACTGTCAATTGTCCTTGACGTCTACGGATTACTCATACGTTATCCTCCGGTGGCCTCAGGAAACAGGTTTCAACAGTCCTACCAGAACGTCTCCGGGACTCTGTCCGGAGATCTCCGATCATCTCCGGATTCTTTCCGATAAGGAGTTCACACATCGTACAAAAACAGGAATTATTCACTTGGCAGCAACCTCGAAACCTCCGGTTCTACCGTTCAATTATCCCACCTTTGATTCCTCCGTTCCAGCATCATCGTGTGTTTGATGCGGAGGCTCCGGACACTACGTTATTACCGGAGCCCCCAGACCATCCATTTTCGAGTGCCATTATAGCACTCATCGATGTCTGCATTTTCGGAGTCAACGTCTTTGAACCGGACGTACTTGGCTTGAAGAATTTTTCGGGCACCTGGAGCTTGTCCATCAAATTTCGCCTTTTCCATTCTATTCTTTGGCGACCAGCTCCACCCATTCCACCTCCATGTATCTTCGGAAGTGGTGTTCATCCGGTCGTATTCCGAGTTTGGTCGCTCGGACCTCTCGGAACCTCTCGCCACATCTTGGAATCCTCGCCTTGCGGCGTTCCGACGCTCCGAATCAACCTCCGGTATCTCCGATTTCCGCAGCTCTTCTCCGGAGCCCAAGATTCCAAATTCCGAGTTACGACCATTAATCCCTACCGCTCTCGTTGCAGTCGAGATTTCTCCTGCTTTCGAGCTGTCAGGATACTTCGATCCTCCCACCTTCCGGTGGTTCTCTGGCCTTTCCGGGGCTCTCCGGTAATTTCCGGAGTTCTCCGGCGCTCACCGGAGCGACTCAGAGGATGTGGAATTGTCGGCAGACGATGGGACGTCTACCCTTAAGAGGGGGATAAGCCTATAAAAACTCCGATAATTTTCAACTTTTCTTCGCAAGAAGTGCAGACTATTGATCAAAAAGTCAGCATACCACGCGGAACACATCCTCTCAGTCCATCTCTTGTCGTTTTGCCTTCCTCTCTGCAGACGGCACAATTGCGCTCGCTATTCGATTTCAGATCCAATCAATCTTCAACCAACTACCACTACGCATTCCAGGGTATCATTCATCGGTATTCCGGTATTCCGGTCTTGTTCCGGACATCGTTCACCCTCCGGACCATCCACCAATTATCCAACCGGTACCAGAACCATCCGACAAGCCTCACCCATGCATCAAGGGATCCTTCCGTGAGCTCCGGATCCTCCGGAACCTCCGGAGTTCCCAGACATAGTGGTCCACAACCTTCTGTTATCCATACGACATTTGCGCATCTGGGTGCATCAATCTATCCCTCCGATTATTCCACCCATCTTCGCCCATCCCTTCACTTCCGGGCACATATTGAGTATTATTTGATTCCCCGAGAGTCGTCACGATCAACTCCTGCATCGGTACTCAGTTCACATCACCTTCTCTTATCCCATTCGGGATCTTGGGCAACTTCATTTAAATCACTCATCTGCCCAACCACTTTCCCTTCTTTGCCGCCTATCCATTGGTATACTTCCGGATTGCCTCCGGTACACTTCCGGAATCACTCCGGTACTTTTCCGGATAATCCCTCCGGTGTCCTACCGGCTCTCCTTCTATTCTTTCCGGTTTCCTTTCGGATCGCTTCCGAATTCTTCCGGTTCACTTCCGGCATCACACTCCTTTGCCAATTCATTTTCGGTTCGTGTCCGGAAATTACTCTGGTCCTTATCGACAGACGGAGTGGACCAATCAACATCCTGATTTAGTCACTTTTCCAATCAACGGAATAACACTCCTCTTATCATTCATCAATATTCCAATCATTATCATTTCTCCAATTATTCATTCGTTAAATCCGACAGTTCCTACAGTGGAACCCAACCCGTATCACATACGATGCGTTCCGGTTCCGGAACTGCTCCGGAACGTTGCTTTTCTATTCCGTCACATCGGAATCCTCACCATTCCTCCTCCGGACCCTCCGGTGATTAACCGGAACCTCCGGATCCTTCCCATTTCACTCAAGTTCAACATAAATCAACTCAAGAAAAAGAATTCTTCCAAAATCCACAAATACAAAACATTCATTATTTACAATTGTCTCTGTATTGTCCATTGGTCACTTTGGACCCTCGTCTTCACCTCCGGACACCTCCGGCTTTTCTCCCGGAGCCTCCGGCTCCCCCATCTCCTCGTCCTCGTCGTCCAAGACGAACACCCCGTCTTCCTCGTGGAATCCCGCTGGCGCTCCTGGCTAGAGCACCAAGGTCTGGAACTCTCGCTCTTCCGACTCCCTCTTCACCCGTACCGAAGCCTCCGGTACAGGTGGTGGAGTGGGAGGCGGAGGCGGCACTGGCTCAGGATCGGTAAGGACCGTGATTGTCCTCGCCTCCGCCTGGCCCGTGGTGCGTTCCTCGGGCGTTCCCTGCCCCTCCGGCGCCTCTGCCACATCCAGCTCCACGACTTCCCCCATTTCCTCCGTCTCCGCGGGTGCTTCCGGGGCTTCCGGAACCTCGGGGACGTCCACGTCCATCCTCTCATCCTCCCCGTCGTCCGTGGACCGGAAACCCTCCGGCCAGGATTCGGAACGGGCTCGGGGCGCAACCGGAGCTTCCGGTTCCGCCTCCGAGTCCTCCGACTCGACGGGTTCCCCCTCCTTCTCCGCCACCTCGGGGCTTCCGCGCTTCATCAACCTCCGGCGCTTCGCCGGGCGCGCACCCTCGTCCATCTCCGGCTCCTCAGCGGCCAGGTCGAGCTCCGCCGCCTCCGCAAGGGAGAAGTCCCATTTGGAGGCCTCCATATCGGCCGCCATCAACCGGAGCATCCGCTCAACACCAGGCGGCACCTCCCGACCACTCTCCAGCACTGCGAGCGTCTTGAGGATAAGCTGGCACGCCCGGTATGCCAGCTTATAGCGCAACATATTGCGCCCCACCTGCTCCCCGAGGTATCCGACGTGGGTATCGAGCTCCCGGAGCTTCTCTCGCACACTTTCCTTGCCCTCCGCCTTCCGGGCCCTCCGCTCCCGTTCCTTCCTCGTGCGAGCCCGCACCTCGCGGTCGCTCCGGTCGCCCCCGACGTTCCGGGTGCTCCGGCGCGTCCGCGAGGGCCCCGCGACAGGTCCGGAACCCTGTCGACGGGCCTTCGCCATCTCGCGCTTGTTGATGCGCGGTGGACCGAGGGGGCGGGCGCGGCTGCAGTGGATGTGCTTAGCGCGGCAGCGCCGGCACGCAGTGCGTCCGTATTCCACGACGCACACCTCACTGCTCTTGCGGCAGGAATCGCAGGCTAGGAAAAAGCAAATATTAGGTTAGTACCGGAACCTCCGGTATGGACTGCGACGTACCTTTGTCTCCTTCCTGCTCCACATCACTATCCACCTCGTCATTCAAGTCATCGTCATTCTCCTCCTCACCTCCCGGACCTTCCGCGCGCTCCGGGGACGCCGACTTCAACGTTTCGATGACGGGCACGTCATCGAACTCCGGAGCCTCCACATCGAGGAGCTCCAAGTCGTGCACGAGCTGGAGAGCTCGTGCTGCTTCCTCGTTCGCGACCTCCGCCCGTTGCGCGGCCTCCTGCGCCTGTTCCTCGTAGGCGGAGATAAGGCGAGCCCGGCGCTCCTCGCGCTCCTCGTAGAAGCGCTGCGTTGCCTCGTCGCGCAGCTCCGACGTCGTCGCGCGAGCCTTCCCCTTCCCGGAGCTCTTCCCCTTGCCGGCGTCGTCGCGGTCGTCGCCCGAGCCTCCATCGCGCGTGCCGTTGTCGCTTCCGCCGTGTTGCATTGTGTTGTGTGTTTGGTGACCGGAGGTGGTGGTGGTAGGAAAGAAAGAAACGTCTGAGTCAAAACCAACAGCACGTGACTTTTTGATCTTGTTTATTTTCCCACGCTCCTTCATTGTTCGACCAACTCGTCATCTCTTGGGTTCCTCATGGGAGAGGAACCTAAGAGGGGGATACTGTTATATCCATGCAACATCCCAGAGCCTCCCGTCGACCTTCCGGTCGCTCCGGTAGGTTCCGGAGCTCCGGTCATATCCCGGAGCCTCCGGACCTTCCGGAAGCATCGGGTTTTTACGCAATGAAGGCTTACTGAGCGTTTCCCGTTTATCCGTCTTCTCATCTTCCTTTTAATTGTCTTACAACTTATCATCAGTCCTCATGACAAGTCTTATTGTCATGAACCACTCTCCTTCCTATTTGGGAATACAATTAGGTATTCCATTTAAATACTACGTCTTTACTTCATGTACTTCAGTTTGATTATTAACGTTAATCGTTGCCTGGTTCTTCCTCTTGATCTGAGTCGTCTACGTACCTCCTTATCACCTCCGGTACCTGGACTTCCGGTTATTCGTCAGTCAAGGCGTTAGCTCACCCTTAACCCCCTGTGGTGTTGCTATCCTTCCTTTATACTGCACCGGACCTCTTCCGGGCCCTCCGGTACCTCCGGTCCTAACCGGAGCCTCCGGAACCTCCGGCCCATCTTCCATCTCGTCCTAGGTCCATTCCGGCACGGTATATAACAGGGGGCACTGTTACATGCATGAAAAATGTGTGTAATCATGTATATATAGTCTGCAGCCTATGACAGGATTAACCTGTCATAGTGGCCTTTTGGCTCAGTTGGTAACAGTGTTAGCTCGCAGGCACGTTACGTAACACGTCGGCCTGTCGGGACCAGTTTGCTATTTCTTCATCTCTGTCTGCTTCCTCGTTGGAGTAATACCTGTACTGACGCAGCAGTCGCAGGTTAACATCGTATTCCAACGCAGTAAGCGGTCGCCGTCCAGCCAGGGTCCGAGCTCGCTCGAAATCCTGTATCTCCCGTTCCGCAGACGTGTATTCTGCTGGATAGGACGCAGTTATATCAATAATAGTCCCGAGTTCGAACGTATCTTCAAACTCGGGCTCGGGGACGCTCCCTTCATCAGTAGACTCCTCTTCGCTAGTGTACGATGCACTCGCGGAGGGGAGAGCTACATTACGGAGCTGAGGCGACGCCGGGAGAGTGACCCAGTTGGGGTCTAGGCCAACGTTGGCAAGATGCTCGCATACTGAGTAAGTGCAACCCTCAGGCAGCCCGTTCTCGGGGGTGGCCGGTACATGGCGACAGACTAATGCGCAATCGTGGCAGACCACGCACACAGGACCCGGATTGTAACCCAGGGCGGTAGGGATGTGTTCCGTGGGGGTGACGGAACTGGCGGTTAGGGACGTCTCCGTATCGCTACCGAGCGTTTCAAGATCTTTGGCCATGTCTCCTACCAGGCGCATAGAATAATATTGTAAGGTAGGGCGAGCGGCATATCCGCGCATGGCCTGAAGCCTAACTTCTTCGTTAGGACCATTGATCAGGTCGGCCAAGTCGGGAGCGACCCTATCGTCCTGGTCCTCGTCTCCGGACAGCAGGGCGGCCTCGTTTTCAGGGTTGGACTCATCCGAGTCCTCGTCCAAGTAACTCTCAGAGACCCGCTCCACACGATGGGCAGCAATTGCACGCGACTTCTTGCGGAACGGCAGCTGCTCATTGTACCGAGGGCAGATCTTATCCCTCGCGTAGTGATCTCCCCCGCATGCAAAGCACTTCTTCTCCGTTGTGCAGGGAGGGCGAGGGGTGGAATCGACCCGTGGCGCCGCAGGCTTAAGGTTGTCCTGGATGCGCGCCGCACGCGCAGCAGGGTTCGCCGGGCACGTCTCGGCACGGCTGTGGAATCTTCCAGGGCTGTCGATCCGTGGGGCGTGAGCGGTTGGAATTGCAACGGCAGCATCCTCCTCGCGCAGGCCCGCTTGTTATATACCGTGCCGGAATGGACCTAGGACGAGATGGAAGATGGGCCGGAGGTTCCGGAGGCTCCGGTTAGGACCGGAGGTACCGGAGGGCCCGGAAGAGGTCCGGTGCAGTATAAAGGAAGGATAGCAACACCACAGGGGGTTAAGGGTGAGCTAACGCCTTGACTGACGAATAACCGGAAGTCCAGGTACCGGAGGTGATAAGGAGGTACGTAGACGACTCAGATCAAGAGGAAGAACCAGGCAACGATTAACGTTAATAATCAAACTGAAGTACATGAAGTAAAGACGTAGTATTTAAATGGAATACCTAATTGTATTCCCAAATAGGAAGGAGAGTGGTTCATGACAATAAGACTTGTCATGAGGACTGATGATAAGTTGTAAGACAATTAAAAGGAAGATGAGAAGACGGATAAACTGGAAACGCTCAGTAAGCCTTCATTGCGTAAAAACCCGATGCTTCCGGAAGGTCCGGAGGCTCCGGGATATGACCGGAGCTCCGGAACCTACCGGAGCGACCGGAAGGTCGACGGGAGGCTCTGGGATGTTGCATGGATATAACACCGCTTCAGACTCCCACATCTGTCTGGCGTGGGATCTGAGCGTCTCGATGGGCGTGAACTCGGAGGTGAGTCCACGGCCTACTCGCAGTTCCCTGCTCAACCATTTAGGGAGCAGCTTCATGAACCGGTCCTTCAGCACAAACGGTGCCGGCATGTCGACCATCTGCTGTCCGTGCTGAATCAAGTCGGACATCAGCTTTTCAGGTCCCTTTTCGGTGTTCCAAGCCACCGATTCAAATGCGCGGGTAGCGCGTTGAGCGCTAGACGACTTCACATATCGCCGGTGCAACACGCAGATCACATCGGCAAATTGAAGAGGAGCGTCCGAAAGTGCACGAGGGTTATCAATCTCGGTCACAAACCACTGGTGTGCGTCACCTTCCAGGTACCCGTTCAGTAACGAGATCCGGTACGCATCTAATTCTGGACCGCCATAGCAGCTAACACGCATCCAGCCAAGAAACTTCTCGAGGTGATTCATGAATGTCTCATGGTCGTCCTGGCCTCTATATCGTGAGGGGTTGTCAATCTTGGCGGGGCGCACGTGGTGCAGCAGTTCCAGTTGAGTGCCTACGCGATGATCAATGGTCTCGCGTATAATGTTTTCCATATCGTCAGCGAATTCCGAAATGACATCGCGTCCATCCAGACCTGCGCCGGAGTGATAGCCGGAGACCGACGTGTTCATCCCCACGGATGGGGCTCGCGTCCTGTCTACCGGATCGTCGGCAAATCGGGCACGACTCGCGCTGGACTCCATGTCCTGCAGGCGTCGAAAGTCGTGTAGTACGGTCGCGCGGGCTATGTCGCCAGCAGGGTTGTGGGGTATAAAGTTCCCTGGAACGTACGGGAGATTACGCGCCATGGTCCGAGCATCCCCGGCGTCTACGCCCGATGATGCGGCGACGCCGAGTACTTCGGGTAGTGGAAACGCGGCGTGCGTCTGTTCTTTGGTACGCAGAGTGGCCGCCACGCGCTTCTCGAATTCGTCGACAGTCTCGTTGTCCTTGCGAGGAGACACGACCGAGTTCATTGCGTTTGTAACGGACACAGGGAGACGGGAGTTGCGGTCGCGGACAAGCTGAGCGAGGGAGCTGGTGGCCCACGGGGAGCGCGGGCTCCGCTTCCTTTACTCATAATGTCCAACAACAGATTGACTTGGGTAACCGAAGCCCCAGTATCTCTCAAGACGTGAAGATTGTCGTCCAAACAGTGGTTCAGGCATGACCGCTGATCATTCGTCTCGTTACGAAGGGAATCGAGACGAGACACGACCTCCGTGCGCACGGCCTGAATGGCATTGTGCGTGGCCTCAGTAGCGGTTTGATGCTCGGCAAGCATCGCCGTAGTAGTAACCAACCGAGCGTTGGCTGTACCCAGGTGAGCACGAATCTGATTTAGTTGGCCTATCTGCGTGGCATTCAAACTGTCTGGATCAATGTCCAGGTCTAATTGAGGGTACTCCGCGGCTGACAACTCAGGCGGGGTAGAATCCGACAGCGCAGACTCAGAAGAAGTAGGGCGTCCATCGTCCGACGTCCTCAACTCGAATAGTCGGGAGTGGTGGATAGCGACGTTGGTCGCGTCGCCTGGCCCTGATGAGGCAGACCCCCCGTTGTCAGCGGAGGACACTCGCAGCTGACGACCAGCATCGTCGGTGATGTACGGGATGCCTGAGGCGTCCCTATGAAGGACTACTCGGGTACTCCCCGGGGCAGGGCTGCTCGCAGTGCTGCGGGCTGCCACGTCATCCGCGCCATCGGCAATACTGGTGGCGCTGAGGGCGGGGTTCGCTCGGGACTGAGCCGAGACGAACTCCAAGTGGGCGGCAGAGGGTTGCTCTGCCATAGTATGCTCGGTGCTTTCCATGGTGGGGAATAGCGTCGGGCGTGCGGTATATTTGTCAAAAATATAGATTTTGCTTCGAGTGGAGCTTTTGCTAGCTTAAAAAAGTGTTAGAGGTGTATATAGGTCTTAGAGTTCACCAAAGTAAGCTGTCCCAAGGTCTATATTGGATAGAACGAGTGGGCGGGCCTACGATGTGGTGGGTAAAAAGATACCCATCACACGGTGGACTTCGCCCTGATATACTACACAATCAAACAAGTATAAACATTTAGATTAGATAACGAGATAAGGCAGTTAGGCGCGCAGCGCCTAACTCATCCGCCTTACAAGATCCCTGTTCCTGTCTTTCTGTCTGAATCAGTGAGGACGCATCGCCAGCGTCCTTTCAGTGCTCCTTTAAAGAAGCACATTTGAGCATAGGAGCCCACAGATCATTCTCACTGGGCCTCAAGCCGGGCCCTGAACATCACTAGGAAGCCTGCGACGGCACTTTGGTGCTGACTGTTATATCCGTGCATTGTCGGACCGGTCGGCCCGGCAATTCCCGAGAGGGTTTTCACGCTATGAAGGTCTACTGAGCGTTTCCCTTCTAATCACTGATTACTCATCGGGCCGACGGACTTGTATTTCTCCGAGGCCTTATTGTCAAGTCCGACTTCTTTCTCGGGCGTACTTACCAAGCCCGAAGTCCTTTATTGTTTAACCTTACTAAGTCACCTTGCTACCTTATTGTTTAACGTTTCTTACTTACCAATATCTCGCACGCTATTGTATTCAATAGACAATAGCGTACTTAGTTTAAAAGCTAGTTAGATATGTTTTGTACTTCAGTTTGATTATTGATTGTTTCTTCGCTATCTCGGCGTTGGTCGAGCCTCTGCCTTCATCCTCTATTCGGACTTCAACTCCGAACTCCGAACTCCGTGACTCCGGACTATAGTCTTGTGCAGAACTGCGGACCGAATAGTCGCTCACTCTATTCTTTGTAGTGTTGCGAGAAACCGCGAACTCCGAGGTCGGACTTCATCGACCTTGGCCTGACTCGACATATAACACTGACGGTGGATGCTACTTTTGCCCAAATGCATCCCCTCCTGTTGTTTTGCCCGCAAAAAACTGGAAGGAAAACCCGGAGCACCGAATTTACAGACGTAGCGGACTGAGTCCGCCGAAGATGGAGGTGGTAAAAAGCCAACGATGCGGTAGTCTCTTCATAATTTACTCGTGCCTCGTTTGTTGTACAGTTTATCGATTCCAGTAGAGGTCGAGGTTATTACATAAAACAAATTTCTCCCTCCCTCCCGCATCAATATATGAACTAGAACAAACATCCCTCAGTGCGACGGAGATTGGTGCTGGCCATGACATGAAGGACAGGTTGTCTCTGAGAGGTATTAGCTGTGAGCTCTACACGAAAACTAAGAGGCATACCAGATCTGAGTGGTACAACCAATATATATACCGATGGCAATGTGGCGCTGGTTGACGGTGCGGGGTTGGGGCAATCCCATATCCAGTTAGGTAAGCAGTGGTTTGGGCACCATCTAAAGCACACAGGGTGTTGACATTGTTGTTGATGAACGGCTGACTGCCTTTCGTGGACTATGGCGTCCAGTTCCGATTAGGGTTTAATTTCCTTTTATTTTATTTCACCCCTTACTACCAATCGTAGCCGCTCCCTATAAAGAGGACGGCGCTACATGACGACCCTCAGTCTCTACCACATCGGTGTGAAGGCTGAGGGTACGTCCATTACTTATCCTTCAACTACTTGGACACTTACAGTTACCTGTAGACACTTACAGTTACCTGTAGACTATATCTTACGATGTTCTTCTCTACAGGTTAATATTATTGAGTCTCTACCACATCGGTGTGAAGGCTGAGGACTTTATCTTACGACATTCTTCTCTACAGATTCGCAGTCAGAAGCGGGAAACGGCGTGCAGTCCCTGAATCAGCGTTGCTAGAGTGCAGCACACCTTGAAGACTCACCAATCCCCCCCCCCCCCCCCCCCCCTGATATTTGACCCCTATGTCTCTCTCCTCCATTACCATCCTCCCTGCTGATAAGCAGCTTGGCGACATCAACTGGCCTTCCTTCAAGGACGATCTGGTCAGTCTCGCGCGCGGCAAAGGCTATGAAGGCTACATTCATGGCACTATTCTCCGCCCGGGTGCACCCACCGCTCCTGGAGCCCCTGCCACCAGCATCTACAATCCAAGCATTTCGACTGCTGCTGGGCACGTTCCGCCGGCGTCAATGGCCAATGCGCAAAACCCTTCGCAGGAAGAGTGGGACCTCCATGATGGTCAGATGGGCGCCATGCTGTACCAGAACGTGAAGGACCCGAAGGCTCATGGGCTATCGCCGACGGACACCTCACGTGTCATGTGGATCGCCCTTAACACCAAGTTTAATTGGTCGTCAGAGGTGTTGAAAGGACTAGCCTTCACCAAACTCCGTGCGCTGAAGTGCAAGGATGGGCATTTCATCCGTACGCACATCGACCAGCTCACGAAGCTTTGTGCCGAGGTGGTTCGTGTCGGAGGAAGGATTGATGATGCAGAGATGAACTCTGTCATCCTCCAGTCGCTGCGGCAGGCCGAGTTCCGCGGGTCTATCCTAGGCCTCCAGCGTCTCAAGCACACTTTCGAGCTCGTTAATGAGCTGACGTCATACTGGGAACTTTCCTATGGCGAGGAGGCTGCGAACGAGCAGGGTGGCGTCGCAAACGCACTTGCCGCAACCACCAACATGCCCGTCTGCAGCAACTGCTCCGTCACCGGGCACACCAAGGAGCACTGCTGGGCTCTCGGTGGCGGACAGGAGGGACAGGCTCGCGGGCGCTGGGTCGCACTGCCTGACAAGGAGCCTCGTCAGCAACTTGTCGAGCTGCGAGGGCAGCTAGAGCCGCGAAATGGAATGCGAAGAACGCACCTAGCCCCACTGCTGCTGCTGCTGCACCCGCTCCCACTCCCACTCCGCCAGTTGCCACTCACACCTCACCCATGTCGGTGTATGCCCTCGGAACGACTCTTGATGAGGGTGCGTCGCAGATCTTGTCATTGGGTGCGGACGATAACAGTCTTCTTAGGTCTGGACGTGGAGGGTCACACCTTGCCGTTCTAGAAGAAGCTGTTACTCGTACCGTACCTGATGTATCAGATTATGCGCCTTCAATACACGCGGCCATCGATTCCACTTACGTCTCCCGGTGCTACACATATCTAGATAGCGGCGCATCAGAACATTGCATCGTCAGCCGGGAGCGCTTCATCACGTACCAGAAAGTCATCATGGACGGTTCCACGGCGGTGAAGGGTGGCGGATTCAGAGTTGCGGGTAGAGGACTAGCCGAGATCACTGTTCGTGTAGGCAACGGATCAGTCCACAAGGTGCAGATCGAAGCACTGCACGTCCCTGGATTCGCGATGAATCTGATATCGCTCCCCACACTTGATACGCGGGGATTTCATGGGGAATGGGGATATGGAATGCTATCCGTGCGCGACCGCGGTGGGAAACTCCTCATCGACGGGCGATTGGCGAAAGCCATCGGACACCGGAAGCTTTACGACGTAGACGTTGTCGATGACATTGACGGCCAGCATTCACCTGTCGCTGCCATCGCAGGGCGCGACCGAAACCAGCCCACGGACTTGGAGGGCTGGCATCGACGACTTGTGCATACTGACATCCGCCGAATTGAGAGTATGGCGGCGAAGGGGCTGGTTGATGGTCTCTCCATCACGCGCAAGATGTTGCGTGGGATGTGCGAGGACTGCATCCTTGGGAAGCAGGACAAGGCGCCATTTGATGATTTCGTGGCGCACGAAACTGAGCTGCTTGAACGTGTGCATGTCGACCTGTGGGGGCAGGCAAGGACACCGAGTTGGTCCGGGGCTGTATATATGATGCTGGTCTCGGACGGCGGCACAGCGCTGAAATTTCCGTTGTTCTTGACGAACAAGCGGAAGGAGACGACCACGGAAGCCTTCGAGTTGTGGATTGTCGAGGCGGAGGTGCAAACAGGGAAGACGCTGAAGCGCGTGCACGTGGATTTGGGCGGGGAATTTGACAACGGCGTGTTTCGGGCGATGTGTGCTCAGCGGGGAATTATGATTGAAGCTGTACCAAAGGACTCCTCATCAGCCAACGGGCACGTCGAGCGGGGTAACAGGACGGTTATAGAAGGGACACGTACCCAGCTTATCGACGCCGACTTGGACCACCGCTTCTGGGCCGAAGCGGCGACGGCACATTGCTACGTGCGCGGGTTCATCCCTTCCTCACGCCATCCCGACATCATTCCCTGGGTTGCTTGGTTCTGCCAGAAGGACAAGGCGGGTAACCTCGTGAAGCTCAACATTTCCCATCTGCGGGTATGGGGGAGCTGATGCTGGGTTAAGGACCTAGACCACGTCGAAGGGAAGTTAGGCAAGCAAGGATGGGAAGGCAAGATGGTCGGGTACATGGGCCGCCGTGGCTACCGCATATATGATCCAGCACGCGGGCGCATATTCCAGGTGCGGAACGTCATCTTTGAAGAGGGTGAACCGCACCGTACACGCACAGAAATCATTGCCAACGACGACCCACTGCCCCACAACCTCGGGATTTTCGAGGACAACGTACCTGTGACAGCCGAAAAGCCCCTGGAAGTCCCAGCACCATCCGAACGTGTCAACGACGTGCCTGTTCCCGTCCCTTCCATCATCGAACCTACAGTCGTACCCGAACCTCCTTGTCGTAGTGGCCGAGTGGCAAAGCCGACACGTGCGCAGCTGGAGAGCGAGTGGTCCGAGTGTGAGGTGGAACTCGTGAGGCTTGCCGGCAAGGACTGGGCGCATGACAGTAAGCGCCGACAGCCAACGCGGTGGATGTTGGATGGGAGAGCTTTGACGACGCTCTGCTGCGTTCTCCATGGGCATTCGCAAGTGCTGTGAAGGGCATGATACCCCGCTCCTACCGAGAGGCGATGCGCGAGGCAGATAAATGGGGGCCTGCGATGCAGGCGGAGTTTGATCAGCTCGAAGGCCGTGGCGTATGGAAACTCGTTGACCTACCTGAAGGGGAACACGCGATAGATGGCATGTGGGTCTACGATTTGAAGGTTGACGGCGGGGGCGAGGTTGTGAGGCACACACCTGTAGTTGTAGCAATTATACTATGGCAATGAAGCCAGCCAACTAAACCCACTAACTAAAACCACGACACTAGCCAACGAATGTGTGGGGCCGTGTAATTAAGCCTTTTTAATGGACCACCTGACCATCTATATTGGGAAGCCTGTCCGGACGGTGCTTGTCACCGCCCGCCATCACTCCCAATCCGGCCATTAAGGCCATCATCGGCCCAATTTGGGCATTAAAGCAATTTAATTCACTACTTATTGTCCCAATTTATCGTTATCGTTCCATTTCCTTCGCCCAACCTAATTTATGTCCCATCAAAGCCATCAATCCTCAATTTTTGCACGCTACAAGCCATTTCACAAGCAAGTTTTCCTCGGACTCTCAGGCTATTACAATTTGGACGGTGTAATGAAAAACTGAGCTAAATCCGCACCCTCCATCGCCGCATCCATGTCCACGTTGGTGCTCGTCTCCCATTTCGACTTGAAATGAGCCGTCAAGCGGCGATGCATCCAAGCTTGCTTGAGCGCATAAGCGCGCGCACCGGCGCGCACCTCCGGTGTGCTATCAAGCTTTGTGTCCATGTGCTCTTCCCACCACCCTGCCTGCCACTCGAGGTACCGCAGCGTTCTGCGCATCTCCTCCTGCAGCAGGAGCACCTCCTCCTCCCAACGGTTCTTGCGCGCCTTTGCCCGCGCCCACTCCACTCGGACAGCTGTCTGAGCCTCAGTACGTAAATCAGATTCACGGTAAGTAAACACTCACAATCGTGTAAGTCCTTCTCTTTGTCGCCCGAGCCTGCGGTCGTCGTCCAGATCCAGGACATCACTCGCTTGGATTGGCCGGGCGCATTGCGGGGAGCGCGGGCGCCGCGCCCGGAGCTGATCATCGCCAGCTTCTTCTTGGCGGCGCTGTCAGACTTGCCGTTGTCCCTGTCGAGCCTAATGTCGTCGTCCCTGAGCTCCCTGAAGTGCGGCGCGAAGCTGTCGGTCTTGAGTGCCACGAGCGCCTCTCGTCCCTTGCGGTACTTTGCTGCGCTGGCGTTGACGCGGTCGCTGACTTGACCAATTAAGGTGTGTGCCTTGGTCGTCTGAACCTGACCTGTCAAATTTTCGTTCCTAAACGTGATGAGGTGGCGCTTAGCATGCAAATGCCCGCGCAGGGTCGTGAGCGCACTCGCACACTGGGCAGCACGCAGCCTCGCCTCCATGTCAGCGAGGCCCTTCACACAACCCTGTGCACGATCGTCTGCCGGGAGCTCGTGCGGCATGTAGAGCTTGATGTGCTCGGCCCGCGGGAGGAGGGAATCCTCGTCCCACTTCTCTTCGTCCACAAGAATTGCGCGTGCGGCGCCCGGCATCCAGATCGCTTGGAGCTTCCAAAACCTCCCTATCTTTTGGAGGAGGGTGATGCGGAGCTCTTGGACCCGTGCCTCTCGTTCTGGCGCGATGAGGGCGAGCCCTGCCTGTTCAGCGATGATACGCCGCCTGCCATTTTGTGAGTGTTCAGTGACATGGCATGATCTTGTCGCTCACTGGGCCTGCTCGATCTGCAATCCAGCCGTCAGGAACGCCGTCGCGCTCGTGCCGGGCACCAACGCCTTGCCACTCGCGGCCTCTCGTTCCTCTTCCTTCTTGAGTTCTAACCGCACCTGGACCTCAGTGGGACTGTCTATCGGCCGCTATATCAGTGTCTACACCTGTGAGGTCAATGCAACCACGCACCATTTTTATCGACCGTATACGGATTGGGCTGACTCGGGTCCTTCAGCCACGCGTCTATTTCAGCTTGCCACGCCTTCCGGACGTCCATCTCGACTGTCCTGTTGACCTCGGCAAACGCTTTCACTTGCCGCTCGCGCTCCGTGCGTGCCACGGCCAACTTGCGACGCAGCGCGTCCCCTACAAATCAAGGTCAATACAGAGATCCAGCTCGACGCCAGCACTCGCCCAATCCAATATTTTTTTGCCAATTGTTAGAATCGATTTTGTCCTCGAGAGTATCCGTTCGGTTGCCCTTCGACATGTCCTTGGTGTGATACGATGCTGGATTGAGAACTGCCCACGTTCGTTCGATGTCTTCGCCGTCGCTCTTGCCGACGCCAGGTTTAAAGCTCAGACTATTGGTGTTTTGACACTCGTCCTCGTGCGATGCTGCATGCCAGACCGGAAGAGCGCACTGCCAATTGATCGTTTCTAAGGGTAGACACATGCTCTTCGGCATCTTTGCGTTGCGTCGGGCCAGGTTGATTTTCCATTGACAAGAAATGTCATACGAAATCGTCAAAAACAACAGTCCGAACCCCGTCAGTGCAGCCAGGAGAATGTAATCCATGTTCACGAATCTGAATCTGGATCAGCATTTATCATGGAACGTTGTACCTGAGCTGACCGTTCTCCTTTTTGCAAGTCTCCGATCCCATTCGGCAGTACACACTTGTGGCGGGCGCATACACAGCCGCCCACCCCCGAGGTGCGTAGGCCCGCCGTCCCCCGGGTATCCTTCTCGAGCAAGGCAGCGAAAGCGATACATGTACTGACCTGGACCGACATCAGAAATGAACAAAGCGACAAGGCGACATACTCACATCCTTTTCGGGCACATAGCTTTTCAGGTGCTTCCAGTATTTCTCCGGGTCAACGAAATAACCCCAGCTGGGCCCCAGCGGTGGATCTGGATGCTCATTCGCCCGCATGCGGTTCTTGAGCTTGAAATTTGCGTCCAACGCCACCAATAGCATATACAAAAACCTGGCACGAAAAAGGAAGCGTCACTGTTAAGCCGGGCACGAGCGTCAGTCGAAGAACACTCACTGGTACTTCTTATCGACATTCCTCCAGTCAGTCGGCAAATTACGCCTGTCGTGCGGACACGCCCAACAAAGGACGGCCGCCTGCCTCGGCTCCGTCGCCGCCAGGCCTGCTGGGTTGTGGGCGCACCCCGTTCTCATCGTGCGTTTGAGAAACGACCATTGGCGAGACATTCACATGAATTCTTTATATCGGTGCTGTTGCGAAGTGTCAATTTTGCCTCATTTAAATCTCCACTGGGAACGCACCGGGAGCCAGTCCATCTTCGTCGATGCCGTGGCATCAGTTTGCCGCTCTATTGCTGTGATGAAGTCGTGCACATTCATGTTGCCCACCACGTTCTGTAGGCGGAACGTTTCGAGCGTTCTGAAACTCGCGCAAGTTGCTGGATCGGTGATTGTCGCAGGGTACCACCCGTTGCGCAAACATTGTTGCAGATTTGTCGCGTGCGCAGCTTTTTGGCATTTGCAGTATCGGTAATGTACTCGGTGAATATATGGCAGCTCCAGTACTGTCATCGTGAGCAAGCGAGGATCCGGATATGGGCAAGCCATCCCGCCATGGCCCAGTTGGTACACCAACCCAAGCTCACTGTTATATCCGTGCACATTCTGACCCTTTCTACACAGCTCCGGTTTTCCGGAGCTTCCTGGAAGTTCCCATCACTTCTGGTCATGCCTTATTCCAAATCATTACTAAGCCCATCATAGCCACTCCTTCCTTACGACTCTCTGGGCTTCCAGGATCATTGGTCATTTCCGCCTAGCCATTCCGCTCATTTCCACCTTCCGCATTCTCAGGCATATCCGCCATTCCATTCCCTTCCATTTCCGGAACCTCCGGCACAGCCACCTGCTCCGGTTCGATCATCCTTTCTGCGGAACCTTACCATCTCCATCACCGTGCTCTACAATCCATTCCGTTCTGCCCAACCGGCTTGTCTTCTTCCGAGGACTCTCCAGGGATGTTCCCACGCTTCCGGTCAGGTTCGTATGCTTGCAGGCCTTGCGATGATTTGTTCCCACGCCTCCGGAGCCTCCGGCCCTCCGGCCCTTTTCCGCAGTGGATCAGTTGGCCATCCATTCGAATGCTTCCATCCTCTCAGCTCGTTTCCATGGCTGCGCCTCCGGTTCCGCTCCAAACCGATCGGACCCTCCGGCCCTCCGAACATCCCTCCGGAAGTTTCCCACGGTTGTCCATGTGTTCGCTGCCAAGCGGGTTTGCATCATATCATATTACTATGTCTTTCCTTTTATCCGTCTTCTTCTTTATTGTGTCTTATAAATCTTTCCCATGCATTTCCTTTTTGGGATACTACTTATTGTTACGTTCCCAAGTCTCCTGACTTATCCATTTACAGTATTACAATAAAGGACTTATCTATATAATCCCAGTAGATTACATTCTGTACTCTATCTGGAAAATTAACGTTATTCCATGGCTTTGTTATATACCGTGCCGGAATGGACCTAGAACGAGATGGAAGATGGGCCGGAGGTTCCGGAGGCTCCGGTTAGGACCGGAGGTACCGGAAAGCCCGGAAGAGGTCCGGTGCAGTATAAAGGAAGGATAGCAACACCACAGGGGGTTAAGGGTGAGCTAACGCCTTGACTGACGGATAACCGGAAGTCGAAGTACCGGAGGTGATAAGGAGATACGAGGACGACTCAGATCAAGAGGAAGAACCAGGCAACGATTAACGTTAATAATCAAACTAAAGTACATGAAGTAAAGACGTAGTATTTAAATGGAATACCTAATTGTATTCCCAAATAGGAAGGAGAGTGGTTCATGACAATAAGACTTGTCATGAGGTCTGATGATATATTGTGAGACAATTAAAAGGAAGATAAGAAGACGGGTAAATGGGAAACGCTCAGTAAGCCTTCATTGCGTAAAAACCCGATGCTTCCGGAAGGTCCGGAGGCTCCGGTATATGACCGGAGCTCCGGAACCTACCGGAGCGACCGGAAGGTCGATGGGAGGCTTTGGGATGTTGCATGGATATAACAGTATCCCCCTCTTAGGTTCCTCTCCCATGAGGAACCCAAGAGATAACGAGTTGGCCGAACAATGAAAGAGCGTGGGAAAATAAACAAGATCAAAAAGTCACGTGCTGTTGGTTTTGACTCAGACGTTTCTTTCTTTCCTACCACCACCACCTCCGGTCACCAAATCATAACCACCATGCAACACGACGGAAGCGACAACGGCGGGCGCGATGGAGGCTCGGAGGACGACCGCGGCGACGCCGGCAAGGGGAAGAGTTCCGGGAAGGGGAAGGCTCGCGCGACGACGTCGGAGCTGCGCGATGAAGCCGTGCAGCAGTTCTATGAGGAGCGCGAGGCGCGCCGAAGGGCTCTCATCTCCGCGTACCAGGAACAGGCCGTCGAGGCCTCCAACCGCGCGGAGGTTGCGCAGGAGGACGCCGCGCGAGCCCTCCAGCTTGCTCGCGAGCTAGAGTCGCTCGACGCGGAGGCCCCGGCATTTGATGAAGTGCCGGTTATTGAGACCATGTCCCCGGAACGTGCGGAAGGAGAGGAGGAGGAAGAAGATGAGCTGAACAACGAGGACGACAGCGATGTGGAGCAGGAGGGAGACAACGGTGCGTCGCGGTTCATACCGGAGGTTCCGGTACTAACCTAATATTTGTTTTTTCCTAGCCTGCGATTCCTGCCGCAAGAGCAGTGAGGTATGCGTCGTCGAATACGGACGCACTGCGTGCCGGCGCTGCCGCGCCAAACACATTCATTGCAGTCGCGCCCGCCCCCTCGGTCCACCGCGCGTCAACAAGCGCGAGATGGCGAAGGCCCGTCGACAGGATTCCGGACCTGTCGCGGGGCCCTCGCGGACGCGCCGGAGCACCCGGAACGTCGGGGGCGACCGGAGCGACCGCGAGGTGCGGGATCGCACGAGGAAGGAACGGGAACGGAGGGCCCGGAAGGCGGAGGGCAAGGAAAGTGTGCGAGAGAAGCTCCGGGAGCTCGATACCCACGTCGGATACCTCGGGGAGCAGGTGGGGCGCAATATGTTGCGCTATAAGCTGGCATACCGGGCGTGCCAGCTTATCCTCAAGACGCTCGCAGCGCCGGAGATTGGTCGGGAGGTGCCGCCTGGGGTTGAGCGGATGCTCCGGTTGATGGCAGCCGATATGGAGGCCTCCCAATGGGACTTCTCCCTTGCGGAGGCGGCGGAGCTCGACCTGGCCGCCGAGGAGCCGGAGATGGACGAAGACGCGCCCCCGGCGAAGCGCCGGAGGCTGATGAAGCGCGGGGGCCCCGAGGTGGAGAACAAGGAGGTGGAACCCGTCGAGTCGGAGGACTCGGAGGCGGAACCGGAGGCTCCGGTTGCGCCCCGAGCCCGTTCCGAATCCTGGCCGGAGGATTTCCGGTCCTCGGACGGCGGGGAGGACATGAGGATGGAGGTGGACGCGCCTGGGGCGCTGAAGGGGCCGGAAGGGCCCGATGAACACACCACGGGCCAGGCGGAGGCGAGGACCATCACGGTCCCAACCTTCAAGCCTGATCCCGAGCCGGTGCCGCCTCCGCCTGTACCGGAGGCTCCGGTACGGGTGAAGAGGGAGTCGGAGGAGCGGGGTTTCCAGACCTTGGTGCTCCAACCGGGAGCGCCAGCGGGATTCCACGAGGAAGGCGGGGTGTTTGTCCTGGATGACGAGGACGAGGAGATGGGGGAGCCGGAGGCTCCGGGAGAAAAGCCGGAGGCGTCCGGAGGTGAAGACGAGGGTCCAAAGTGACCTATGGACAATATAAAGACATTTGTAGATAATGAGTGTTTTGTATTTGTGGATTCGGATGAAATCTTTTCTTGATTTGACTTTATGTAAAACTTGAGTGAAATGGGAAGGATCCGGAGGTTCCGGTTAATCACCGGAGGGTCCGGAGGAGGAATGGTGAGGATTCCGATGTGACGGAATAGAAAGGCAACGTTCCGGAGCAGTTCCGGAACCGGCACGCATCGTATACGATACGGTTTGGGTTCCACTGTAGGAACTGTTGCATTCAAAGAATGAATGATTGGAATATCGATGAATGATAAGAGGAGTGTTATTCCGTTGATTGGAAAAGCGACCAAATCAAGATGTCGATTGGTCCACTCCATCTGTCGATAAGTGACCAGAGTAATTCCCGGACACGAACCGAAAATGAATTGGCAAAGGAGTGTGATGCCGGAAGTAAACCGGAAGAATTCGGAAGCGATCCGAAAGGAAACCGGAAAGAATAGAAGGAGAGCCGGTAGGACACCGGAAGGGTTCCGGGGAGAATATCCGGAAATGTACCGGAAAGGTTCCGGAAGTGTTCCGGAGGCGATCCGGAAGTATGCCTATGGATAGGCGGCTAAGAAGGGAAAGTGGTTGGGCAGATGAGTGATTAAATGAAGTTGCCCAAGATCCCGAATGGGATAAGAGAAGGTGATGTGAATTGAGTACCGATGCAAGAGTTGATCGTGACGACTCTCGGGGAATCAGATAATACTCAATATGTGCCCGGAAGTGAAGGGATGGGCGAAGATGGGTGGAATAATCGGATAGACAGATTGATGCACCCAGATGCGCAGATGCCGTATGGATAACAGAAGGTTGTCGATCACTATGTCTGGAAACTCCGGAGGTTCCGGAGGATCCGGAGCTCACGGAAGGATCCGTTGATGCATGGGTGAGGGTTGTCGGATGGTTCTGGTACCGGTTGGATAATTGGTGGATGGTCCGGAGGGTGAACGATGTCCGGAACAAGACCGGAATACCGGAATACCGATGAATGATACCCTGGAATGCGTAGTGGTAGTTGGTTGAAGATTGATTGGATCTGAAATCGAATAGCGAGCGCAATTATGCCGTCTGCAGAGAGGAAGGCAAAACGACAAGAGATGGACTGAGAGGATGTGTTCCGCGTGGTATGCTGACTTTTTGATCAATAGTCTGCACTTCTTGCGAAGAAAAGTTGAAAATTATCGGAGTTTTTATAGGCTTATCCCCCTCTTAAGGGTAGACGTCCCATCGTCTGCCGACAATTCCACATCCTCTGGGTTGCTCCGGTGAGCGCCGGAGAACTCCGGAAATTACCGGAGAGCCCCGGAAAGGCCAGAGAACCACCGGAAGGTGGGAGGATCGAAGTATCCCGCCAGCTCGAAAGCAGGAGAAATCTCGACTGCAACGAGAGCGATAGGGATTAATGGTCGTAACTCGGAATTTGGAATCTTGGGCTCCGGAGAAGAGCTGCGGAAATCGGAGATACCGGAGGTTGATTCGGAGCGTCGGAACGCCGCAAGGCGAGGATTCCAAGATGTGGCGAGAGTTTCCGAGAGGTCCGAGCGACCAAACTCGGAATACGACCGGATGAACACCACCTCCGAAGATACATGGAGGCGGAATGGGTGGAGCTGTTCGCCAAAGAATAGAATGGAAAAGGCGAAATTTGATGGAAAAGCTCCAGGTGCCCGAAAAATTCTTCAAGCCAAGTACGTCCGGTTCAAAGACGTTGACTCCGAAAATGCAGACATCGATGAGTGCTATAATGGCACTTGAAAATGGATGGTCTGGGGGCTCCGGTAATAACGTAGTGTCCGGAGCCTCCGGATTAAACACACGATGATGCTGGAACGGAGGAATCAAAGGTGGGATAATTGAACGGTAGAACCGGAGGTTTCGAAGTTGCTGCCAAGCGAATGATCTCGTTTTTTTTTTTTTTACGATGTGTGAACTCCATATCGGAAAGAATCCGGAGATGATTGGAGATCTCCGGACAGAGTCCCGGAGACGTTCTGGTAGGACTGTTGAAACCTGTTTCCTGAGGCCACCGGAGGATAACATATGAGTAATCCGTAGACGTCAAGGACAATTGACAGTAAGCCGTTGGAGAACACGGATCTCCGGAGGTCATCGAAGGATGACCTACGATAAAACGTGTGGACTGGATAATCCGGAGGCAGTCGGTGAAGTCGGAGGAAAGCATAGGTCTCCGGGGGGCCATCGGAGGAAACTACGGGTGACCCGGAAAAGCCAGAGGCGGTCGGGTCTCCCGAGATTATCGGAAGATGGTCTACTTGTAACCCGGAGGAGAACGATGGACTACAGGTGAGATCAAGGGCAAGATTCGGAGGAAGCCGGAGGAGAATGCAAGTCTCCGGAGGCTCCGAAATAGATGCAGATGTTGTGCCCATGATCAATGAAGTGAATCCGGAGGACATTGGTCGAAAGGTTTGAACAGGAGTTTTGGATGCACAAGGAAAGTTTCCTTACTTGCGACGTGGAAATTGATCCGAATTCCACGGAGCCCAAGAAATGGCGTAACTTCGAAATGATTGTTGAAAGGCGAAGACCGAAAACGGCGAGGATGAACAATAAGGCTAATAGCCTAAATGTAAAATCGGGAAAGAGGTTAATTGCCCTCTTGAGAAGTGCGATCCGCGAGCGGAAGCCAAGCAAATGCCGGAACGCCCGGAGGACCGTGAAGCGAATAGCCTCGGGGTATGACCGGAGATTATACAGAGCAATATTGCTCCGGAGGTTACCAGAAGTAAAGTGCTCAACGGATGTCGACGAGACAACCGGAGTGAGCTGAGGGGTGTCCGGAGAGTATCCGGGACGATGTCCGAAACCGGAGAGTGTCCGGAAGGACGTCCGGAAGATGGTGACGAGTCAAAGTCCGGAAAGGAGAGACAGATGTCTCGGAGATGTTCCGGGGAACGGGATGACGTTCCGAAGGAACGGTGGCACACAGGCCGATGAGACCGAAGGGACTCGAGGTGATGGCGTTAAAATTGTCGGTATGAGCAGCGGAGGTTGTCGGAGCTCCGGCGCAGCATTGCTCTACCCGTGATTGGGTACCGAACCAATATCCGACATTGCTGCCGGTCGTGTGCACACTAAGCCCCATGTGAATAAGGAACAGATCAGTTGGAAACTTCCGACTAGTCAATCAACGGATTGATACGGTGGAGTTTGCCGGTATCCAGGAACCAGATTGATGGGAAATCAGAATCGATGACGCCGAGTTCCGAATAGGAACATCACCAAATGATGGAATTATGACAGACGAGGCTGCCGATTAGAGGGAAGAAGATGCCGATGAGATCCGGAGGGGAGATTATATCCGGAACTTCCGCGAACGGAGCAAAACCCATAGATTCACAGATAAGTAAACAAAAACAGATCCGGATCATAGAGGGAGTCTCCGGTCGGAAGTCGAAACACATGGCAAATTTGGAGATGATAGAGATAATGAGATCATAGATCCGGCTCATGAGAGCGGGACTGTCGTGAGAGTGGAAAAGAATGGATGCGTGGTTATGATGAACTCGGAAATGCCTCCGGGGGCCAACGCGGACGACCGGAGCGCGAGTTTTCGAGGCTGCTGGTCAGTTAGGCACTGATATTGGTCGGAAAGGTGGATTTGGCAGATGAGGTTGCGCCGGAACGAGCCGGACACTTCCTACACTCGGCAACTTGATGTCCGGAGCCTCCGCAGTACATGCAAAGACCCCGGGCCTTCCGTCGTTCGTTTTCCGCAGGGAGAATCCGTCCGTTTTTACCGAGTAGCTTGTTGACAGACTCCGGAAACTTCGGGTGACGAGCCCCGGGGACTCCGGAGGCTCGACCGGAACGTTCCGGTGTTGCAGACTGCGGTATGGAGGGTGCGAAAGGCGCGTAACTGAGGACGGAAAGTGCCGGTGACAGGGTGCCAAAATCGGAACTGCCGGAATCCCCTAAGAGGGATCCGGAATCATCCGGAAGTTGAGTATCCTCGACTTCGCCTTGCTCTTCATCGATTCGCTGCCAGTACCAATAGTCGATACGGCGTGCGATTGCGCGGACACCTGCTAAAGAGCTCGGATAGGTGTACTGATCCATCTCCGAGATGATCCGGAGAGGGAGAGCGGCGCGGAGAGCGTGACTGAGAGCGGAATCGCTCCAATCGAGGAGAGAAGCGATTTTGTCGAAGTTTGCGAGGAATGGGATGATCCGGTCGGAATGTTTCATCCGGAGGCGTCGGAGCTGATCCTCTGCGTCGCCGGTCGGATCCGGAGGACCGAATACGTCGAAAAACTCCATGATGAACAAGGAAAAATTCCCTTGCCATGGCAGTTCCTGCTGCGGGCCGGAGGTTGCGAATAGGCGTGCAGCGTCACCCCGGAGGAACGACAAGATGAATAAGTTCTTGTCGTCGTCCGTGCGGAAGTCCCGAGGACGCTCCGCAAAATGCAGGTAGCATTGGGCTAGGAAGGGATGGAGTTTCGAGGGATCGGTACCGTAGAAAAATTCCGGATTCCGGAGGTTAGACCGGAGAGAACGAGGAGTTGCGTTGGAGGAGTATAGAATGATATCCGGAACTCCGTTCGTGAACGCAGATGAGCTCGGAGGACGCGATGAAAGGAGATTGGTGTGATGGGAAAGATTTCCGCCGATGCTGTCATGAGTGCCATGGAAACCGTAGTCCGACGAACCGGAGTACGACGGAGGATCCACCGGTGGTTGGATATGATGTACCGGTTGGCAATAGTGATGGAAGACAGCGGATGGGACGGGATAAGTCTGTCCGGTCTCAGCGCTTCCAGAGAACACTCCGGAGATTCCCGGAACAGGAACCGGAGGTTCCGGAGGATACGCCAAGGGTTGTGGAAAGTCGGTATAGACCTGATGAAAACCCGAGCTCCATGGACCGATTGGACTGGAAGTACCCGGAACAGGGTACGGGGTCCATGGATTGGCAGAAAATACGTCGGAGGACGAAGTCGACTCCGAGGCATCACAAGGTGTGGCAGTGTTGTGACCAAGGTGACACTCCTCAACGCCCAGCGGAGAGTCCGCTAGCGATGGAAAGACAAGAGGAGTGGTGCCGGAGGGAGAATAAGACATAATTGCCAGCCAAGACGGTGAGTTTGATTATACTGTTATATACCGTGCCGGAATGGACCTAGAACGAGATGGAAGATGGGCCGGAGGTTCCGGAGGCTCCGGTTAGGACCGGAGGTACCGGAAAGCCCGGAAGAGGTCCGGTGCAGTATAAAGGAAGGATAGCAACACCACAGGGGGTTAAGGGTGAGCTAACGCCTTGACTGACGGATAACCGGAAGTCGAAGTACCGGAGGTGATAAGGAGATACGAGGACGACTCAGATCAAGAGGAAGAACCAGGCAACGATTAACGTTAATAATCAAACTAAAGTACATGAAGTAAAGACGTAGTATTTAAATGGAATACCTAATTGTATTCCCAAATAGGAAGGAGAGTGGTTCATGACAATAAGACTTGTCATGAGGTCTGATGATATATTGTGAGACAATTAAAAGGAAGATAAGAAGACGGGTAAATGGGAAACGCTCAGTAAGCCTTCATTGCGTAAAAACCCGATGCTTCCGGAAGGTCCGGAGGCTCCGGTATATGACCGGAGCTCCGGAACCTACCGGAGCGACCGGAAGGTCGATGGGAGGCTTTGGGATGTTGCATGGATATAACAGGCTTCCTTCATGGACTGAGTCTTCCTTCAATCTCGTCTTCATTCCGGAGTCTTCCCGACACCTCCGAATCTTGTTTGTCTTTGTTATTCTTCCCTCCGGTCATTTGCATTCTCAGCCAAATCCCTTTCACTTCGTCTGGAGCCTCTTCGGTTCCCTTTCTGGCATCCTGTTATGTAACGTGCCTGCGAGCTAACACTGTTACCAACTGAGCCAAAAGGCCACTATGACAGGTTAATCCTGTCATAGGCTGCAGACTATATATACATGATTACACACATTTGGCATGCATGTAACAGTGCCCCCCCATTAGGCACTGAGCCCTCGAAGTGCGAAATGATCCTAGAATGGATCCGAGATGTCGGACGGAAGCCCAGGAATGGGCCGGAACCCCGGGTGCACTTCCAAGAACCACATGATACACAGTAGACCCCCAGGTCACATGATCAACCTGCCGGACGTTGCCGAGTTCAAATAATGACAAATTTCCCAGGTGCTCCAAGCCTGCAAAAGAATGCCACCAAGAGGGATTGAACTCGCGACCGGTTTAAACCTGTCATACTGTTATGTAACGTGTCTACAAGCTAACACTGTTACCAACTGAGCCAAAAGGCCACTATGACAGGTTAATCCTGTCATAGGCTGCAGACTATATATACATGATTACACACATTTTGCATGCATGTAACAGTGCCCCCCCATTAGGCACTGAGCCCTCGAAGTGCGAAATGATCCTAGAATGGATCCGAGATGTCCCGAAATGGGACGGAAGCCCAGGAATGGGCCGGACCGGGGACAGAACCCCGGGTGCACTTCCAAGAACCACATGATACACAGTAGACCCCCAGGTCACATGATCAACCTGCCGGACGTTGCCGAGTTCAAATAATGACAAATTTCCCAGGTGATCCAAGCCTGCAAAAGAATGCCACCAAGAGGGATTGAACTCGCGACCGGTTTAAACCTGTCATACTGTTATGTAACGTGCCTGCGAGCTAACACTGTTACCAACTGAGCCAAAAGGCCACTATGACAGGTTAATCCTGTCATAGGCTGCAGACTATATATACATGATTACACACATTTGGCATGCATGTAACACATCCTCCGAGTCTCCCGCACTGTCACAGATCAATCCCGGTTCCCACGCCCTCCTTCCGGAACGCTTCCGGTCACACGGGTCCCATCCGGGATGTGTATCGCTTCCACAAAGTCTGTTACATTTGTGTTGGGCTCCAACGGAGTTTGTTCGCTTCTACTAGCTTCCTCCGGATCACTCTGCACCCCTTCCGGTACCTGTCCGGGTCCATCGGGGGTCACGTGGTTACCTCCGGAATCTTCTATCCTCATTCGTTCTCCATCTTGTTTCGGCTCGATAGTCAGACAGTTTGCTCACCCTTCCGAGCTGTGGTGTTGCGAGAACAGCCGACAGGAGAACCTCCGGTCTTCTTCCTGACGCTCCGGACTTGCGTCCATGTCCGGAGATCCCGGAGGTCTCTCTTTCCTCTTTTGGCTCGGCATATAACACTCACGCAGTGTCACGGGAATCCAGAATTGGCCGTTCCACTCCTGTCCGCCCGCGTCAGTCATCCAACAAAATAAAACAATGAACAGCGACTGCGTACCTCAATGCGATGGAGCGGCGTGCACATGTGCCCCTCGACGCAACATTTCCTGCATTGCAAAAACTGGCCACAATCGAGACATTTGAAGAGGCGCACGACATCGAGGCGCGAAGTCCCCGAGACACATTTGCGGTCACAGAGCGCACAACTCGGCTCGGATGCATCCCAGTCACCTAGACCAGCGTGTCAAAGAATTTCGTCTGAAAACAGTCCGGCCAAAGGGCGCCACAAGCGGAAAGGGTCGGTCTGCCAATATCGTTATCAATACAGCGTCCCCACCATGAATCAGGGCATCTGTTATATACCGTGCCTGAATGGACCTTGGACGAGATGGAAGATGGGCCGGAGGTTCCAGAGGCTCCGGTTAATACCGGAGGTACCGGAGGGGCCGGGAGAGGTCCGGTGCAGTATAAAGAAAGGATAGCAACACCACAGGGGGTTAAAGGTGAGCTAATGCCTTGACTGACAAATAACCGGAAGTCACGGTACCGGAGGTGATAAGGGGTACGAAGACAACTCAGATCGAGAGGAGGAACAAGGCAACGATTAACGTTAATAATCAAACTAAAGTACATGAAGTAAAGACGTAGTATTTAAATGGAATACCTAATTGTATTCCCAAATAGGAAGGAGAGTGGTTCATGACAATAAGACAAGTCATGAGGTCTGATGATATGTTGTGAGACAATTAAACGGAAGATGAGAAGACGGGTAAACGGGAAACGCTCAGTAAGCCTTCATTGCGTAAAAACCCGATGCTTCCGGAAGGTCAACTGGAGGGTCTGGGATGTTGCATGGATATAACAGTATCCCCCTCTTAGGTTCCTCTCCCATGAGGAACCCAAGAGATGACGAGTTGGTCGAACAATGAAGGAGCGTGAGAAAATAAACAAGATCAAAAAGTCACGTGTTGTTGGTTTTGACTCAGACATTTCTTTCTTTTCAACCACCACTACCTCCGGTCACCAAACACACACCGCCATGCAACACGGCGGAAGCGACAACGGCGGGCGCAATGGAGACTCGGAGAACGACCGCGGCGACGTCGGCAAGGGGAAGAGTTCTGGGAAGGGGAAGGCTCGCACGACGACGTCGGAGCTGCGCGACGAGGCAACGCAGCGCTTCTACGAGGAGCGCGAGGAGCGCCGGGCTCGCCTAATCTCCGCCTACGAGGAACAGGCGCAGGAGGCCGTGCAACGGGCGGAGGTTGCGAACGAGGAGGCTGCACGAGCTCTCCAGCTCGTGCACAACTTGGAGCTCCTCGACGCGGAGGCTCCGGAGTTCGATGACGTGCCCGTCATCGAAACGTTGAAGTCGGCGTCCCCGGAGCGCGCGGAAGGTCCGGGAGGTGAGGAGGAGAATGACGATGAGTTGAATGATGAGGATGATAGTGACGTTGAGCAGGAGGGCAAAAACGGTGCGTCGCAGCTAAACCGGGGGTTCCGGTACTAACAATTTTTCTTTTCGTAGTCTGCGATTCCTGCCGCAAGAGCAGTGAGGTATGTGTCGTGGAATACGGACGCACTGCGTGCCGGCGCTGCCGCGCCAAACACATCCACTGCAGCCGCGCCCGCCCCCTCGGTCCACCGCGCGTCAACAAGCGCGAGATGGCGAAGGCCCGTCGACAGGATTCCGGACCTGTCGCGGGGCCCTCGTGGACGCGCCGGAGCACCCGGAACGTCGGGGGCGACCGGAGCAACCGCGAGGTGCGGGATCGCACGAGGAAGGAACGGGAGCGCAGGGCGCGCAAGGATGGGAAGACGGAGGGGCGGGGCCGGAGGTTTCGGGCACTCGTGGATCGAGTGGAGTTCCTTGAGCAGGAGCACATCCGGGTGATGGGGCGATACAAGTTGGCGTATCGCGCGTCCCACATCATCCTCCGGACGCTCACAGCTCCAGGAAGTACGACGGAGGTGCCCCGGGGGGCTCGTAGGATGCTCCGGTGGATGGAGGAGGACGCCGGGTACAACGACTGGGATATGTCCCTGCCGCAGGAGGAAGGAGGGTCGTCCGACGAAGAGGAGCATCCGGAGCCCCCGGTGAAGCGTCGGAGGTTGATGAGGCGGGGAAAGCCCGAAGTGGAGGAGCCCGAGGAGTGGAGTCGGAGGACACGGAAGCGGAACCGGAGGCTCCGGTTGCGCGCCGGGCCCGATCCGACTCGTGGCCTGCGGATATGCGGGTCATTGAGGGCGAGGTGGAGGAGGTGAGGATGGATGTGGATGTCCCGGAAGTTCCGGAGGCATCGAGGGAGGAAGTCGTGGAGGTGGACGCGCCGGAGGTACCGGAGGGGCAAGGAACGCCCGAGGAACACACCACGGGCCAGGCGGAGGCGAGGACCATCACGGTCCTAACCTTCAAGAGTGATCCTGAGCTGGTGCCGCCTCCACCTCTCACTCCGCCGTCTGTACCGGAGGCTCCGGTACGGGTGAAGAGGGAGTCGGAGGAGCGGGGCTTCCAGACCTTGGTGCTCCAAGCGGGACCGCCGACAGGATTCCACGAGGAAGACGGGGTGTTTGTTTTGGACGACGAGGATGAGGAAATGGGGGAGCCGGAGGCGTCCGGAGGTGAAGACGAAGGTCCAAAGTGACCAATGGACAATATAAAGACATTTGTAAATAATGAGTGTTTTGTATTTGTGGATTCGGATGAAGTCTTTCTTGATTTGATTTTATGTGAACTTGAGTGAAATGAAAAGGATCCGGAGGTTCCGATTGATCACCGGAGGGTCCGGAGAAAGGAGTGGTGAGGATTCCGATGTGGCGGAATGGAGAAGTTGATGTTCCGGGGGGGGCTTCCGGAACTGTCGGATTTAATTGGAGAAATGATGAATGATTGGAATATTGATGATTGATAAGAGGAGTGTTATTCCGTTGATTAGAAAAGTGACCAAATCAAGATGTCGATTTGGTCCACTCCTTCTGTTGATAAGTGCCCAGAGTAATTTCCGGACACGAACTGAAAATGATTTGGCAAAAGAGTGTGATGCCAGAAGTGAACCGGAAGGATTCGGAAGTGATCCGAAAGGGAACCGGAAGGGAACCAGAAGGGAACCAGAAGGGAACCAGAAGGGAACCAGAAGGAATAGAAGGAGAGCCGGAAGGACTCCAGAGGGATTATTCGGAAATGTACCGGAGAGGTTCCGGAAGTATGCCAATGGATAGGCGGCAAAGAAGAGAAAGTGGTTGGGCAGATGAGTGATTAAATGAAGTTGCCCAAGATCCTGAATGGGATAAGAGAATGTAATGTGAAATGAGTACCGATGCGAGAGTTGATCGTGAAGACTCTCGGGGAATCGGGTAATACTCGATATGTGCCCGGAAGTGAAGGGATGGGCGAAGATGGGTGGAATGATTGGATAGACAGATTGATGCACCCAGATGCGCAGACGCAGTATGGATAACAGAAGGTTGTCGACCACTATGTCTCCGGAAACTCCGGAGGTTCCGGAGTATCCGGAGCTCACGGAAGGATCCGTTGATGCATGGGTGAGGGTTGTCGGATGGTTCCGGTACCGGTTGGGTAGTTGGTGGATGGTCAGGAGGGTGAACGATGTCCGGAACAAGACCGGAATACCGGAATACCGATGAATGATACCCTGGAATGCGTAGTGGTAGTTGGTCGAAGATTGATTGGATCTGAAATCGAATAGCGAGCGCAATTGTGCCGTTTGCAGGGAGGAAGGCAGAACGACGAAAGATGGACTGAGAGGATGTGTTCTGCGTGGTATGCTGACTTTTAGATCAATAGTTGGCAATTCCTGCGAAGAAAAGTTGAAAATTATCGGAGTTTTTTATAGGCTTATCCCCCTCTTAAGGGTAGACGCCCCATCGTCTGCCGACAATTCCACATCCTCCGAGTCGCTCCGGTAAGCACCGGAGAGGCCCGGAAAGGCCAGGGAACACCGCAAGGTGAGAGGAGCGGAGTAATCCCAAGAGCTCAAGAGCAGGAGAAACCTTGACTGCAAAGAGAGTGATAGGGATTAGTGGTCGTAACTCGGAATTTGGAATATTGGGCTCTGGAGAAGAGCTCCGGAAATCGGAGATCCCGGAGGTTGATTCAGAGCGTCGAAACGCCGCAAGGCGAGGATTCCAAGATGTGACGAGAGGTTCCGAGAGGGCCGAGCGACTGAACTCGGAATACAACCGGATGAACACCACCTCCGAAGATACATGGAGGTGGAATGGGTGGAGCTGTTCGCCAGAATAGAATGGAAAAGGCAATGGAAAAGCTCCAGGTGCCCGAAAAAAATCTTCAAGCCAAGTGCGTCCGGTTCAAAGACCTTGACTCTCGACAATGCAAACATCGATGAGTGCAATGATAGCACTTAGAAATCACGAGTCTGGGGGCTCCGGCAACGACGTTGGAACCGGAGCCTCCGGACCAGGAACACGATGATGCTGGAATAGAGGAATCGAAGGTGGGATAAACGAACGGTAGAACCCGAACTTTTCGCAGTTGTTAGTAAGTGAATAATCCTGTTTTTTGTGCGATGTGCAAACTCTTGTCGATGGGAACCGGAGATGATCGGAGGTTTCCGGACAAAGTCCAGGAGATGTCCAGGTAGGACCGTTGAAAACTGTTTCCTGAGGCCACTGGAGGATAACAGTACGAGTGATCCAGAGACTGCCAAAGACGATTGAAAGAACACGGATCTCCGGAGATCATCGAAGGATGACCTACCACGGAACGGGTGAACTGGAGAATCCGGAGGCGATCGGTGAAGCCAGAGGAAAGCATAGGTCTCCGGGGGCCATCAAAGGAAGACCACTGGTGACCCGGAGTAGCCAGAGGCGGTTGGGTCTCCAGAGATTATCGGAAGATGGCCTACTTGTGAACCGGAGGAGAACGATGGACTACAGATAAGATCAAGGGCAGTTCCGGAGGAAGCCGGAAGAGAACGCAAGTCGCCGGAGGCTCTGGAATAGAATCGGATGATGTGCCCATGATCAATGCAGTGAATCCGGAGGACATTGGTCGAAAGGTTCGAACAGGAGTTTTGGATGCACCAGGAAAGTTTCCTGACTTGCGACGTGGAAATTGATCGGAATTCCACGGAGTCCAGGAAATGGCGTAATTTCGAAATGATTATTGAAGACCGAAAAGGGCGAGGATGAACAATAAGGCTAATAGCCTAAAGGTAAAATTGGGAAAGAGGTTATTTGGCCTCTTGAGAAGAGCGATCCACGAGCGGAAGCCAAGCAAGTGCCGGAACGCCCGGAGGACCGTGAAGCGAGTAGCCTCGGGGTATGACCGGAGGTTACACGGAGCAATATTGCTCCGGAGGTTACCGGAAGTAAAGTGCCCAACGGATGTCGACGAGACAACCGGAGTGAGCGGAGGGGTGTCCGGAGAGTATCCGGGACGATGTCCAAAACCGGAGAGTGTCCGGAAGGACGTCCGGAAGATGGTGACGAGTCAAAATCCGGAAAGGAGAGACAGATGTCTCGGAGATGTTCCAGGGAACGATATGACGTTCCGGAGGAACGGTGGCACGCAGGCCGATGAGACCGAAGGGACTCAAGGTGATGGCGTTAAAATTGTCGGTATGAGCAGCGGAGGGTGTCGGAGCTCCGGCGCAGCATTGCTCTACCCGCGATTGGGTACCGAACCAATATCCGACATTGCTGCCGGTCGTGTGCACACTAAGCCCCATGTGAATAAGGAACAGATCAGTTGGAAACTTCTGACTAGTCAATCAACGGATTGATACGGTGGAGTTTGCCGGTATCCAGGAACCAGATTGATGGGGAATCAGAATTGATGACGCCGAGTTCCGAATAGGAACATCACCAAATGATGGAATTATGACAGACGAGGCTGCCGATTAGAGGGAAGAAGATGCCGATGAGATAGATAAGTAAACAAAAACAGATCCGGAACGGAGAGGGAGTCTCCGGTCGGAAGTTGAAACCCATGGCATTTCTGAGATGATAGAGATAATGAGATCATAGATCCGGCTCATGAGAGCGGGACTGTCGTGAGAGTGGAAAAAGAATGGATGCGTGGGTATGATGAACTCGGAAAGGCCTCTGGAGGCCGACGCGGACCACCGGAGTACGAGTTTTCGAGGCTGCTGGTCAAGTTAGGCACTGATGTTGGTCGGATCGGTGGATTTGGCAGCTGAACTTGCGCCGGAATGACCCGGACGCTTCCTACACTCGGTGACCTTGTGTCCGGAGCCTCCGCAATACATGCAAAGACCCCGGGCCTTCCGTCGTTTGTGTTCTGCAGGGAGAATCCGTCCGGTTTTACCGAGTAGCTTATTGACGGACTCCGGAAACTTCGGGTGACGAGCCCCGGAGACTCCGGAGGCTCGACCGGAAGGTTCCGGTGCCGCGGACTGCGGTACGGATGGTGCGGAAGATGCGAGACTGAAGACGGAAAGTGCTGGTGAAAGGTTGCCAAAATCGGAACTGCCGGAATCTCCTCCGAGGGGTCCGGAATCATCCGGAAGTTGAGTATCCTCATTACCGCTCTGCTCTTCATCGATCCGCTGCCAGTACCAGTAGTCGATACGGCGTGCGATTGCTCGGACACCTTCGAGCGAACTCGGATAGGTGTACTGATCCATCTCCAAAGTGATCCGGAGAGGGAGAGCGGCGCGGAGAGCGTGACTGAGAGCGGAATCGCTCCAATCGAGAAGAGAAGCGATTTTGTCGAAGTTTATGAGGAATGGGATGATCCAGTCGGAATGTTTCATCCGGAGGCATCCTCTGCGTCGCCAATCAAATCCGGAGGACCGAAGGTGTCGAAAAACTCCATAATGAACAAGGAAAAATTTCCTTGCCAAGGAAGATCCTGCTGCGTGCCGGAAGATGCGAATAAGCGTGCAGCATCGCCCCGGAGGAATGACAAGATGAATAAATTCTTGTCGTCATCCGTGCAGAAGTCCCGGGGACGCTCCGCAAAATGCAGGTAGCATTGGGCTAGGAAGGGATGGAGTTTCGAGGGATCAGTTCCGTAGAAGAATTCCGGATTTCGGAGGTTAGAGAGCGAACAAGGAGCTGCGTTGGAGGAGTATAGAATGGTATCCGGAACTCCGTCCGTGAATGCTGATCTCGGAGGATGCGATGAAAGGAGATTGATGTGATGGGAATGATTTCCGCCGATGCTGTCATGGGTGCCATGGAAACCGTAGTTCGGCGAACCGGAGTACGACGGAGGATCCACTGGTGGTTGGATATGATGTACCGGTTGGCAATAGTGATGGAAGACAGCGGATGGGACGGGATAAGTCTGTCCGGCCTCGGCGTTTCCGGAGAATACTCCGGAGATTCCCGGAACAGAAACCGGAGGTTCCGGAGAATACGCCAAGGGTTGTGGGAAGCCGGTATAGACCTGATGAAAATCCGAGTTCCATGGACCGATTGGACTGGAAGTACCTGGAACAAGGTACGGGGTCCATGGGTTGGCAGAAAATACGTCGGAGGACGAAGTCGACTCCGAGGCATCACAAGGTGTGGCAGTGTTGTGACCAAGGTGACACTCCTCAACGCCCAGCGGAGAGTCCGCTAGCGATGGGAAGACAAGAGGAGTGGTGCCGGAGGAAGAATAAGACATAATTGCCAGCCAAGACGGTGAGTTTGATTATACTGTTATGTACCGTGCCGGAATGGACCTAGGACGAGATGGAAGATGGGCCGGAGGTTCCGGAGGCTCCGGTAAATACCGGAGGTACCAGAGGGGCCGGAAGAGGTCCGGTGCAGTATAAAGAAAGGATAGCAACACCACAGGGGGTTAAGGGTGAGCTAATGCCCTGACTGACGAATAACCGGAAGTCAAGGTACCGGAGGTGATAAGGGGTACGAAGACAACTCAGATCGAGAGGAGGAACAAGGCAACGATTAACGTTAATAATCAAACTAAAGTACATGAAGTAAAGACGTAGTATTTAAATGGAATACCTAATTGTATTCCCAAATAGGAAGGAGAGTGGTCCATGACAATAAGACAAGTCATGAGGTCTGATGATATGTTGTGAGACAATTAAACGGAAGATGAGAAGACGGGTAAACGGGAAACGCTCAGTAAGCCTTCATTGCGTAAAAACCCGATGCTTCCGGAAGGTCCGGAGTCTCCGGTATATGACCGGAGCTCCGGAACCTACCGGAGCGACCGGAAGGTCGACGGGAGGCTCTGGGATATTGCATGGATATAACACTCAGACTCAGACTCCAAGTTATAACCAGGCTCCTACCCACCACACGTTACGGGGTTGGGGAATCTCTGTGGTGGTATTTTTCGTCTAAATCTCTGTAGTAAGACAAAAATACAAATAGATCAAAAAAAGTCATCATTACGAGTCCTAAAATGGAATTTTTGGAATCGTTCAATGGGATTTTCTAGCGCCAAAATTCAGTAGTTTTGCAGACCAACTTCGCATTAGGAAATACCCCATTCGGAACATTACTGTATTCCATTGATGGGCTGTCTTCGCTCATGACTAGCGTACTAGCATACTGCCTTTAATCCTCCCGCAGCCGCGACATCATTGGTAGATATTGATTTTTTGACGTGTGACCAATGTGATGCGATGTTGATTCCGAGGGGCCGGCAGATAACATCTGTAAACAGAATAGCCACAATTTCGAGAAATGGCGTGGGGCGTGTGCGGCAGCAAGCAGGGTCACAACAGCTGAGCAAGAAGGTAGTGACACAGATGTGAACAGGGAGGGCGCAGGGATGAGGGCGGGATTGCCAGTGCACCTCGTAAAAATGAAAGAAATGAAATGCCCCTGGTGGGAGTCGAACCCGCAACAACACCTGCGTAAGTTGTGAATCAGAGTGCCATTTCTCGCCGGTGATCACCATGATCTACAGGGGCTATGATAGAAAAAAAAATGCAGTCCCATTGGGACACATCAAATTGTTGCTGCTATAGACAGAGGGTCGCCGAGGTGACAGGGGGCTGGTTTTTTAGATTGCACAGGCATGGGTTGTATTATGTATGATATAATTTGAGGAACCATTGGATGCATGGTGGGGTGAGGTATAGCAAGGAGTGGGCGAGGGTCCCGAGCCTTGGCTGAGTTTGTATTTTGAATCAGTGATATCTTACTGTAGGCTCGAACAAGCTGCATGTCAGCAGTGGATTTTGAAAATTCAATTAGTGCCGCAAGGACAGATGGATACTGGATTGAAAGAAAGGTGAATTTTTCGCTGGTTTAAAAAGTGATTGTCTCCTGTCTAACCTTACTGACACCAGTTGTATGAGATGATCAAGGCACAATTGGATGTATGGCCCGGGATGAGGTGTAGCGCCAATTGGGCGAGGGACACGAGCCGACCGAAGGTTGGGCGAGGGTTCCGAGCCTTGTATAAAATGGTTTGTATTCTGATTTGGTAATACTTTAGTGGCTCGGATCAGTTGAGGAAAGAGGGTCAGTAAAATAGTGTCTGTCTGTTCGAAGCTTATAAACTCTGTTAGCAGTCGACACAACTTTGACAGTCAACAATGAACAATGTGGATAACTTATTGGCCATGTCGACATAGTTCGAATACACTCAACGGAGTTGCAAGGGGCACATGGCACCCCGGCAGCTCCTTGTACATATATAAACCACTCTATGCACCTCTAATATGGGATGCATCAAACTTACAAGCAGGTCTTTGCGGTATTTCTGTGTTGTTCAACATTCTTAGATGACTGAGCGATGCCTAAGGATGTGATGGTAATGTATCTTGGCCAACAAGTTGAACCAGTGTGGCCACAAAACAAAAAGCATATATTTATACAGTCTAGCCCGGAGTTGCACCGAGAACCACTTGGGAAGTCGAATCCTCCTTCATTAACATCCCAAGGTATGTTACCCTTATACCACTAGACCATATCTTGATCCAGTCATCAAGTGTGATGAAGGCATGAGTAGGCTATGAGATTTTGAATTGTATGTTATCCAGGGGTGGGTTGTTGCCCTCAACAGCGTGGCTTTATTATGTGGCTGCACATCTCCCTTTCTCGCTTGCTTCTTCTCAAGAAAGGCAAGGACGGTGCACGCAGGGTTGGTTGGGAGTGTGTGAGGTTGCCGCCTATTGGTTGCTTAGATTTATCTTTTGACAGCAGAAAATATTATCCCATGCATTATTCATGACTTTGGATGTGCAAATAGGCCTTGTAGTCTAAGTGGTATGATGCCCGGAAAGTTTAATGTGACTAACTCTTTAAGCTCTTTTAGGAGGTTCCCCGTTTGAACCGGGGTTGGGCTGATATTGTTTTGGATTAAGGATTTTTGTTTTATATCTTGACCATTTCTTTCATTGATCTTGAGCGCATCAATTGGAATAGTCATTTTCATGGTTCACCTTTTTCTGGCCCTTTTTGTCTCCCTGTCTGCATTCCGTTTTGTCAGCTGTTGTGGGTTTGACTCCCACCGGGGGCCTACTAAAAGATAGAAGTAGTGGGTGACTTCCCGTAAGGTAGATATATTCCTACAGAATATTTCGGGGTGATGCTGGGGCAGCTGTCAGGACCCCATCAATTGGATCACCCACAAATGAACCAATTTTATCCTGAATGACCCCAAAGATTAAATTTCTGTAGTCTCCATAATTTGTGTTTCCCAAATAAGAAAGACACGAATGATGTGAATACAGTATTTCACTGACCAATGACACAAACAAATACTATTTTGGACCACCTACCTGGCCACCCTACCTAGCTGGCCACTTGGGGGATATATGGCTCTGTGCTTGATAATTATATCTGGACATACTAGAGGATTGGACTACGACCTAAGACGAAGGTCTGGACCAAATTTTGGACCAGAGTGATGGATTGATGGAAAGTTATGGCATGTCGGATCGGGATCCGCAGCGTGTGAACATCAATTTCTTACACCCGCATCACTTGCTTTGCTCGTCTCCGCCGTCCCTCCACCAATTCTTCGTCGTTCCACGAGTTCTTGTGCTCGTTCTTCTCCCTGGATGCGGGGCCGCCACTGAGAATGTTCTTCAATGTTTATGGGTCGGATTCCCCTCCGTTGCGCACTCAGGATCGTGCCACTGGTTTTCTGAACGGCTCAAACTGGCCAGCCTTGTATTACACGATAGTGATACACTACCATTCTGGAACTTGGAATGAGGTTTCCTGGTATGTAATACCTCGATCTCATTGATATTCCAAAATTTTAGCTATCCGGGTACGTTCTCACTGCAGGTCTTTACCCGAAACCATCCAATTCCGGTGCTGCCAACACTCAGGTTTTTTGGAGGAGCTACCGGCACATGGGGATGGAAGTAAGCGTGCGGATATGTTCTACCCCATCCTATTAAGCTGTCTGGAACTTACTTTGGGCTGCAACAGAGTTTTATCTCACATTAGACACTGTGTCGCTTGGGGACCTCATTTCTAGCCTTTCCCCCCCTGTTGGAGGCAGACATTTGAACACCTCGTATGGCTTGCATGTAGAGGAGGAAGGTTTCAAATAATTGCTATATTCTCTATGGATGATTCCCGAAGGATGGGGCCCGCCAATTCGAGCCTCAAGTGCTTATTTAGCTGGGTGGCCAGCTAGCTAGTTATTTGGCCTTGTTGGACTGCCGCCCGAAAGAAATTCGCTGCAACATCAAATCTTGAGATAATTTGGTGGAGGACATCTCTGACTCTTCGTAGGATAAGTGCCTTCATTCTGACATAGTCGGACCTGCATCGGTTGAGTGGACCGATTGAGAATGAGGTACAAATGCTTACGTGGCCAGGTAGGTGGTCAAAAATAGTAAGATTTGGTCTGTGTGCTCTTTGACATTCACTTTGGGAAATATTAAATCAGCCATTAGTCGAAAGTATGCCTCTGGAATGATATGGTATTTTCCTGAGGGGGGATAGTGGTCATGGTCAAACAGATTAAAAAATGTTGTGTCATTGACTAGTAAGCCTGAAATCAGTGCCAAACAATGGCCAAACAATCACTTTGTTTCCCTCACATTTCAAGATCTAAAGGATGTATCAACACAAATTACATCCATTACTTGTTCTACAGACCTAATTCACCAGGGAAACAAGGTTCCAGACCAAGAGGTCCAGCACAGCTCTAGGAAAAAAAGTGTTTCATTGTGTCACGATTTAGACGTTATCTAATCGCGACAACGCCTTATCTAAGTGCCTAATCAAGTGCTCATCTATTTAAACACCAAGGCTATGCTTGAGTCATCAGTGATCGGACAGCCAGGGATCGGGTTCCCACAGGAACATGCCGATGAAGCACGACGGATTAGTGATCGGACAGCTAACAGGTGTCATGCTGCGGACATGTGGAGTATGCATGGGCATTACTCAGAACACATGGCTTCAGGACGTTTCTTACTCAGAACACATGGTTCTAGCATGTTTCTTACTCAGAACACATGGTTATGGTGCTTGTAGCACATGGACACTCTATTGTATATATTATTAGCACTAGTTACATAGCCACAGTTGAACAGTATAAGTAGTGTAGCTAGTTGCTTGTGTTCCTTAGTCTTTTATTCCATCATTCTTCGAGCCTCACTCTTACCGAGCACCTCCAATCCGCATTGTGCGTCCATTGGGTGTTCTTGAGCCTTGAGCATGACATAATAAAAGACTACCCTTCATACCTTCGTACCGCCCCTACCCTCCGACCTCCTTTCCCTTTCCCCCATCCCTCTATCCACTACTTGGTTTCTTACCCTCTACTTGGCTTCTCGTATTTGAAGTTCCATTTTCCCTATTCCCCACCCGCCGATTCTCTACCTCGTCCACAGCGAGTCTAAACAAGTGCAGCACCAGTTGTTCTCGGTTTACCGAACAGACAGACGCTAGGCCACGGGAAACGTTGAGTCCGTCCCAAGCCACATAGCAGTCGCAGGAGTGCCAGCCGGACCTTTGGGGAAGACTGCCTCGCTATCGCTGGGGGTGTTGTAGAAGACCCGGGGTAGTTCTGTCGCAAGAGACCGTTGCAATTCCACCAACCGCTGAGTGCGGATTCGTACCAACACAGTGACCTTCCGCGCCCCATCTACCTCCTCTTCGGGAAGCTCATCCCCGTCAACTTCCTTATACCATTCCGCCGAACTTCCTACCCTCACTCCGTTCGATCGACTTTACGCCGCTCTCGCCCAACCACCTTACCAACCACCTCGCCCGTCGCTCATATTACCAATGGCCGACGAAGACCAGAACCAGGGCACCACCTCTTACATGCCCGCTATGGACCTCGACCCCGCCCCGAGAGAGACTAGGTCCTCTCGGATCACCCTCGCCCGCCTCCCCCCCACTTTCGACGGCTCTGACAAGAGCAAGTGGGAAACCTTCCTCGACGCCCTCCTTAATTACCTATGGGCGTACGACTCGGAGTTTGACTCCGAAAAGAAGAAGATCGCGTTCACCCTCTCGTTATTGGGTCGGACCGATGGTGCCTCGTGTCCAGCTACCAATTGGGCACGTAATTGGCAAAAGCGCATGTTGCACGAGGGGCTTGACAGCCTCTACCACTTCGATGATCTGATCTCGGATCTAGAAGCGACGTTCCAGGACAAGAACGTCAAGCAGACGGTGCACATGCGCCTTACGACAACTCGGCAGGGAAAGACTCCCCTGGCCGACTTCATCCAGGTGTTCGAGCTGAACGCCGAGGAAGCGGGGTATGCCCCGAACGACAAGGACACCCCCCACAACACCTTTCTTGTGGAAACCCTCGAGAACCTCGTGAACGAGGACGTCCGAAACCAGCTGTACGCTGGAGGGGTAGAAGTCCTGGAGAATTACGCAGGACTCAAGAAGAGGCTGACGGCGATCAGCGGGGTGATGGAGCGGAAGAAGCTCCGAGAGGCTCAACAGAGCCAGATGTTCTGGGCCCCGGTGCGTGCACAAGTGCCGGCTGCCAAGTCGTCACCAGGGTTCGGGCCGGCGCCCAACCTTGCGAAGAAGATCGGCCCGGGGGAGACCGCGCCGATGGACGTGGACAGGGCCAGGCAGACTGCTCGCCCTTTTGTATGCTATAACTGTGGCAAGGAGGGCCACATGAAGCGGGAGTGCCCGGAGCCTCCCAAGCGGAAATTTAATATCCGGTCGATCAAGACCGAGGACTACTCGCAGGACGACCTGCAGGCTCTCGCAGCCGTCCTTCGCGAGAAGGGTTTTTAAAGGGGCCCCCGCTTGCGGCCAAAGCGGCGCCCCCTGTCACGAACAAATATGCACATCTCAAAGACATTAATATTAGCAATGTAGTTACAGACCCGGCATATGATATTTATACCCCAGAAAATACTAGTCTACGAAAGAGCATAAACAATTTCCTAGTAGCTAGTGTAGAAAACAAACAAAAAATATGTATCTTGGAGAATCAGAATCGGAAACGTAATATTCGCAATCGGAAGATGGACGAAGTAAATAAGAGATGGAGTGCATTCAAAAAGGCCCCTGGAACCCGAACCAGTGCGAAAAATAGTGAGACGAAAAAGGACGGCGATGCCGTGAGGGCTCAATCCCAGGATCGGGAGGAAGCGCCCAAACAAAAGAAAACACGCGTGACGCTGAGTCAGAAGAAGACACAGGCGGCGCAGAAGTTGGCACAGCCAGAGGATCGGCTTGCCAAGGAGATGAAGGAACTCCAGAAGCAGAGGCGGCACCACGAGATGCTCGTTCCCATTACGCTGACTGCGTTGGACACCGGGAAGATGCGCGCTGTCAAGGCCCTTCTTGATAACGGTTGCACTACCACGTGCATCGATCGAGATTATGCCAAGGCAGAAGGCTTTGAGCTCCACGAGCTTGACGTGCACATCGTCGCCCGCAACGCAGACGGAACGGAGAACTCTCGGGGAAAGATCACTCACTACGTTGAGTTGATGCTTTCGGTCGGACCCCACGTTGAGCGCCAACGGTTCTTGGTCACAGGACTAGGCAAGGCTCACGTGTTCATTGGGTACGATTGGTTGTTCAAGCACAACCCCGAGGTGGATTGGCGATCACAAAAGATCGTGTTCAGCCGCTGCCCGCCCGAGTGCAACATGCACGGCACGGAGTACCGGACTGGATTGTCCGCGGAGGAAGAGAAGTTGGAAGACGGCGAGTCGATTCTATTCGTCGACTTTGCAGAACAGATCGATCTGCGTGCGCAAGGATCACAGGCGCAGCAGATGGCAGAGGAAGCGAATCGTGGGAAGGAGTGCATGACCGAAGGAAAGGTCCCGGAGGAGTACCACGAGTTCGTAAAGGTGTTCGCGAAGGAATCGTTCGACGCCATGCCCGAGAAAAGGCCATGGGATCACGCAATCGAGCTTAAGCCAGGATCAAAGGCTGTAGATTGCAAGATCTATCCGCTCTCGGTCACGGAGCAGGGGAAGTTGAACGAGTTCTTGGAGGAGAACCTGAAGAGTGGGAGGATCCGACCCTCAAAGTCGCCAATGGCTTCGGCGTTCTTCTTCGTGAAGAAAAAGGATGGCAGCCTACGACCAGTTCAGGATTACCGGAAGCTCAACGAGATGACAATTAAAAATCGTTATCCACTTCCGCTAATCTCGGAGCTCGTAAATAAGCTCCGTGGCGCCAAGTACTTCACGAAGCTGGATATCCGATGGGGGTACAACAACGTGCGGATCAGGGAGGGAGATGAGTGTAAAGCGGCGTTCAGGACGAACTGAGGGCTGTTCGAGCCGCTCGTGATGTTCTTCGGCCTGACGAATTCCCCGGCAACGTTCCAGACAATGATGAACGACATCCTTCGAGAGCTCATAAATGAGGGAAAGGTCATAGTCTACCTGGACGATATCCTTATCTTCACCGACAACTTGGAGGAGCACAGAGCACTGACGAAGCGGGTACTTAAAATCCTGCAAGACAACAAGCTCTTTCTCAAACCAGAGAAGTGCGACTTTGAGAAGACGGAGATTGAGTATCTAGGAGTCATCATTTCCTACAACTCGATGAAGATGGACCCGGTGAAGATCAAGGGTGTGATGGAGTGGCCAGAACCAAAGAACCTTAAGCAGACACAGGCGTTCTTGGGTTTCACAAACTTCTATCGCCGCTTTATCCGAGGATACGCAGAGATAGCAAAGCCGATGATGAGGTTGACGGGGAAGGAAGGCTGGAGCTGGGGAGAGGAGCAGAAGAAAGTGTTCCAAAGGCTCAAGGATCGCATCGCCGAAGACACCGTACTGGCGCTTCCCACAGATCATGGGAAGTTCCAAGTCGAGGCAGACGCATCAGACGGAGCTATAGGAGCGGAGCTCGCACAGGAGCAGGAGGGCGAATGGTGCCCTGTTGCTTTCATGTCTCATGGACTCAATGAGACTGAGCGGAACTACGAGATCTATGATAAAGAGATGCTCGCGATCATGACCGCACTGGACGAGTGGCGGGAGTTGTTGATGGGCGCAAGCCAAACATTCGAGATCTTCACTGATCATCAAAATCTCGAATACTTCAAGAAGCCTCAGAAGGTTAATCGCAGACAGGCTCGGTGGATTCAGGAACTGGCGGAGTTCGATTTCACGTTGCACCACCGGCCCGGAGCATTGAACAAGAAGGCAGATCTCTTATCTCGGAGATCGGATCACGACCAAGGAAAAGACGACAACGACAATGTCGTTCTGCTGAAGCCAGAGTATTTCCGAGCACAGGACATAGTGCTGGAAGGGCCAGAGGCAGGGATCTTGGAAGAGATAATAAAGGAGAAGAAGATCGATAAGAGCGTTAAGCTGGCGCTCGAGAAAAAGCTACCAGCCTGGGAAAAGAAGGACAATATTATATATTACAATGGACTTATATATGTACCCTGGAATCAGGAGTTGCGCGATAAGATTATCGGACTCCATCACGACCTGCCCATGCTCGGCCATCCCGGAGAGAACCGCACACAGGAAATGGTGGAGCATAATTATTGGTGGCCGAGGCTGGGAAACCAGGTCGCTGAATATATAAAGGCCTGCGAGGCTTGCCAAAGGACTCGAGTGCACCGGTACAAGCAGGGAAAGCTTAACCCGCACAAGATCGCCGAGGGGCCTTGGCAGATTATATCTATGGATCTTATCGGCCCGCTGCCGGTCAGCAATGGCTTTAACGCCATCCAAGTCTGGGTCGACACTTACACGAAGATGCTCCATTGCGAGGCAACGAACATGGAGCTGACAAGTGAAGGTGTCGCCTGACTCACCCGGGATCGTGTGATTAGATATCACGGCATCCCCCGTAAAATTATATCGGATCGGGACACTCGATATTTATCCGGGTTCATGCGGGAGCTTAATCGGCTCCTCGGCATAGAGATGAACCCGAGCACAGCCTATCATCCGATGACGGACGGACAAACGGAACGGATGAATCAGGAGATTGAAAAATATCTCAGGATCTTCGTCAACCACCAGCAGTCGGACTGGGCTGAGTGGCTCGCATTGGCCGAGTTCACTCACAACGATAAAACAAGCTCGTCGACGAGCATGTCGCCTTTTTATATGAATACGGGCTATCACCCCTGGAAGGGGATAGAGAACTCAGTCGAGTCGCGCAATGAAGCTGCGAACAACTTCGCACAGAAAATGAAGAGGATCCGCGATGAAGCATCGGTCGCTCTTGAGAAAACCCAGAAAAAGATGAAGAAGTATTATGATGCACATAGGCACGAGTCACCTGTATTTAAAGTCGGAGACAAGGTCTGGGTCGAAGGAACCAATATCGAGACGGACCGACCGACCAAGAAGATAGACGATCTTAGGCTTGGGCCTTACGAGATCCTGGAGAAGGCTGGGGCTTCGGCGTGGAAGCTGAGATTGCCGGAGACGGACCAGACATATCCGGTCTTCAACAAGGCACTTCTCACACCATACGTGGAGCCACCCGAGGGACGAAAGGAGAAGTGGCCGGGACCGCAGATTGTGCAGGGAGAGAAGGAGTATGAAGTGGAGGAGATCCTCAACCACAGGAAACGTGGGCGAGGATACCAGTATTTAATCAAGTGGAAGGGATACCCGATCGGAGAACGGAATTGGGAGCCGCGACGAAACTTGGCGAACGCACAGGAGCTCTTGGACAGATATAATTTCAAGCACAACCTAAACGCCAACCATGTCACGCTCGCCAAGGTCGTAGATGGGATGTCTGACAATGAGAAGAAGGCGCTAGCTGCTGAACTTAGACGCCTAGGCTTGATGCGACGTGCAGGACGCAGAGGGTTTGATTGCCCGGGAACAGCCGCAGACCGATGGGATTCCAGTCTTGCCGCTGGGGCACTGGGATTATTTAATCAAGTGGTATAAGCCGAAGCAGGAATCGGCCGACTATCCGACATGTTATTTATACGACCCTATCACGAGACAGAGGAAAATTGTGGAGAAGTTCCCTAACGAAGGATGCTCACGTGGTACTTCAGTCGAAGTTTAATTATTCCATGGTCGTCGGGACGCCGACCCTAGGAGGGGGGTAATGTCACGATTTAGACATTATCTAATCGCGACAACGCCTTATCTAAGTGCCTAATCAAGTGCTCATCTCTTTAAACACCAAGGCTATGCTTGAGTCATCAGTGATCGGACAGCCAGGGATCGGGTTCCCACAGGAACATGCCGATGAAGCACGACGGATTAGTGATCGGACAGCTAACAGGTGTCATGCTGCGGACATGTGGAGTATGCATGGGCATTACTCAGAACACATGGCTTCAGGACGTTTCTTACTCAGAACACATGGTTCTAGCATGTTTCTTACTCAGAACACATGGTTATGGTGCTTGTAGCACATGGACGCTCTATTGTATATATTATTAGCACTAGTTACATAGCCACAGTTGAACAGTATAAGTAGTGTAGCTAGTTGCTTGTATTCCTTAGTCTTTTATTACATCATTCTTCAAGCCTCACTCTTACCGAGCACCTCCAATCCGCATTGTGCGTCCATTGGGTGTTCTTGAGCCTTGAGCGTGACACATTGAGCGGTTTGTATCATTGACCAGTGATATACTGTATCTGTCATATTGATGTCATCACTGGCAACCTCAGAAATTCTGTTGGAATACATTTACCTTATGGGAGGTCAGCCAGTTTTTTTTTTTCCTTTCATTATATACAGTGAAATTTTAAAATGTGTTGAAAACATGTGTTGAGAGAGAATTCCCAAGAAAAAAAAATGTTGGGAAATGGCGCAAGCAGGGAGGGTGTGGGGAAGAAGTTCATGTGGTGCATCAAATTCCCACGGTGCCAGTTCGGTTCGGCCTCCCTGTAAGGTGAAACTGTTCCTGTTCTGCACTCGAAAGGAGACCAGTCCTTTCAATGTGATACGTTCTTGAGTCGGGCTTTTGCAGAGGAATGTGTAGGTTATTCTGGAAAGCTCCAGAAGGTCTGTGCGTGTGGGACTTGTTTTCTACTCAAGGAATGAAGTGGGCATGGCTGCAGTGATTGTCTGATATATATTTTGCACTGTCCCTCTCCACTGGGTTTTTTATATAGCCCTTCAGTCATCTGGAACTTCAGTAAATGAAGTATGAAGTTTAATGTCCATCCTCAAAAGTTTTTGACAGGTATGCCACTGTTTGTTCAACCTCGGAAGGTTGACTAAACACTAGGTCTACTCTCGTGGATCTGTGGCATTGTTCGAGAGTTCTTTTCTGTCCAGAAGTTGTTGTTACTTCTCCCATAGGATGCGGTACTTTTTCTGTAATACTTGTGGGTGGCTATCCCTCCATTACTCGTCTTCTGTGGCCGTGCATACATTCTGTAGGTAATTGTGACATATGCAATGCACTGGTTGCGGACTTGTATCTGGGTGGTCGACAGGTGTGACATGATTCTGGCCAACATATTTTTTAAAGCAGAATAGGTTCTCCAGCTATGTTCGAAAACACTCGAACAGAGCATTGTGCTAGTGCAAAGTATAAACAAGCCCATACTACTTATGAATGCCGGCATGCTCATTTGTATGTATTTATATCCGACCTCCCCGATTAGGACTCGTATTGCCATGCGGAGCAATGGCCCTCAAAGCCACGTTAATTGTTTCCCATGCGTGGTATCCAGCTGCAGGTTTCATCAACTTTCATGTTGGCGAACGTTCAAACGCGCTGCACGCATGGAGAAAAAATCCATGATTCTTGACACGAGCAGGGAATATGGAAGAAAGCCTAGGAGCGGATGGTGGGTCGCCTCTACTTTGACAGTGGGCTGCCCGTTCGATTCGGGATCCAGGCATGACAATATCTTATGCGTGAGTTTTTACTTCTCGCACCAGACTCGGGAAAAATCAAAGAAAAATGCATGCCCGCTCTTGACACGAGAAGGGAATATGGAAGAAAGCCTGGTAGCGGATGGTCCACACCCACAGAGCATCACAAATCATGATGTTCCCAACTTCCAGTGGGGCCCCCGTTCAATTCGGGATCCAGGCATGGAAGACCCTGATAGTGTTGTTTTTTCTTTTCTTTTGCGTATACGTGTAACTGTTTGTGCCTCAACGCACCGATGTCTGCACAATTCGATTCACAGGGTACACAATTCAGAAGTGATAGATGCACACAGCTCTCAATTTGACCCCATCTGACGCGGTTCCCAGATACCGTTTCAAGGTCCGGTTGCGCATGGTCCGCACCCACTCAACATTTGACTTTAGCAACGTAGAGTGGGGCTCCCGTTCGATTCGGGACTGGGCCATGTCAGGGTGATCCCACTCCTTTTTCAGGATTTTCCCGCACGACCCAATCACATTCTTTACACAGCGTGCTCAAATAGAACGATTGCAAGGACCCCAGTCGAAACCTGAGAGTAAGATTCAACCGGAAGAGCTACACCGTTCACACCGCTAATATAACTACATTCCGCCGTGCTTTTTACAGGATTTTCCCGCACAACCCCGTCACATTCTCTACACAGTGCGGTCAAGTTGCGATCGTTCTCGCGCCTCAGCTCGCCGGATTTCCTAGACTCAGACAATATTGATTTCTGCGAAATTGGATTCACTGTCGATCCGGCTCGGGGATACACCCTCACTTCACGGAAAACCTCACAGTATTTCTGTAGCGGACCATGATCGTGTATCACTGACAGTTTGTAATGTTCACGATTCACAACTGAAGATTTACGCCCTCGATTACACCCTATCTCACGGCGCCCCCAGATACCGTGTCAAGGCCCAGTTGCGGATGGTCCGCACACACCACCTTGGTAGATTTCAAGACCTTGCCGGTGGGACTCCCGTTCGATTCGGAACCAGGCCCTGACGAAATAGGAATATTCGTTTTGCACCGGGGACTGATCCTTTTCCAGTTCGGGTTGCGGTGTCCGAACCACAGAACACCCCACTCCGTACCCGCGCAAACTTGATTACCATCCCACCTAGCAAGGTATCCAACAAGCTGAAGGAGGCCTGGTGCCACAGAACATCCTTTGGTGTTCTCAACTTGGGCGCGACTCTCGTTCCATTCGGAATTGTATTTTTGACGCCGGGCCGTGATGCATTTTAACGGGGTGTTTTATGGTCAATAAAATTCGTGCTTGATAGTACAAATAATTAAATGGACAGATGCCTACCAAGATCATGTATGAGATGGTTACAAATATACACGTACTGCACTGCGTTCAGCCTAGACACCGTTTGGGCTAGGCCGTCACAGGCCGTCGGCCTGATCTAGGCCGCATGCTGCGCCCATGCCCGCCTACTTCGCCCGACCCAGGTCTGTCGTCCTGACAGTTCAAATCGGTGGCCTAGGCCCTTTCTAGGGCCCTGCTGATCGCAGTGAGTACGCAGGGAAGTAGTGGGGATGTAAAGACGTGGAGGAGCGCGCGAAGTCCTCGGATGGAATTAAGAGCGCGTGTATTTGACGACATGCGCCGCGGGGCGGGGGCCGAGCATGACGCCGCCAGTCATGACGCGCGTCTCGCCACCCTGATACAGGTATAATATCAGATCCGTCTTCGAGCGGTCGACCAGTACATGGTGTGTGGCTTTGAATGCGTGGTAGTTGCCATTGGCCCTGGGGGCAAGGGTCGGGCCGGCAGGTGGGAGCGGGACGCACGCGGATTTTGTGGGCGTGGAGGGTGGGGAGCCGGCGGAGGTGAGAGAGTCGACGGAGTAGGTTGTGAATTTAGAGGATGTCGACGAGTAGTCCGAGCCCGAGTCCGATTCGGAGTCTGAGGACGAGTCGTCCGACACGGAATCGCGAAGGAGCATCGGGACCCGGATGAAATCCACAGTCTTGGCCACTTGATGGCGTCTCGTGCGGGCGGAAAAAAGCATGGCGCGCAGGCGCGCGCCAGTGGATTGATGCAGCAGGGGAGCGGAAGTCATCTGGGAGATGGGAACGACGCTACCCGGGGTCTCCTCGCTCCGGGTGCCGGTCACGGCAATAACGTGGGGAATGGCTGAGGAGGACATCGAAACGTGAATGGATCGTCCGGCGATTGCAAAAAAATGGATGAAGTCTGGCATAAAAGAGATGAGGGGGGACTCGGAAAGAAATTTAAAGACACGGACCGAGCGTAAAGCTTGTTGGAATGTCACGGATAAGGATGTAGAGAGTCTCTAAGAAACCGGGAATGTGGTACAGAATGAGAGCAGACTTGATAGGCACAGAGGGCGACGAGGTCTTGATTTAACTTGCGATGTCGCCCAGTATTTATATTCACGTCTTGCCGTAACGACAATGTGCTCTGGCTTCGTCCATTCTCGCCTTGGGGTCTCGCCAAAGCCGAAGAGTCGGAGTCGCGAGACAACGAGCGGTGTATCCGCATTTGGACATGACAACACACGTGACAAGGTCAAATTTGATCGTTCTTGTCTCCAAATTGTCTTAGTCTTCCCGACACTTCCCGACACTTGCAGCCTTGGATTCCGTGGACTCATATGCTCGTTCTGTTTCTTGCCGAATATTCATGTGTTTGACAGGGAATTCTGGCCTAGGTGTGATTTCTCGAGGCCCTTCGCATCTTGTGATTTCCCTGGACCTGCCTGGACCTGTCGCTCGGGGAGACATCTAGGCGGTCCTTGTTTCTTATTTTACGCCCTCTAGGTCTGTCCCTTCACTACAGTCGCCCGATATCCCGCACTCTGACTCCGTGTCTCGTACAATATTTATCCTGGACTCGCCGCTCGGGGATAGGCCCAAGGATTGGCTCCTTCCCGGCTGGTACATCTCAAAACTCTCGCGACTACTACGATCAGGATCTAAATCGACGAAATACGGCTCTCTGCACAGCCTCCGTGTCTCTGCGTGTGGATTTGGGGCAAGTGTCTTCGACCAAGGATTCAGAGCTAGTACTTAACCATCGAAAACCGTCAAGCCAAGACAGTATTAGAATCCCGAACCTCTCAAGGACCCTGCTTACTCCCGTGGGTCAAATCTAAATTAAACCACCCTCAATCATTCGCAAAGATTGCCCTCCCAATTTCTCCCAGTGTATCGTTCTTTCCGAATGGATGGTCAACGAACCCTGTCAGGTTGCCCGTGTGTGGCATCCGCACTCCACGGACTTACACTCGGAATCTTAGTGTCCGGCGCCTCTCCGTCTCCCATGTCCAACCATCAACTGCAATCTCATCACCATCGACGCTCATATCGTGTACGAGCCGATGAGTTTTCCAGTCCTTTTCCAGCCCATTTACTCCACTCACGCAAGCCTCTCCAACTTAGTGATCTAATCCTGGTCCTCGCAACCCTTCTGCTCCTCGTCTTTGCGTACACTCCTGGAATCGCACCTCTCTCCGGCATCTCGACCGTGTCAGCTTTCGACTGCTCTTGTACGCCTCATATCCAAGTGCGTTGATGCTGCTTCATTGTCCGTCCATGACCCTGACTCACCCCAGTATTCTGTTTGGCGCGACATCAATCCCGGTTGTATTGGGCCCCAGTCCATGCTTTCCTCGCATTTTTCGCGTGTCTCCTTGCGCCGATAAACGTCATTTCCCTCATATTTCATGTTCTATTCTACAGGTGGCGCTTTTGTTCTCCGGGAGCATGTTCTTGTTCCAGTGAGAATGCATGTCCCGCCCACGGAATCGACTCACATCCTCTCAGATTGGTCCTCGTGCACGGCTTCAACGGCGAAATCATGGAAAATATATCGCCCCCGAATTAGTATATCACCAATTCCGGGCTAGAGGACCAACAAAGCTCAGAAGCCCCCAAGGTTCGCAACATCAAGAAGGGTGGGCCACAGCCCATTGACTGCCGGAGCGTCTCGCGGTCGCCGGTCGCGATCCAAGAGCGGCTCTCGTTCAGCTGTCGCGAATACTAGGTCTGAGTCTGTCGCACCTTCACCCTGTTATGACTCTTTCTATCTCGGTGCTTTGACAAGAGTCTGAGACTCATGCTGACTCTAACCCGCTTCCGCTCACGCCTCCGGCTCGCACGAGTGGAATGCAAAGAAGACTACCCTTCTCGCCCAGGTCCCTATCTAGAGCGACCAGGTCAAGGCTTCCCGTCGCCACTCTGCTCCTGTACCTCTTCCCGTCGTCGCCCCTCCCGCGCCGTCGTCTCCGCAAAAACCCTGTGCCGCCAAATGCCGTTCAGCGCCACCTGCCCTTATTGTGCTGTCAAAGATGCCTCGCCTCGGCCTAGAAGATCGCTTTCAGCGACGCGGAGAAAACGATCGCGGCGCTGTCAAAGCAGGGAATCCGCCAGCAGTTGGCGTTAGGCAGCAGCGACATTCACACCTCCAGCGTCGCGTTCGAAAGTGCGACATGTTCTCCTTCTGTCAATCAGAAACACAAAAAAGGGCAACCACAACAATGGTAAAATTCAAATGTCAAGTTGTGTAGGATACGGGGTCTTTGAATCATAATACTGGGGCCGTGGAAAACTTGAGTTGCGTGGACAGGAATTCTGCAATGCAAAATGTATACTTTTTGGTGACAAACTCCAACATTAAAGAGCCTCCACACCAAGGGCGTACTCGACCAATACCTGCTGCCGCAAAGCCGGATAAAAAATACTACTCGGTGGCGGTGGCTGCTCGATGACTGGCACACTAAGAATGGGCAGTGCTCGCACCAACTCCCTCCTCTGCGGAAAACCCTCGTCTTTGTTCCGCACTGCAAAATGCGGAGCATCGAGGACGCCGGGTGGGGTTATGCAGTGTGTCTCCGGATGGTACTCCATCTTGGGGAAGTCCTCGAATTCATATTGAAATCTATGGTGGTCGGGTGATGGGTCACGGCTGCGGTCGGATTTCAGCAGTTTGCGTCGTTTCGGAGTTTTCGGGCTGTGGGAGGAGGGGAGGGAGGTGCCATTTGCTGCGGACATGACTCGGGTGAGGCGTGCTGTGGAGCGGACAGTGACTGGACCAAGGAAAAGGCCACCAAATAGAATATTGTCGGATGGAGGGAGGGGAGGCGGAATTTGAAGATGGGCCGGAGGTGAGGGTTCCCATCTAGGAAGAAGGATTTTATCGTGTATGTCTAGCTCTCGCCCGATGAGATCTCTGTGTTTCTCGGTGAGATGCACAACAAGATCTTGACTGCGAGTGGATGTATTGGCCTGTGGCCGCCCGAAATCAAGGAAGCCCAGATCACAATCAGTGAATGGACAAGGTAGTGGCCAGTTTTTCATATGTGAGTTCTCGATGTGCCATTTGAGTGATGTCATCGAGTTGTGCAGTCTGGCAGTACATTTGCTTAATTGGCAAATGTACTGAACCCCGCCACTCTTAGTCTGGCAACCAACAACACTATTAGCTTTGAAAGAATGCTGTTTTCATGCTAACCTTGCGACTTTGACAATGTTTAATTTGGTGCTACAAAGGAGGATATCAGCATGAATAATGCAGCAGAGATGAGGGTGAATTAGTTGGAGAAATTGGACATCACATCCTAAGTTAATTTATGAAAGAAAGTGTACTAACCCGTTTAAAAGCCCTCCAACAGATCAATTTCTGGCCACAGACAGCCATCTCGGAAGCCATTCCTCCTTTGGGGCTCGCGCGAACCAATGTGTCGCACTTCATGGGGACCAGGACCAATTTTGACAATTCCACCACATTCTCCACTGTGATGGTTATCTTTGATCTCGAGGGTCGGATCCTCGAAGTAGAACCCATTCTGGAGGCAGTCAGAAGATTGCCTTTTGGAAAGGGCCAGATATTTGGTATTTGTGACTGTCAGTGTGGATTGAGGTGGATGGTGATCGATGAAGGGTCTCGAACGAAAATGCGCGGACAAATAATGTGACATCACACCCCAGTACACTTACGTAAGGTGAATATATCTTGGCCAAATAACAGAAAAAATGTGTCACTGTCAAAACTTGCTCTGTACGGTTATGATATTGCCTACTGCCTGATCCCATTTCCAAATGATTTTTTTCTGGAGAAAAATACATATTCAGATGTCTGTGAAGTGACTTCAGGCTTCTGACCAGGCTTATTGCATTTGTTTGATACCTTGGTTTTTGACATTTTGCCCCACGACTTTGACCCACATGGGAGCAGCATATCAGCAGCCATTCAGGCTCCGATGATCTGGATTCTGTGCTCATCTTTCCTCTGTACTATTATGTCCAAATGGTCTGGATTTGTACATCTGGTCTGGATTTCTTTTTTTCTCGCTTTTCCCTTTTGTTCTACACCTCCGGTTTTTCTCGGAATAGACTCTCAGAGATGGCTTCCATTTGCCTTTAAATCCACCAAGCTATATGAGGGCAGGAACCCATTGAAAACGATGCACCAAATCTCGGGTTATAAATAGAATGATCACTTCCCAGGAAAACGACTCGCGACTTTGACAAGCCTCAAAAAGTGCCATTCTGCAACCCCAGGCCTTCGATATCCTACCTGGACATACACAGGAACATAAATTTTGTATCCCGACAAAAACCAGACCCAACAGGGTACAGAGGAAAGAGAGAAACAAGAAATCCAGACCATTTGGGCATAATAGTACTACCATCCCGCCACTCCATTGATGCATGGAGGAGAGAGCGAGCGAACGACGACCAAGAGGTAGCTGACTTCAGAAAGGTGAATGGGACCCACAATGTTGGGGTGTGCAATGTTTCGTCTTGAGAAGACTCGTCAGGTGTTTTGTCCCCTTTACCAAGGTGGTGTTTGGTGACACGTTCGGTGCCAAATAACGTGCTAGTAAGGGAGTTGCGGAGTCCCAAAGGGACTCTACACATTTTACTCCTCTGTACTATCCTGTCCTCCAGAGTAGCCCTCAATCCATGTGCATCAGCTAAATACACTGAATTGTTTCGCAGGTTAAGACTGGTCCGAGATTCAATTCCGTTCACTATCCCTTATCACCTAGTGTATCATGCATAGAAGCCTGGTCAAGGGCTGGAAATACCGTGAACCACTACCTTCTGGGTGCCCAAAAGCCGGTGTCATCCTAATGTGGACAGCCGACGAACGGAACACAATTTTTCATAGATTAGACTAGAGACAGACTGAATAAGACCCATGAATTTTTTCGAAATCCAAAGGTGCGGAGGCGCTGAGACCGGGACCCAAAGGGTCCCAGGCGCCAAAGTAACAAGGATTGAGAAAAAAGGGAATTAAATGTTTGCCGCTACTGTGGTTTGGTAAACTTCCAAAGTGTCACGATTGTTTCTGTTCAATCGATCACCCAAAGCAACCGGCTTTTTAAATGAAGCCATGAAATGATATTGGGGGAAGCCATCTCCAACATTGTTCCAGGTTTCATGCAGGTCTCGCCAGATGGGGCGCAAATCAATGCTATCCCAAACTGGGTTATGGGTGAGTTCGAGTACATGTGGTACCGGTCCAACCGTCTCGTCTTCTGACTGAGAGGATGTGAATGCTTGGGGGTATTCAGACCGGTATTTAACTTCCTCAAAAACACTTCAAAGTGAACGACCAGGATATCCACGCGCCCGAAACCGTTTTGCAAAGTCTACAGAGATATTCACAAAATCTGGCTCCTTCGAGCAGAGTCGCACATAGCGAATCAGCTCGCCCTTAACCCAAGCACACTTGGATTCAACAGAGTGGCATGAAATCCATGGAATGTACAGATAGGCATTTAAAGCCTTCTGGTATACGCTCATAGATAACCATAGATGTGGGTTAAATGCCGGGAATCTGGGGTCAAATTCCAGCGAGACGAGCACATTGAGGAAGGGCAGATGGTGCCTAGACAGTCCTGTGTCACGGGGTACTGTCGATGTTGAACTTTGGTTGGGTGCCACACATCACCAGGCCGGTTGTTGAATTCCATGGTTCAAAAAAGTCAAAAGATTGTTCTGATATCATATTTTAACAATGTAAAATACGTAGAGGTGCTCGGATGGCAATTTTCAACCGTGGGGACCTTCAGACCATGATTTTCTGTAAAAATGTGGCATATTCCCAATATATTCCCCGCAAAAAAACACCAAGATACCTATAAACCTGGGGATCAGACCAAAATGTAATTCAAAACCATCATTCAACATCCTTATCTGCGAAAAAGGGTTCCAAACTCGTTTCTGAGGGTGCTGAATAGTTTTGGAAATTTGTCGAAATTTTCCACGGTCCTCCCAGTCATCTGTCAAATTGTTTAAAAGGAATTTTGAGTCACTCGTCACCGTCCCTGTCGATTCGATTGTAAAAGTGCAGTACCCACAACGGATATATTCCGGATCCGGCTTGTCAGTTCACGGCCGGAAAGATCGGGGCATGCAGTGGCACGACCACCTCTTACGCGCGAAAGGATTGTCCCACGCCTACTGACACGTCTCCCCGATGTGTTTCTGTGGCTGCATTAAAATCCATTAAGCAATACTATCTCTAATATACTCCATCAAGGGTCCAGCAATTAGTTTGGGTGTCAGATATTTTTTATTCATCTGTAAAGTAACAAATACTATGCCTTCTCAATTCTTGCTCATTCTAACCCTCCCTTGGCCCAAAACCCGGCCTCCATTGTACCAAAAGGTTCAATAGATGTACATGGACGATATGGAGTAAGTGCGGGCAAGATCTTATTTTCTTTCGGTGATGTACCATTCCATATTGACATTCAATATCACTTATGTGCAGAGAAAGCTCTTGCAACAGCACATAGTACCTACCAGATGCCAGAAATACCCTTCAGGATTGAATACTTGGCCACATATATCCTCTCAGGCCTTGCAGCGATCCACCTTGATTTTATTTTCAGCAACACTTAGACAACTGAGATTTTGAGTGAATACTAACTGTTTCCGGGGGAATTTTGGTTCTAGATTGAACTCTGAGTCATCTTGAAATTTTCTACAGCCTTTCTGTCAAGACTTGAGGTCTTTGTACCTATGGAGGAATCAACCAAAAAGATTGAACATTTTGAAATGTTTGATCCGGCATTTTGCAGCATGACTACCAAGAAAGTCCCGAACAGCAATTCTCCAGTATTTGATTGAACAGAACAGCAATTACCGATTGGAAGTTGTCCAATCGGGCCTTCAAGATGTTCATTCTGTTCATTCACATGTCCTTAAAAGGTTATCTGGCCCGAAAAGGAAGAGGTGGTCGCAGGGTACCCAGAGCAAAATTTTGGTGATATTACATAAGATACCTGCTGGTCCTGGATCCGTACCCACAGGGTACATAAAGATTTAGAGGTAATATGTAATTAGCTGCTACTTACATGGCCATGAGGAAAAAAGACCAACGGAAAAAGAAATCCAATCCCGGGTTCGAACCAACGCCTGGGACGTCAGAAGTACGCTCGGCATTGGCTGAGAACACAGCCACTAACTAGTCACAAATATTCTAATGGAGTCTCTGAAAAAGACTTCAACACAGCCACTATTTTCCTTCTACTGGAAAAGTGTAACTAATGATTCACGCAGTGAAAACCCCATGTAAACTTTTAGAAAAGAACAAGAACTTATTACATAAGTACTCGTAACCATGTTGACCACACGAGATGAACTCGGAACATGTGCACCACAGCAGTAGATATCACTGACTTGGACTACACCAAGGGGCGATCAGTGTTGCTATCAAGTAAATCGACCCCCCTTTGTATGTTGGTGTTTTTGATCTGGATGTTGGTGCTTGGCTGCAGCTTCATCCAGCCTGGTTTTGAGCCTCCATCGGTACTAAGCACTAATTTATTTCGTTCCAATATCATAAGAGCAATTGTTTGTGCAAAACTTCGCGCGAGAGTACTGTGTGCAAATTATTTGAGCATGAAAAGAGCTCATATGTGCCAACACTCCGAATAAAGGCTCGAACTTGCAGTATTCGCCCGATTTTAATTTGGGAAAGCGGTGGATGTATAGAATATCGCCTCAAAGCATTGTTGGATTGACAAGACGACTTGGTAGGACAAATGGACAAGGATTAGGTGAAGACGAGGTGCAGTGAAGCTGCAGCCAAGCACCAACATACAGATCAAAAACACCAACATACAAAGGGGGGTCGATTTACTTGATAGCAACACTGATCGCCCCTTGGACTACACAAAAATCTATAGGCGAAGATTTCATGCCAGACCGGACAGCAAAATTATTCATGACTTTGTGTGCTGGCAAGGATACGGAGCATCATGTACACAATTGGCCCACAAACCTGCAGATACTGCCTCTATCTTTGTCTTATTCTGAGCCCCAGGGACAGTGTCCAAAGGTCGTAGCCCGTCCTTTGGGCTGTTTTGGATAGTGATGGAAGTGTCTGACAAGCCCCTTTGGGACTCGTGACTTTTCGAGAGAGGGGATTCGGACTGCATCACCGATGTCATCACGGCAACTCCCTCCACTGTCCAGCAACAATTTACTGCCACACAACTTTTGGGCTGTTTCGGTCAGCGACGAGAGTGTCTGAGAAGCCACTTCAGGACAGATCAGACTCCACTCCTAGCTGATTGCGGACTCGCCGCAATCCCATTGCTGCTGAAAAGTCCTGGGTTTAAAAACCACAAATACTTCAGCATTGGGCATTTGGCTAATGCCCGCCCCAATGATGCTGGAATAATTCCTCCTGCAGTCTCTTAAGCCACGAGCAGTAGCAATATCAACTGCCGACAAGTTCAGAACTGGTTTGCTCCTGGGCCTTGTGGATTTCTCCAACTTATCGTCAGCCAAGATTTGTAGTCTTGTTCTTGGCTTGCCTTTAAATGATAGGAAGCAGCCTGATACCCCATCTGTGCTGCACACCTTCTGTGGACCATGTGCATCTCTTGAGGCAATTTGGTGTCAATATAATAATGGTCTGTAGCTCTGTGCTGTAAACTTCAGTGAATACCGTACCTTTCCCTCTACATCACATGGACACAGAGTTGCAGCACTTTTAGCTCATGCTTTTTCACCCTTCCACCTTCCCATCTATGACCAACTTTCGTGAGAAGACCTCTCAGCATTTCTGTCGAGCCAAATTAACGCATAGATTGACACTTAGAGGCTGGTGTATGTAGGTACAGTACCCGTCAGGTTCTTTGTAGGACTACGTGCAGTGATATATCCTCCTCCTCCTCCTGGTTAAACATTTCAAGTGTGAAAATTTTAACCTTTTTTATGAGGGCCAAAGTGCACTTTTAATATTCCACTGCACTTTTTCGAGATTTTCATTTTTCCACTCCTTTTTTCATGAAAATGTCAACTTCCCGCTCTTTTGAGCCAGGATCTGCGAAACAGTGCAGCAGGGAAAATCAGATTTTCTGCTCTCTCCTTCTCAGTGACTTTCAACTTCTGCTACATCTGTTTGGCAGGTTCGAGATTCTGCTATCTACATTTGGAACGAGTGAAAGACTTCCTTTGCTAATAAGGCCAGATTTCCCCAAAACTGTGGGTGATTCGGCCAAATTACCTTCCTTGGATCCATTAGCTTTCTAGTGACCTCCAAAATAATTAGGAGCTTACTTAGCCAGTATTTGCAACAATTATTAGATTTCAGCGGGTGTTTAGCATTCACTTAGGGATGGCAATTGTGTGGGGAAACATGATTATATTCACAGCGGAGGGTGCTCTGCATACTTACATACATGTTATTTACTCCTCTGACAGACTGTACCTCCGCAGCTGTTGATCGGTCCAGGGTTAGATGGCAAATGTATGGAGAGATGGTCTGAAAAACATGTAGATTAGATATGGCATGGAGAGGCAGTGCACAGGAAACATACCTGACGGACAACGGCAACATCCACCGAAGCTGTAAGAATCATATGAATCAGTGCTACAACTGGCATATAGGGAACCTTGAATCATATCCGATCGGACGTCATGCAGATGGGGAACAACTCGACTGAAACCAAAGATAAGAAACCCTAATGGGAGTATATTCTACATACCCCAAACTGAATCATTTGTTACTGAGTGGTAGTATGGCAAGATAGGATTTGTACACACTACCCCCACCCACGATGTAACATTGGCACAATTCACTGAGCCAGGGAAATGTGTTTGCTGAAAGGTGAAGTAAGCGACGATAGTGGGGGGTGAGTTTGGCATCATGGGGCAGAAGTAAAATCGGCTCCTGCTCCCCCACAGAAGATTGTGAGAGTCAGGTCAGCAACAGCACAACAGTGGTGGGACACACAACATGCCTTGGGCTGTCAACGCTTTGTGCTACCCGAGGCTACGGCCGCATTGCCTAGATCCCGCGGAGCCACAAAGAGAAACAATATCAATACACCGTCAGCGACATGTCTGTGCACCAATCAGGTCAGCACACACCTTGGCCCTTGTGTGCCAACATCGTGGGAGGTGCCAGCAGGCGTGCAGCGGGTGTGGGAGGGGATGGATTTGTGCCGCGCACGAGGGATAGGAGGAAGCATTATATACGTACCAAGCATCGCTTCATTCACATGTACTGCAGAAGAAGAGTCGGAATTAGGTTTAGAAAGATAAAATGCACGTACCCGGAACATGTAGCGTGTACAGCATTGAGTCTTGACAATCAGATCCCCAAAAATATGAGCATATTGACAGGCTGGGGCAAACAACACCTTTCGGACTACGGAGCGGTCGCCCTAAGATGTCGGCAGGATACCAAAACCATATTATGAGGTCCTAACCGGGGAGGAGCCACGAAGAAGCGGAGGGCGGTCGATCATGGTGGGTGACGAAGTGGGAGAAAGACCATTTACGGACTTGAACCACTTTTCTTGGCAGCACGTGTTCTTGTGCCTGGCTGGAATTGGCCGGGCACATTAGGGCCGACGTTTCGGCAATGGACTACAAATGTTTTGTGATCTTGTCTCTCAAGATGGTGCTCAGTCTGCAAAATTGGGGGCATAAAACTAGAACCACGTATCATTCCGTATGATTCCCTGTCTTCTAGCACAAAAAACAATTGACAATATTGTCATGACAGACTAATTGCGGAAATCCGGCCAATTTGGCCTCATTAGCCACATTGGGTTGTTTCGCAAAAGGGCTACCAAATTACCCCTAAATTAGTAAAGGAGGATTTTCTTGATGTGACTGAATCCCGCTCATTTGAATGTCGAAATGGAAAATGAAGATTTCCAGAGACTTCATCAAGTAAGTAAAAAAAATCTTACCTTCAACCCCACCAAACCCAAACCACTAAAGTAAACGACGGATGAAGAAGACACTTACCTTGAACGATGTGAAAGACTAGGCTGACGGCTCATAGCTAGCCTTTTATAGGTCAAATACAGGAGGAAATATCTCAGATATCTGCACCCGGGATAGTTGAACTAATCACAGGAAGATAGGTGAGAAAGGTCAGTGGTCAGGATAGGTTGGGATATGTGAGATAATTGAATCAAGTGATCGGGATAGTGCTACATACAGATATTTGGGATATCTACGCCGTGGATATTTGCCATGAGATAGATGTGCTAGGTGTAGAAAGGCTGCTAGATAGTTGACCTATCCCACCTATTCACCCTGGACATAGTTTTCAGAAAACACAGTAAAACTTCTCGATTTTGCTCCCCAAGGCTTGAAGACGCTCTGGCTAAATTGACAGTAAGAATCGAGAAAGGGAAGTACCCGTGCCAACAGCAGAGCTGGCAGAGGTTGAACAAATTCCGGCAACGGTAGGTGGAAAAGAAAGAAGTTGTAAACCTGCCGGCTTACTACGGTCCGATCACTGCTGACATATGGGATTTGCTCCTTGTCTTTACCCGTCTTGTCTGTCGTAGCTCGCCGCTCCTCGTCAAATATACCGTAGTCTCGTTGATCTCGGTGTGTTTGGTCTTTCAGTGTTTCCTGCTGGCCGCAGGCTTCCAGCGGTTTTTTTTGGCAAGGGTGTCGGTCAAGGTCGGTCACAACACCGATCACTTCCGCTGATCAAACCCTCCGCGACGTCACCCAGCCCTTCCCTTTGTCACTCGTTCACTGTCGCCCGCCCTCCCGCCAGCCATCGCGATTTTTCGCTTGGACCGGGCACGTGATTCATCGGCATCTCGGTGCGAATCTGCGATGTGTCAATCTCTCCTTCGATCGCGCCCACCTACCCACGGTAACCCACCCGTCGACCGTCCTACCGATCACCCGCCCATCGCCCCGCCGATCACCTCGCCATCCCGCACGTCGCCTCGTATCGGACTCGCTCGACGCAGCCCCACCGGCGTCTCGGCCTAGCCCGTCAGACCCGCGCCGACGTCACTGCAGCCCTCTCCGCCGCAACTCGCGATTGCCATTCTCGTGCTACCACTGTTCACGACAGCACAGCGCTGGAACACCTTTGCCTCGCCTCTCCTGTCTTTCCCCGGCTCACTCACTGGCTCAGCGGTCAGAGTGCACCCATCTCGGCCCCTAGTTCGAGCACGGCCGTCAATACCATTTTGCTCGTCCTGTCGGCCACCATTTCAAACGGACTGTCAACAGCCATATTGAATTGAAATTCATAGCAAAACTACATTCCCCCCGTATGCCTGATCCTCATTCTCCTCGTAGTAATGCGCGTGTGGGGCAGGCCCAGGGTGGCCGTCAGTACGAAAGCCCCCCTGTTGATGGAATTGAGGCGGGTATCCTTGCTGCAAGGACGGCGCATAAAATTGATTGTGTGGGGTGAGATATCCAGACGCGCTGTGGCGTGGGGTATTGGTATTGGAGAAATACCCTGGCGTGGGCGAGTCCATGAGGGCATACGGTTGATGGGCAGGCATCGGCGCATGCTGGTAGTCCATCGCCATGGACCGGACGCTTCCGGGGTTGTGGAAAGGGTCTTGCAGCATTTGTGCAGAGCGGCGGAACTCCTTGGCGCTGAAGTTGATGGACTCGCGTCCGTGTCTGCGACCGCGGCGGTTCCATCGGCGCTGTACAAGTTTTTAACTCGCAACGTAGGGAAGTGAAATGAATCCTCACAAGGAAAAAGGCAATCAGGAGGGCAGTAATAACGACGCCGGCTACAGCACCTGCTATTCCGGCGGTGAGCACGGTGACGCTGGATGATGAAGACGGGGACACTGTCGCGGAAGCTGAAGCGGAGGGCGAGGTAGAGGCGGATGCGGAGGCGACCATGGAAGTGGGTGCCGTGGTCGTTTTCGCGGGAGTCGTTGAAGTAGCGAGCGGAGTGCTTTGCGAAGTCAAAATCTTTCGGCCAGATCGTGAGTTCAAAGAGCCCGAGGAGAATGTTTCCTACTCACAAGTGGGGTAGTTGTAGCTGTCGTGATGACGCTACTGGTAGTCTATAGATTTCGAATGAGCACGACTTCTGAATAATAAAACGGTTCATATACTCACAATGGGCAAGGTACTGGAAGGAACGACGGAAGAAATGGGCTTCGCAAGGGTCGTAGCAGGCGGTGCGACAACGGGTGAAGTTTTCGCGATGGCGGTGGTCTTCGCCGTTGTGACAATCGGAATGGTAGGCTTCACGATCGGTTCCGCCGTCGCCTCTGCCCAATAATCCGTCAAAACAGGCGTTCTGCGGAATATCTAGGGGTGCTCACTCTCTGTAGCGACGACGGCGGATGCCGCTACCCGTGGAAGATAATGCACAACCGGCATCTTTAAGTTGGACAACGTTAAAAAGAGTGTGGGGGCGGGTGTGCCGTGGCGCGCGACGGTGGGTGGACGTGGGCAGAGGAAGAGGGGAGACGATGAAGGATGCCTGACAGTTGCTATGAGCGGTGCTAGGGGTGTGCCAACGACCCTAGATCAGTGATCCCCTCGATCCGGTAATTCAATCAAAGATCCCGTAATCGTTTCGTCCAATGCTTGAGGGGACGCCTACCATAGTTGCACTTTTCAACTGCTGAACTCTTATCCCCGTCGCAAAAATGATTCGAATATTTGGTGCTGTCTCAAGGGAATTAATCTGATTAGAGCAAAGAGCGTATTATTGCAACCGTTTTGGCCATCACTCGTTTTTTAGCCGAATACCAGTGACTGATGTGACGAACTCGCCGTTTCCTGTTTGCGTTCCTGCTCTCCCAAGCATTCAACGTCAACGCGTCCGCCGTCAAGTGCCATCCTGTCTCAGTTCCGTTCCGTACTTGCTGCCTGGCCGAGAGGCATCTCTATCTTCCGTGAGGCTCCCTAGGCCGTGGGGGACTCCATCGCGCCGGTTCTGTAGTGAAACTAACTCCTCTTTTACCACCACCATCGAAATTTGTAAATCCCTGATACGACTGCTCTACCCCGCCCCGGACACGCACTTGTGTCCTGAGGTGCTGGTGTACACTGTCTACTGGTGATACAAACTCGTGGTCGTCGTCGGGCTTGAATTGGAAATTTCCAATATCCGGGGCACTTCCGTCCCCTCGCTGTCGAGTTTCGTTGCGTGGAACCAAAACTTCACTGTGCTGTAGAGGACACATAGCCTAATACAATCAGCTCTGTACATTCTCAGCTCTGTACACTGGGTTCTCCAGTAGTTGTCTTGCCTGCTCCAATCCAAACCCTAACCTTATTTTTTCCTGGCACAATCTCAGAGGCTGTACACTGCATAGGACCACGTGCAAGGAACACGTAAAAGGCAGAAAATACGCGAAATCCTCCTGCTTTCTACGTCTCAAAAAAAAAAAAAAAAAACCCACAGCACTCGTTACTACACCCAGCGGTACCCCCCACATCTCGAATATGTCCCCGGCTGCCAATCAACGTGCCGTGAGCCTCGCGCCCACGTTAATCAATGTTCCTTCTTTCGCCGTCTCGGCAGAACCCCCCGCCGTGACAGCAACAGCGGTGATAAACGCTCCACTGCCTTCTTTAGCTCCGATCCCGGAGGCAGATTCGACGGCTCTCTCCAATTTGGTCACCCACGCGGCCGAGATCACGGCGACTGCCATAACCCCTTCTGCCTCCTTCTTCGACGACGACGAGCTCGACCTCGACATCGACGAGTTCTTCACCCCCGCTGCCGAGAAGCGTGATAAGGGCAAGAAACCTGTCCCTGCGACTCCCGCAGCACCCGAGGCCCCACCGCACGCTGGGCCCTCGTCGAGGGCCCCCGAGTTTCTCAGGCGGATCGGCTTCGTCCCCGCCCAAAAGCCCGTCAAGCGCTTCGGCGCCGAAGAGCACAAGGCCACCAGGCGCGACCTGGACACCCTCGCGTATGCCACCGCCGAGTTGGAAGTGTCGCTCACTCGCGCCACGAAGGACTTCAAAGACGGCCTCGAGGGTGCGCAATCTCTATATCAGTCAAGATATGTACTTACACAGAACCCAGGTGTGAATGCCCAGCTTGTTGGTTTTGCTGCGGACAACGACGAGAGGGTCCGTGCTCCCGCCGCCCTCGCCGCACAAGTCAATGCCCACACCATCGAGTCTCTCGTCGTGGCGAGCAACAAGCTCACCGCCAACAGCACCCCGAGCAATGCAGCACTCAACAGCGTCCTCGAGCGCATCCGTACACTCGAGAGGCTCAACGCGTCTGTGACAGGCCTCCAGGCCACCATCGAAGCGCACGATCGCACGATCAAGACACTACTTAGCCGCACAAGTGCCAGCACCGGCTCGTCCCCGCCGGCTCCCATCACCGTCGTCCCCACTGCCGTCCCTGCTGCGCCTGCGGGCGATGACCACCTCCGTGCCATCGTACAAGAGGTGCTCAACGCCAACGGCAAACGCGCGCGCGACGATGTCGAGCACCAGGAACCGGCCAAGCGCCAGGAGCTCGTCGCCCTACCTCCCTCCTTCATCTATCCCACTCCGCCCACTGCCCCCGACTTTGCTGCTGCCCCCCTCGCTGCCGTCGCCTTGCCAATCGCCCCCGCACCCCCTCCCGCGTCAGGCGCAGCGAGCGCGTACCCCGCCCCACCCGCAGCCCCTGCCTCCGCGCTCCCGCGCCCCCTCCTAGCGGTCCGCCTCGCGTGAGGATCGACCCCACGCGCGAGGTCCTGCTCGGGCCAATGGACTGGCGGAACAACTTCCACCAGGCCCCTCGCAACCTCGTCACGAGCGTGCTCGGCGCGAACATGATACGCCCAGCTCCCTTCAAGTCGCGCAAGGGCCCCGATGACGTCACCGCCGTCCTCGTCTTCGAAGCTGACACCGTCGCCCAGTGGTTCATCACCACCTGGAACGACAACCCGCGCATCTCGTACGAGATCTGCGTCGCCCGCCCCATGCCTTTAAATGCCTAGGGGCAGCTCACCCCCCCTCTTTAATTTCACTACCACCTTCGTCCCCTTCGTACACGCCGCCGGCTTCGGCGCCGCCCTCTTTACTTACTTCCGTACCTGCACAAAATAGACCGCTCCCGGCCTCACCTCCCTTACCCTCCTCCCCCCCCTCATATTCTACTCTTGATACTTCCATACCTTCTACCCGCCCTCTTGATACTGCGCATGTCATTTCTATACGTAGCTGGAATATCAACGGTGCCTTTTCCTTACGCATGAGCTGCCCCGACTTCCGTAAGGACATCGAAAATTATGACATTAATTTATTCCAGGAGACACACCTGCGCCCAGAGCAGCATGAAGCCATCGAGCTACCTCACGGATACACAATCCTCTCGCGCACCCGCAGGGCAAAAACCTCATTCGGCAAATCCTGGGGTGGTGTCGCTATCGTTATTCGGACTTCAATTCCTTTCAAATATCGGACGGACTTCTCTGGCCCCAACTTCATGGTAATCCAAATCAACAGGCATTTAATCTACAATGCCTATATTCTGCCAGAGTCGACTCTATACACTGGAGTTCTGGAAAAAGAACCGTGTCAAGCTCTAGCTGCCTCACTTGCTCTCGCGTTCAATGTCGACCTCGAGATCTCCGTTCACGGCGACTTGAATGCTCGTACTGCCTCAAAACTCGCATATCCCTCAGACCCTCCCCGCTGCTCCATGGACACTGGCCCGCCTTCTACGCGTGGAAACTGGTTATGCGGCATGCTCGGAGACTACGGAATCGCGTTCGTCAATGGGGTAATCCGCTTCGGTCCCCAAAGCGGTAAATTCACGTCCTTTCAAGGGAAAAATACGGACACCATGCGCAAAACGGTCATTGACTATGTTGCCTGCTCCAACTGGATTTTCGATAACATCGAGAGCTTCACGGTCCGTGACCACGTCGAAGGCTATGATCATGCCGAAACTGTGCTCTGCATCAAATTGGAGGTCGACATTCGACAGGATCAATTCGCGAGCTCCCGCAAAAAGAAGAAGCTTGACTTCAGTCTCCCCGACGTAACGGAAATGGACAAGCTTCTGATCGCTACCCTGGCCGCCGGAAAAGATGAGGCAAAGAAACTCTCGACGTTGTACGGCCCAGTTCGGTCCGTGACTGAGCCCTTGAGAGTTACTATCCACGGTACCTGCCTGAATACTGGGAAAATCACGGCAAGCCCGGGCGCCTCTGCCTACTGGGGTCCAGAGTCTCGTCTGAATCAAACTAGACGTGTATTTGGGAAGCAAACTGGCCCACGAGCGGAACTCCTGGCAATGATTCTGGCGCTGAAAGCGGCACCACCTTTCAAGTCAATTTGTGTATCCACGAGGTCAGAATACGTAATTCGCTCGACTACATACTATGCCGCGACCAACGAGGCCTGTGGCTGGAGATGCGCAAACGGTGATCTACTCAAAAACCTTGTTGCACTGATCAAATGTCGAACGGCACCGGTCCACTTTACTCACCTCAAAAAGGAGACTGCCGCACGGAATGGCCACTTGAGTGCGGCCAAACGAGATGCCTCAGCTGCATGTTCTCTGCCACGTCCACGGGACGCAAACCCCCTTCCAGCCCCTCCCAACGTGCAGGTGGGCACGAGTCCCAATTTGATGGATGTTCGGAAAGTCACCGCGGACATACCTGATGATAAATCGCCCCAGTTGCCAACAGCCCCTCGCACCTCCTCGGAATACCCGGCGAGTCACAGGGGTCGAATAAAACTCGCCACTTTGAAGGAAAAGAACCGTGCAAAAATCATGGAAGCACCTTCAAGCGCAGCATTCTGGAAGGAGGTCAAAATACTTGCAGACGCAAAGGCGGCCCCGATAACTGTGACAGCAAATGCCCTCGGCGGCGTGTTCAAAGGACGGCTTAATGCCCCCGAGACCCTGCCATCCCAATTTGATTCAACACAGCATGAGATCAACAAGATCCTTGCTCGGTTGCTCCCCGAAAAGACCGAGGACAAGACTCCAGAGGGATTCTTCACGGAAAAGTGGACAGAGGACGACATGGGTCGTTTAAAAGACCACCTCCGCAAGCATTCACTGGACAGCTCTGCTGGGGAAGACGAAATTTCGTACGCAGAACTGCTCGAAATTCCAAATGAAGATCTTGCTTACCTATGCAATGAATGTGTGGCGCGCAAAGACGGTCCTTCAATCTGGTTCTTGACACCCCTCATCGGAATCCTCAAACGCCTTAAACCGCATGACAATCCAGACAGCTACAGGCTGATTGCTCTTCAAAGCAGCTTTCTGAAGGCCCTCACTATTCTGATCCATTGGCGTGTCTACGACTGGGCAGAAGCCCGAAACTTGATCCCACCGTGGCAAAATGGATTCCGGCCGGGGTTTCGCACCAACAATAACCCTTTCATACTTCGATGCTTGATCGAATGGACTAAGGCACATGGGCATAAGCTATATGTGGCCTGCGTAGATTTTACCAACGCCTTCCCTTCTACGGACCAACCAACATTATGGTTGAAATTGTTCCGAATGGGAATGGGCGGTGCTATCTTTGACTGGCTGCGTATGTTGTATGACCGGATGGTATATTGGGTCAAACACGGAGACATGCAGTCCGAGGAGTTCAAAGCAACCATAGGCCTTCTCACAGGAGATCCGGCGTCACCGATCCTTTGGAACCTATTTCTAGCTGACTTGTCAATGATGCCGGATTATGACGATGTCTTCCTTGCGGGCGTTCGGATTTCTCTACTTGCACAAGCAGATGACCTTCTCATCATCTCCCTCTCGGTCCGAGGACTCCGTGTCAAACTCAATACACTGGAACGTTGGTGCGCGAAAAACTTCATCATTGTCAATTTGATCAAGACAATCATCTTGATCTTTGGCTCTGTCGTCTTACCACTCCCGGTGTTTCGCCTTGGCACAACTGAGCTCTCTATCAAGACGGACGAGAAATACGTGGGCATGAATTTGAGATCGGACACCCGGAATATTCTTGCAGACCACTACAAAGCCAAGGCACGCACAGCTCGCTATTGTGGACACAGGATCATGGGAATTGAAGACATGACTGGAAGACTGACTCCAAAAGAACTGAAACAATTGTATATGGCTCGCGTCGACTGCCACTTGATCCATGGGTGCGAAGTTTCGCCGGACAGTGAAGACGTACACATCAATCAATTGAGTAAAGTTCAGATCAGCTTCCTCCGCCAGATGCTCAATCTCCACCGCCGCTCTATGATTGCCCCGCTATTCACTGAGACCGGGATAATGCCTATACGAGTACGACGTCTCCTTCTCATCCTCAGCCACTTGATGTATTTCCTCGGCCAAAACGACGATACTCTAGCCCGTGCCGCTCTCAACAGTTCTATCGAACTTTCCGGCAAAGGTAAAAAGTCGTGGGCCAAAGACCTCATCAAAGCTGCCTCGAGATTGCCTTTCCACAGCCCAGAACTCGCTCTGACCCACACCACTTCAATTGAAGACGTGCAGGCGTATGCGAAACTGGTGCACAAGCTAATGCTGGAATGGCTACAAGGAGAAATCAACTCATCTGACAAGCTCTACCTCCTGCACGACCGTCTTGAACCTCAGAATGACAAGGGACCAACGCAAATCACTTCCTGTATGCGGCATTACCTGACAATGGTGAAGACTCAGGCACATCGAGAGGCAATTACCTCCGTGCTGCTGTCGACCCATCTGCTGGCCGTGGAAGTCTTACGTTACGTCGATCATGCATACGCACCGGTGCCTAGATCAGATCGGCTCTGTAGGTTCTGTAGACAAGAAGTCGAGACGCCTGAACATGCCTTCATCACCTGCAAGTCATCGGACACAGTGGTTGAACTTAGGGCAGTATTTCTTGCGAAACTCTTCACTGATCTACCGAATCTAGAGGACCGGATGGCAGAACTTTCAAACACGGAATTTCTGAAAGCCATCATCTATCCAAGATCTACTATTGCACTCGTGGCTAAGTACATGCACGATGTCCTGGAAGTTTTCTACGCTGTTCCGGTGTTTAGATTGGAGAGCTGAAAGGCTAACCCCGCGTTAATGTGCTGACTTTTCTTCCGCTTTTTTAGTTTCCTTTAGCTCTACGACGGCGAGTTTTGAAATTTCGACGCTGCGACCGTGAGCTCGGTTATTGGAGACTGGAGAGGCCCAGGGACGAAGATGTAATTAGTGCGTGTACATCGGGATAATTCCTGGAAACCGGCGTTCCTGAGCGGGACCATGCCGTGTAATGCTACCTACCTACCTACCTACCTACCTACCTACCTGTAGCCAAAAGCCCGGTCCCAAGGCAAATATCTTCTCTTGGATGCTGGACGAACCATGAGACTGCATCCCCCAAAAGAAACAGGCTCCGAAGGGTTATTTTTCACGTTTCTGGCAAAGTTTTGGGTGCGAGAGTGCTATCTTTGGTGTAACGAATTGTCGCCATATGTGATATGTCGCCGCAAAAAAGAGTAGATGAACATGTCTACAACGCGCAAGTTCACATCCTAGGTCATCTGGATTCGGATTGTGTCAACGTTGGAGTGGGGATAGATGCACGAGATCGGTTAGTACGACGTGGTCCAGTCGTGGTCACGTCAAAAACGCACGCGGTGACGCTCAGGAAGCAGGAAAGGAGCGGGTACGGCCTCAGGGATGGAAGCATAACTAGTTAGCATAGACAAACGGAAGTTGAACCGGTACCGATGCGCAGGATCATCGGGCGGTATCGTAGAATTGGAGGACGACTGGAGCCGAGGGGTCGCGATTCCAGATTCCGACGCACCGATGCGCGCGTCAGCTCGTAGGCTCCGGATTCGCATCTAGTTGAAGAGGAATAAATACGGAGGATCGACAGTAAAAATATTGTATACACATCATACCGGATCATGAAGATTTCAAACGGTACACGATTCTTGGATGTGGAACATAAGTTTTGGTTCAAGTATACGAAACATTTCAGCACAACGTCCTCGTGGAATTCGAGTACTACTCCACTGTTTCCATGTCAATGTCCCCTCAATTCTATCCCACTTCCCAGGGTATCGAAAATTCATGACAGCCGATCGTTCGCGATAACTGAGCATTATGTTGGGACGGTGACATCTCAGTTCGGGGTTTCGCCAAAGACTTTCGTTTCTTTTTCTATTGGCTCAAAACGCACCGCCGCACGTTATTTTGACTCAGCGCGACTTAGATTATGTGTTTTCCCTCGTTCTCAATTTTCATCCAAGACTTCACAAACGACACACAATTTATTCAACAGAAGAGACACATTTGGCAACGGAAAGTGGACCACTCACACGAGGCCGTGGAACGCAGCAAACGGATCGTCGTTTTCTGTCACCTGCGGGATTTCAACCACACCGCGAATGTGACGTGCAACCTTGGCACCCACGAGGTGCTCAACGAAAGCGAGCGCCATGTCAGAACCTAAAACAAACGTTAAATATCCTCCAAATAGCCGTACTTCAAGTCCAAGTCCGTTCACCTGCAGTGACGCCCGAGGCAGTCCACACATTCCCATCTACGACCCAGCGTGCCTTCGGCACCCACTCGATGTTATTCGGGGTTGCCGCCTAAAAAGTCCGAGATCTGAGTTAGATATATACATTTATACGACTGAGGAGAAGGAAGACGCACCACGATGGCACGGTAGAACGCCTTGTTCGTAGTGGCGCGTTTGCCGGCGAGGACGCCCGCGAGCGCGAGCTGGACGGTGCCGGCGCACACGGACATCACGTACTTGGCCTTAGGCGCCTGCTGCGCAATGAACGCGATCTCTTCCTTGGGGATCAAAGCCACGCCTGGCCCTGGCCTGTAATCCCCTCCCGGGCCTGCATTCCGTAAGTTCCTTTTTAATCAATTGGATCCTGAAGGGACGAATCGTACCTGCGGGGACCCAGAGAACGTCGAACTGCCGCCCGGTCGCGATAGCCTCTCCGTAGGTCAAGGTCGGATTGAGTGTCGGCGCGTTGCGGCCCTGGAAAGACACCACTGGATCCATGGTCGGGGCGAGGTAGTCGATTCCGGTACGAGACGTCCCCCATGGTCGATTTTGACCCGGTACGAGACGTCCCCCATGGAGGCGCCGAAAACCGGGTGGTCCGCGTCGTTGAGACTGGCGAGGATTTCGATGGGGTGATGAAGTCGGAGAGGGTGACCTCGTCCGAGATGCAGACTGCGATGGTGAGTGTTTGGGGCATTGTTTGAGGTGACGCGGATATGCATTTTTTGCCTGCTTATATAGCCAGTGTGTCCTTACTCTTAGGATCGATCTCGGAGGAGGATGTCGTGTTTCCAGGGCACTCGCGAGACAGGGCGGCGCGGTAGAACATCCGCCGAAGGCGGACCGAAGCTTAGAAGGTAACGGACCTGCCGAACCTAACAATGGAGCTTTGGGAGGCCTCGAGAATTAAAAAATGGACGTTAGGGTACAAGAAGCTGAACAAGACGTACATCTTCGGAAGCATATCCTACGCGCTGACGAGGTCGTGTGGCCAAGGGGCGTGTGCGTGTATCCACGACTCCGCGATGTCAGCGAGCTTTATGTCATAGTAAACGTTTTGACACTGTGACATCACTACAAAATTCAAAGCAGTGCGATCTTGTGTCGTAGAGGGAGACCTTGATCCGTGCCAAGCAGTTGCCCTTGGCTTGACTCCCGATATGAGAAAATGCGGTCGATCGTCGGATAATCAACCAGAAGTGCAAGGAGGGAATGCAAACAAGACAAGTTCTAAGCTTGAAGAATCAACAAATGTTACCGTCCTCGACGAGTGGGACGGTGTTGCAGAAGGGCCGCCGACCTGGATTCGGATGGCGAGACGGTTTGGCTTGCACTCGCACTGGCACTCGCGAGCCCCTTGAACGCCCCTGCGACCGTCATATCGTTCAAGAGATGTCCTAGAACATTGCAGGCGGCCAAGAACTGTGCTGCAGGTAATCAGGCAAATTCAAAGAAACGGCCAGCAAATATATGCGGTACCGTCGATGGATGTCTGCGATATTTGCGTCTGGTTGGGAACTGTCACGCTGTCGAGCTGGTCGCCGCAGTCGAGCTGGTCGCCGCAGTCGAGCTGGTCGCCGCAGTCGAGGCACTGCGCGTATTGCTGGGCGAAGCTGTTCGTGCACTCGGCCGCTCTGCGGGATCGTGAGTGGGACTGCGCGCTGGAGGCGGGCGGTGAGCAACGTACGATGGCGGCCGAAGCCACGGGTGCGCAGATTGAAATGCAAGGGTCGCCGGGGACGGGTTCGCCTCTGAGACGGAGGCCCACGCGGATCCTGAGAGCGGACTTGAAACGACAGGGGGATAGACAGTGGAGAAGGCCTCGCACCAGGGGTGATTTGGCGATGGTGAAAAGAGCGATCCTGAACGCGGTAATTGGATTGTATGGGAAGTAACAGAATCTCGGTTGAGCTGAGGGGAGCTTGAGGTCCTGTAAGTATATAAGTATCGCTGGCAGGACACCGAGCATCATTCGTGTCAAGAGATATTATTAGGCAGCAGTTGCGCAGTTGAAGGGGGATCCGTACACCTTGAAAGTATGCGCTGAGCGCACCCTTTGTTATGCGTGAACATGTAGAAGGCTTGTCAGCAACATGCATCGAAAGCTCGGGGCGAGAGAATTAATCCCGTCGGAGTCTCTTGTCACCAAGAGCTATTGTTACCGCTCATCTGCCAGTCAACTGCTTGAGGGAGAACTGTCGGTGTGACAGAAAGATCTGATGATTATTGCGAGTTTCAACGATTACTTACCGTCGTTACCTGACCCCAATACGGCGAAGGGCGTTACGAGAACGCTTTCCGTAGTCAGTGGTCTAATTGATGCCGTCCTCTATTTGGGAAACGTCTGGTTCGGGAACAGAGAAGTCATGGAAAGCTTTTGAATCCCAGCGAAAGGTATCTAGAGAGGACGATCTGACACACAGGTGGAAGCGCCATGCCCAAATGTCAAAAAGAGGAAGGATGAGAGTACTGAACTTGGACATATCAAGGGCTACGCGGCTATTATGGAAACACCCCCCGCCACAGTGGCAGTGTATTTGAGTGGTAGTTGCACCGTAACTTCATACATATCCACGGAAGTAACCCGGAACGACCCTAAGACGCGAAAGTCTATAAACAACATGAATCAAGTGGGCATCGAGAACGTCATAAATGGCATGCTGGGTATCGTATCTGTGGTTGAAGTCAGCAAGGAGAACCGAGTACCATCACCGAAACTCACCTCATAGTCTGGGTCTCTTCCCCACTATATCATCAACATGTTTAGGTTGAAAGTTGAGTACAAAGTCGCATTGGGGACCAGTCTCCGGGCTGTGTGGGTAGACGGTAAACTTGGCAACACCGTGCCATTCGCGGTCGATGATCTTGAGAGCCTCCTCGCCGTTTCTAGCGAGCCCGCTTTCGACCAGCCAACACCCGACCACCAAACCAGTCCGACCGATGCCTCCACGGCAATGTACGGCGGTGATGCGGTCTCGCGCCGCGTTGTCTCGCAGGACATCCATGACAGGGTAGAGAAACTCGACGCTCTGCGGCAGCGAACGGTCGTGGATGGGGAAGCGATGGTATTCGATCTCCTTCTCGTCGATATTGAGGAGGACCGCGCGCACCAGTAACTGGGAGGCATATGGACGGAGCTCATCGCACTCTGTCAAATCAACGAAGGTGCGACACTGACGAAATCAGCTGCAGCTAACGAGGAGAAGAGTGGTAGTCGCAGACTCACACCTGCCTTGAGCAGTGCGTCGAGCTTGGGATCGGAGGGATGCTTGGGGTCCCACGGATACTCGCAGGCGACCAGATGCGGCGTGGCCCAGTACGAATTGGGGATGGGGTGTGCCCGTGTGACCATGTAATTTCCGAGAGGCGGGCAGCGGTCTGGTTTCTGCAGAGATGTATCGTGGTGCCTTTAGCTGAATATCAAGGCCCGACGCTACATAGCAACCACATCAGCCGGTCGAAGTCGCCGGAGCGATCCGGCACCTAGGTCTAGACCCTGAACTTGAAGAATGCCCAAGGTCGAGATGTACCAACCATGATGTGCAGGGAACCGTTAAACCACCCGAGCAGAGTACTCCATCAAGTCTGATTAGTTTGGATAGAACAACCGAACAGTCCGGTCGCAGGAGTAGGAACACGAGGTGCGCGCGGTCGGCACAGGTCTGCGAGAAGAACGAGAGCGGGCATAGAGAGGCATAGAGCGGGTATACATAATGATATGCATACATGAGCGCCAAGGCTGCACTTGACAAGATCGGCCGTTCGCGGAACAAGACGGGGGTAACTGAGGTCGGCAACTCGCTTTGCGGCTTTGCAGGATCAATAATCATGGTTCTTAGCTCCTTGGGAAAACTAGCGGGCAGAATCGCCCCGGTGGGAACGCATTTAGTAGTCTTCCTGGAATTCATCTTCGATTTTTCATCCCTGGACCTATGCCCGAAGTACCGACAAGTTGAAATTCAAATCACAGAAATATGCCCTGACGAGCTCGGGTATCGAATGGACGACGCGTCTCAGTCCGTCCGTCATTTAACTGCGCTTAACTGGTAGCCATCCGTAGCCCCCCGATGCCATCCATGCCATCCGCAGCCTGTCTACATCCGACTGATGTCTCGAGATCTCGACGCACTGTGCCGTGACGCGTCTATTATCCATTTAAGTAGGCAAGGGACCCGATTTCAAAGCACTTCACCTCCCATGCCCGAAACACTCAACATTGCAGTCTGCATTTCGAATGAGGTCACTCTCTCTGACTTCATCACCCCAATGGAAATCCTCTCCAGTATCAACGTCGCGGACCACCCAATCCTCGGCCCAGCTATGGGGGACGTCCCTTACCGGATCAAAATTGACTATCTCGCCCCGACTATGGAACCCGTGGTGTCTACCCAGGGACTCAACTCGCCGACATTGAATCCGACCTTGACTTACGGCGAGGCCCTCGCTACCGGACGGCAGTTTGACATTCTCTGGGTTCCCGCAGGTACGATTGGTCCGTTCAAATTAATTAGAGGAACTTATAGGATGCAGGGCCGATGGGCGATTATGCGCCAGGGCTAGGGCAAGGTTGTATTCCAAAGGAAGAGATCGCGTTCATTGCGCAACAGGCACGTAAGGCCAAGTACGTGATGTCCGTGTGCGCCGGCGCGGTCCAGCTCGCGCTCGCGGGCGTCCTCGCCGGAAAACGCGCCACTACGAACAAGGCGTTCTACCGCGCGATCGTGGTGCGTCGAATTTTCCTCTCAGTCCCATTGAAATATTAATGTAGTGTCCCCCCGCTTCACCAGGCGGCGACCCCGAAGGATATCGAGTGGGTGCCGCAGGCACGCTGGATCGTCGATGGCAATGTGTGGACGAGCTCGGGCGTCGCTGCCGGTGAGTGAACACTTCGAGAATATGGCCATTCGGAGTATACTTGGGGTGTGGGCCGTGGCATAGCCCGGCAAATCTCGTACTTATTTTTTTTAAAAATGATATACTATTTTGCCCAAGGGGTCTGGATTTGCACAATGGGTCTGGATTTCTTTGTTCTCTCCCGTCCCTCAAGCTTTTTGGCTCCGGTTTTTTGTGGAATCCTTTGTTATACTGGTAGGCTACACCTATGTAAAAAATCTAAGGGATATGGGAAGAGGAAGCTTTTCCAATTTGGTTGCCGGTCCATCTAACTCAGAGGGATTTCTGAAAGTGTCCATGTTCTGCCATCCCATCTCAACCTTGACCTCCGGGAAAATTTGAGGGGTTGTATGTAGTAAATATAACACCTTCTGTCCCCTCAGATTTTTTTTGCCGGGGCGGGGCCATCACATTCTGGAGGGAAGTAATCAAAAGTGTGACAAATTGATTCACTGTGACTCTTGGTGACAGTTCACCACTTTCTTCCAGAGCGCGATGGCCCCGGCCCAGCAAAAAAAATTTGAGGGGACAGAAGGTGTTATATTTACTACATACAACTCCTCAAATCTTCCTGGAGGTCCAGGTTGAGTGGGATGGCAGAACATGGACACTTTCAAAAATCCCTCTGAGTTTGATGGACTGGCAACTAAATCGGAAAAGCTTCCTCTTCCCATATCCCTTAGATTTTTTACATAGGTGTAGCCTATCAGTATAACAAAGGATCCCACAAAAAACCGGAGCCAAAAAGCTGAAGGGATGGGAGAGAACAAAGAAATCCAGACCCATTGTGCAAATCCAGACCCCTTGGGCAAAATGGTATCCATGTGATGGAAGTTTCCAAACATCTCAGTTTTGAAATCCACATGGCACACCAAGAGACCTTCAAGTACATAATTCACCAGCAATATCCATTCAAAAAAGGACAGAGGACTCGGCAATCATACGCTTCGTGGATTCCATTTCCATTGCAGGTGTAGTGAGCACGGTAAACAAATGTTGCTCCCACAAACTTCCAAGCAAACGTAGGAGGTGCTAGCCTCCACAACTTGTAATTGAGTCGGATAGGTGGCTGCAGCAGAAAAAGGCACATTTCACGTTGGGTACTTGGCTGGAAAGTATTCCATTTCTAGGTCCTTTCCTCCTCAGTGGACCTGGGTATTGAAGACAGTAGTAGGTTGATATGGCCCCCAATGTGAAATCTGGAAGCAGGAACAAAGCAACAGAGAACACCTAGGTTTGGATTCCACCCATAAATGTTTGATTGCAAACCAGGTCCCAGGATGGGGCCTAGAAAAAAAGTGGTTGATACCAGAGAGAGAAACTCACACATCACCCAGCGGTTTACGAAGGTTGATAAGTTTCTGACAGTTCAACATTTCCATGGAATTTTGTTTCTGTACTCCGAATCATCTCGAGGTTTCCCTTGTACCTGTGGAAGAAGAAACAACCAAAAAGCATTGAACATTTACACTGTTCAATCATTGATCAGGCATTTGAGCAAGAAAATTTTGGAGGTATACACTGGATCCAGGGAGGTGATATGCATTGGCTGCTTGTTACGTACATGCCCGGAGGGAAAACCTTCAAAAAAGCCACCGGAAAAAGAATACAATCCCCGGGTTCGAACCAACGCCTGCGGGCGTTAGCAGCACGCTCGGCATTGGCCGGTACCACAGCCACTAACTTGTCACAAAAAATGTAGTGAAACCTTTAAAAAAGACTTCAACACAGCCACTATTTTCATTGCACTATAAAATCGTAACTGATAATTCACGGAGCTACTGAAACGGCCATGTAAACTTTTGGAAAAGAACGAGAACTTATTACATAAGTACTCGTAAACATTGAATTTTAGGTTCTGACATGGCGCTGGCCTTTGCTGAACACCTCGGGGGCGCCAAGGTTGCGCGCCACATTCGCGGCATCATCGAGATCCCCGAGGTGACCGACAAGGACGATCCGTTTGCCGCGCTCCATGGCCTCGTTTGAGTGATCCACATCCCAAAATTGTATTCGAATAAATTGTACGCCATCTGTGAAGTCGCCGAAATGTGCCTTTCGAAGCACTGACACTGGAAATTCTATTCCGATTCCGGGTCAAACGTATATTGATTCCACCTAATTCAAGAACGCAATCAGTTCAATTTAAACACCCTCCATCAGGCGAGGGAAAGAAATCGTACCCAGTTTTCACACATCTCGGGACTGTCGAAATGCAGACGGCGGAAGTCTGCGGGCGTTGTAGAGCACATGGCGCGCCAGTCATCATTGGCTTGGAGATTTTCAAGGTGGGATTCGATGCGCTGATCGATTCAAATTAGAAAGAGTTCATGTGAAAATTCAGAATGAGGCAAAACACGTACTCTGAGGCCAGACCCTGGGGAAGTGCAGCCCTATTGTTGAGTTGAGTGTGACACATATAATATATACGCATGGAAGACTCACCTGATCCTTGAAATTGTCAAAGTAAGTGACGCAGGTTGGCTCCGAGAAATCAATAGTCCAATGACCAAAGACGCCGCTGCAGCCCTATGCATGATATTAGAACGAACCGTCTCCAATTTTTGGAGAAGGTCCTACTCTGTCCTCGCAGTGATCAGGACTGCGTATCCTCTGGCCGTGAATTTCGACGGACGTCTCCGCGCATGCCTGGACAGGATCGTACTCCCGCGGAACATTGAAAATCTGCGCGGTATACTGACGCGCACCGCGTCGCAAGCACCGATCGTCCGCTTTGAGACCATCCCAGGAGAACCCCGCACGCACGCGGTCCTCCTCCTCCTTCTTGCGTCGGGCGTCCTCCCGCTTCTCGTCTGCGCGATCCTGCGCCCATTTACTCCGATCGCGCTCGAGCTGGTCCCGCATCGCGATAATCTCCTGGCGTTCATCTCCCACCCCTCGCGGACTGCTTCGTGCTCCGCCATCTCCTTCCTGAACGTACGCCTCATCTCCTGGCGTTCGTTCTCCCACCCAAGGCGAACCCTCTGCTGCTCTGCCACTTCCCTTCCGAATGCCTCCCTCATCTCCTGGCACTCGTTCTCCCACCCGAGGCGAACCCTCTGCTGCTCTGCCACTTCCCTTCCGAATGCCTCCCTCATCTCCTGGCACTCGTCCTCCCACCCGACGCGAATCATGTCGTGCTCCACCAACTCCCTGTTGAACGCCTCCCGGATCTTCTCGTGTCCCCGGATCTCTTCGTCCAATTCTCGTCGCATTCGATCGCGGGTCGGCGGGTCCAGTGCATCCTCGCGTGAGCGCCACTCAGATATCGTTCCCCAGCCGGTGAAAATCAGTAGAAGGGTGACGACCAAGGGCCCGGGAAAATTAGTCTTCCGGGTCGCCGGAACGTGCTGGGACAGAAGGGGTGTTGCTCGCTGATGAGGGGGTGAGCCACGAATGACATACAGAAGCGAAGGAGACTCACTCGGTGTGCTGAGGCCCAGGGGCGAAGGTGTAATTTAGCTTGCTTTGTACACCCGGATAACTCCTGGAAACCGGTGTTCGTTATTCGGACCGTGCTGTGTAATAATACCTACCTACCTACCTACCCGGCATCACGGGTCGTTTTTATCAAGCCCGAATAACTTCCGCGTGCTAACATAGCTGTGGAACGACTTCCCATGGGGTCGATCGATCGATCGACTTCCCATGGGTCCCCCGAGGACTCGGAGGACCAACGGCTTCCCGTGGGTCGTTTTGATGCAAGAGGTACCTAGCCTTGAAATTTCCGACACAGGGTCGGAAAACTGGATTAAGGCTCGCGGGGACCCTCCCTCCCTCCTACGTAAGCTTATATAATCGCTAAATCGGGTAATTTTGGACTGCTTTCAATTATATAATAATATCTACTAAGCACCTCTACGCTTCCTTTTGCAGCCTCTAGCTTATGTTAGATTGTATTGAATCTTGGTTAGGTCAAATAGAATAAAGGCAACTGCTCTCATGCCTTGTTTGGATCGAAACCAGATGGGCCAAAAATATTATTATTTCCAAATTATTTCGCGGATTTTTTTTTTACATGTGCAAACACATTTTCGAAGTGTTCTAACCAGATGTGAATTAAGGGGTCTCCAACCCCACCCTCCCTGTGAGGCTGTGCGTCGGCATTCTCCGGCGACTACCTCTTGTTTTCAACATGATGAAGACCGAATCACTCCCGCGTTCTAGCATACCCATGGCATTCCCACTGTGACGGGTCCTTTCGACACACTTGGCCAAAGAACAGTCACTGTGGTTACTCAAAAATGTCCGAGCCCGGACAGGTCAGGGTTCGTGCTCTAGAGGTCAGCCCGGACCTATACACGATGCTACCGAGACTTCCGAACTTTGAGTCGATCCCGCCTCTGGACAGACAGTGGGGACTCCGGCACTGAGATTTCGGGCATGGTCTTGTCTCTTGGAACTATCTGGCACTCTGGAGGTATTGAGCACATCGAGGGACAGCAGCCGAGATCGCACTTCGGGAGAACTCCGCGAGGATCGGCCGTCGTGCTCCATGGCGGTGTAAAGGACGAGATAACGAGGGCAGGTTAGCCAGAAATGGAATGATGGAAGTAGGCGCTCAGGGCGTCTATTAAATTAAAACAGGAGGGAGAAAACTGTACACATTGTCATGCCGGACGAAAACCCACAACCCTTCCAAAATGGTGATTCGTACACAAGAAACTTCGGTGCCTACATTGGAAAGATTAGAGAACTAACTAACACCCGCGATCCTCGATTTCCCAAATCCCCCAGACTCCGTACTGTCCCTGAAGAAAGAAGGAAATCAGATTTACCGCGCGGTGAGTGAAATAATCGCACCCAGTTCTCGCACATGTCCGGACTGTCGAAATGCAAATAACGGAAATCGGCCGGAGTGGTGGAGCACATGGTGCGCCAATCATCGTCATATTGGAGGTTTTCGAGGGGGGATTCGATGCGCTTGATAAATTCGACGAATGTTACTTATTATTCAAACGACGCGAAAGGACGTACTCTTCGGCCGGAGCCCGGGGACGTGCAACCCTGCGGCACGATTGAGTGTATGCAAGATATTGTATGCACAGATAACGTGCCTTATCCTTGAACCAATCGAAATAGGTAACGCACGTGGGCTCCGAATAATCGACTGTCCAGTGTCCGAGCACGACGCCGCATCCCTGTAAGATACACAATCGTTTCAGAATGAACAGTCTGAGGCAACGATTCCATACCCTGTCTTCGCACCACTGGGGACCGTCCGTCCTCAGCCCATGGATCTCCACCGCCGTCTCCGTGCAGGCCCGCACCGGATCATACTCCCTCGGAACGTTCGTAATCCGGGCCGTGTACTCACGCGCCGCGTGCCGCAGACAGCGCTCCTCCCCCCGCAAGCCCTCCCATGCAAACCCCGCCCGTACCCGTTCTTCATCCTCCTGTTTGCGACGCTCCTCCTCGAGCCTGTTGGCCTCGCACTCGTTCGCCCACGTCTCGCGATCGCGGAGGAGCTGATCCCGCATGGCGACGAGCTCCAGGCGCTCGGTCTCCCACCCCGCGCGCAGCGCCTCGTGCGCCCTCACCTCCACGTCCCATTCGCGCCGGAGGCGAGCACGAACAGCGGGATTCAGTGCATCGTCTCCCGGGCGCCAATGTGCGAGGACTACGAGGACAAGAAGGGCGATGCATACCAGGAAGCGGCGACTCGTGTATGTCTTCGGCGAGGGGCTATCGGCGGAGGGTTTCACAAGGGGACTTCTCTCGGTGCTGGATAACACAGAATCAGATATGAGATATGTGGGAGGGAGCCAAGATTCACGCTAGGTGCTGAGGGTCGTCACGACTGGCGCCACGCTGGGTGTCGCTCGGTGCGGCGTTTGGGCGGGGGGAATAAGGCGGGGGCGCCCTGCCCGTGCATAAGCACTTCTCGCAGAGGAGTGCAGTGGCTGGGGAACCTACGTCGAAGGGACTTCTCGTGAAGCGCTGGTGTACATGGTCGTTTGAAGCAAGAGGCCGGGGTCACGGGGAAGTAGTATTAATGCGCAAAGTGATTAGACGCCTTGGGCGTCTTGTCTTTTTAGCGCAGACGATAAACTTGAAGGGGTGAGCCTTTGGATCTAGCGACGATCCAGGTGGACGGTTCTGACATGTACGGGTCCCGGGAAGATTTTGCCTTGCCGAGATAAACAGGTATTTTCGTCCACAGTCCCGGCAAGCTCAGGCCTTCTGAGGCCGAAAAATCAAGATTGCGTTGTCCGTTCGTTGGCGTTTTTAAGGTCAAACCTCCCATCACCGTGACCCTGTCCGTTGATTGGCCTTTTTCAGGTCGGATTGTGCAACACGAGGTTCGGGTGACCATCTCAAGCCAGATTGCTATTCTGTGTATCTAAATTGCCAGCCTGAGGTCGGATAGCTTGTGGTTGCCACAGGTAGAAGTTGTGCAAACTAGTGGATTTTCGAGGCCGAATCTTCCGGACAAGGCTTCAATTTGGCGGCTTCCCGAGGAACCCCGGATTCCAAGTAGAGGTACAGTTCGGGGTAATTTCTAGAGTCGAAAGCAACCCGAACATGAGCAAAGACGGTCGATCGAGATGAGTCAAAGACGGGGTACCGGCCCGTGAATCCCGGACCGGGGGTTGGTCCGACCGTTGAGGTCAAAATTTTTTTCCCCTACTAAAAGTTTTTTGGGCTATGAAGTGGTCCAGATCGTGTGGGGACCTTAAATCTGTGTTTTCTACCTCATGAACTGTTGTAAAACCCCTCAAATACAACGTCCTAGAGATCAATGGTCGAGACTTCCATATTGGGTCAGATCATATCAGATGCAGATAACTGACAAATCACAAAGGAAAACTTTACGGATCGCTGCGGACGACAGATTTGAACCAGATGCCGAGGTGAGTGTTACCGCTAATGTTGAAACCTGATTAATAATTTTTCCGGGCTTTAACAGAACGACGAAACCAAGGGGATCCAAAGATCAGAAAAAATGATATCACTACAATTTTTATTTCAGCGGGTCGGAGGACCCCCCCCCCCTCCCGTGGGAAATTGCCTTATATATCCACCAAATCGACTGATTTTCATAATTATTTTACATAGAATGACTCAGGTGCTTGCCTGCATGTATGCCGTGTGTCGAACTTGGAAAAAGTGGAATGTGGCACAAATTTTCGCTCAAATCACGCCGCTGTCAGGAGCACGTGATAATTTACTCGATTGGGAGTGGCTGTCCCATCATATCAGCTCTTATCAGGCCGGATATAGGAATAATCTTTTCGCTTCAAACTCCACGACGGCTTCATCCTGCGTTTTGGAACGACAATATCCGTGTTCAGCACGTAAAACTGCTCTGATCGAGACCCCATATCGAAATCTCTCAGACTTGGACCCCCTTGGATGAAACCCACAAGCTTCAGACTGACACGCTGGGAATGATCAACTTGGCTGCTCACATTCATCCAGTCTCCACGACCACGAGTGACTCTTCAGTGAACACAAGACATTCTACCTGTAAACGCAAGGAGCGTGAAGATCTGGGGGACCTCTCTGCAGCTCTATCTGTGTATCTCTGTGGGAACTCTGTGGTGCCAACTGATCGTTCCGATTATCCAAACTTGGTGTGCTGCAAAAATGAGTCCTGTGAAACAAAATGGGTAAAATCACATCTCCTTTGTTTGTTCTTTATCCAATTTATTTCAGTATCTTTCCTGCTTGAAACTAGGTAATGTTCCAGACAATTGGGTCTGTGAAGCTTGCCCATCTGCTGGTGGCCATAGAGCAAAGCGCTGTCGGGGTGTGTAGCAGGATTACATTGCCGTGTTGTAATGGTTTGGTGCTGTACAAGTCCGGAAAAATCATAGAAGATCTCACATGCTATTTGTTCATTCCAGCATGTTGACTTTTAATTTTGGAAACCCATTGTGGAATGTTTTCCAAACCGTTTCGCTGCCTGGAGCGAACCCGATGAAGATGCAAATGATGTGTACACAGACGGATCAGCGCTAGAAAACGGATCAGACAGTGCACGTGCGGGAGCCGGGATTTTCTACGGAACAGGAGATGTGAGAAACATGGCCATAAAAGTTCCCAAGAGTCTCAATACATCGAACCAAGTAGCCGAGGTCCTTGCCGCAAAGGAAGCCGCAGAATATGCGCCCATAGATATCCCCCTGACAATATACACGGACTCACCAAGCACCTAACAAAAATTGAAGATGAAGGCTACTCCGCCCCGAACAGCGATCTAATCCGGACGGCCGTAGCCTGGGTCAGACAGCGCAAAGCAAGGACAAGCTTCAAATGGGTGAAGGGCCACTCAGGGGACATCAGTAACGAAGGCGCAGACCGACTAGCCGACAAAGGAGCCCGAAAGAGGAGAGAAGATGATATTGACATGAGTATCCCCAACAACTTAGTCGTGAAAGGAGCAAAACTCAATATAATGACACAATCCCTGGCGTACAAGATCATACGGCAGAGAAGGATGGGACGACCTGCATACCAAGCAGCGATGAAGCGCCGGTCCACGGTACAGAACCTTGCATTCGCCAAGAACACCGCTGCAGACACGGATGGGAACTTGCCTCCACAAAGCAAGATCTGGGCATCCGTCAGACACAAGGACTTTGCCCGCAACATGCACTACTTCCTGTGGATGCTCATCCACGATGGATACAAGGTCGGATACCACTGGAAAGACATGCCCGGACATGACCATAAAGAAAAATGCCATAAATGCGGAGTAACAGAATCAATGGAGCATATTCTAACGCAATGCGATGCGAACAGCCAGAGACAGGTATGGGAACTTGCAAGCGAGCTTTGGAAACTAAAAACTGGGAGCACATGAAACCCACGGTCGGGGAGATCATGGCATGTGGAGCCATAACGAAACACAATTCGGGGGAAACAAGACTCTACTGCCTGATAGTCTCCGAATCAGCCTACCTCATCTGGTGCCTATGCAACACGAGGGTTATAGGGAATAAGGGGGAACCGTCCGAGAGGGAGATCAGGAACCACTGGCTGAAAACCATGAATAACAGAGTCGCTCTGGACTGTGCACTCACCGACTCCAGCAAATACGACCATAGGGGCCTCAAAAAGACCGTTGTCCGCAAGACATGGGCAAAGTACTGTGAGACGAAGACAGACTCCCTGAAGATTGGATGAGGGAGACCAGGGTTTTAGTGGGTGCTGGCTGAGTGGAGGCAATGATGGTCCAGTATGCTGGACCTGAGCCGATAATGCCGAGCTGAATCCCCACACAAGGTGTCACGAAATCAGTCGGACGCTAGTGTGTTAATTAGCACATCTCCTCGGGCAGTAGTTTTTTTCTGTCAGACTGGGTTTTAATTGTCCCAAGTCACCAATTAATGGGCAGGGTTGGGACGACTAGGTCGGTTTGATGATTCAAAAGGGTATTCATTATCCGAGTAGATGACAGGGAGTACTTCACAGCTGTACTATCCGACCCTGCTATCGTTCCGCAAAAAAAAAGAGAGGTATGTGAACTAATTGCCTTATTTGGACATCACGTGGTATGACGTGGTTGGTTGGTTGCCCCCTCGACCCCGAGAAAAAAAGTCTGGCCTATGTTCCGCGGTTCACAAAGTTTGATCCCCTTGGACGGGTGTAGAATTTGGCTCAGGAGGGAGTTTGCAAGCAAGAGGTAATTGCGAGGCAAACCAGTGAGGTAACTACAACAAGTACTGGAGCTTTTATATGTAGGTGAATATCAAATAGATAAGGAATATGAAATATGTGAGTCAGAAATATTGTGGAGGCATGGCGACGGATAGCGAACCACATGTAGATAAGGAGTGAGCCATACGGAGAGATACCAAACCATATGGCCAGGAACCAGGCCATGCGGTCAAGCTTGGATTATCTCCAACAACGGGGGAGGAATCAATGCTCTGATCATGACTGGATGTTGGGCCTTGGCTGATGTGCCACGCGAGCCCGGCGACTCCCGCGTCCCCAACCAATGGTTTCCTCCTGTTTCTCCTGCCGATGATCTCTCGTGGCTTCAAGCAGAAAACTTCCTGAGTTTGATGCCCCATCGCTGCCGGAGAAAATGGCAATATTTGCTCTGTCTAAAATAAATTTGCGATCCCGTAAGTTGCATCGTTCTCACGTCGCGCCCGCGGAAATTATTGCGGTGTAACGTGCGCAGTCGAGACAATGGGCCAAGCGGACGGTTTCACCCGATTCCGCACGCTATTTTGTGCAAATTTCCGTGGCCTGTCGCCTTCAGTTGACTTTCAATGCTTACTTGCACAAAATCGAATTGGGGCATGTTCAGATACTGACGACAACACCGAGAGAGTAACATTTAGGATCGCCTGGAAACATATTCAAAGCAGAATTTTATAACAAGGGAAACGTGGTAGAACGTGAGGCATTGATTCCATGTCAATACGCACGGGGTAGCTGATACTTGAGAGAACTGGCCTGGATCCGGAGGACTCATGCCCCTGAGGGAAAGAACCGATACTTGACTACGCCTCTGTCTGAATTCTGGTAAGTTGGATCGCATTTGGGTGTATTAACGAGTGGCGTACACGAGCACAAAAGCCAGCGAGCATGGCCTCCGCATCGTCGATATCCTCTGTATATCTGTCCTGACGTTGTGATTCAACCATGAGCTGCGGGCCATAAACTTAGGGAACTGTTTGGGGAAGGGAGGGGGAAGGGTGGCAACCTGAACTGTGGTCCGAATTTGTTTGACATCCTTCGCATGGCCCGCAATGTCTCGAGTGAGGATACAATATTTCCTCACAGAGGGGGTCCCGATGTTAGACTCCAGGATGCGACATTGGATCATAGACGCACCCCGTTTGACTCTGGGATTGGAAACGTCACAGAAGTTTACTTGGAAATATACGTCCAGAAGCCGCACGCCTTGTTCTGCAAGCCCGACTTGGACATCCCGGGCACAGTATAACACGGCCACTCGTATAATTTCTTCCGCGCGGTTGACATCTTCCTCGAGCTGATGCAACTGCACCGACAGACGTTTAAGGTGGATGGCGTAGATGAGAGCGACGGAGACAGTGAGCACGAGTAGTGTGTAGCGGAGGACGTGGTTTGGAATCAGAGATAATAGTGCAAGCAAAATGGTAGATTGCAGCTGAGAGATTTGACCGTTGCACATTGTGGAGAAGATGGTTGGACGAAGAATTCATCTGACATGGGCGAGTTTAAATCCATGCCCGGGTTCCGAAATCCACGCCCGGGGTCCGAAATCAACCCATGCCGCGTTCCGAAATTCCGGGCCCGAGTCGGCGCCGTATAATTGACTTCGAAACTTCGAAACAATCTAAATTAGGAAGTTCCCGGGATATCGGGTCACCGTCTCCGGATACAGGCACATATTTTTCTGTATTTTTACACCGCATTGCCAAGAATATCCCGGTTAAATTTGGAACTCCCGAGATATTGGGTCACCGTCCCCACATAGAGGCATGTTTCTGCAATGCATCAGGAATTGATTGATATCCATCGGCGTAGTCAGGAATTTTTCGGCGAAGGAACAGGAGAATCCCGCACTATCCAACAGGAATTTTCAGAATACCCATGCGGAGTGTTCCCCGTCTATACAGTGGACGGTCCAAATTCGCCAAGGCCTCATTCTTATGCCAGAATCATGTATTATCACTGGGAATGCATCACACAACCCAGTCTTGTCGTGCGCTCCGGGAACATTCCCGAATGCTCTGTTTTCATCCGACATACATGGGAGCTTCGGTGGGATTGAAGCTCAAAATCCAGAAGCAGTGCGACAAATACGGGGTCCTGATCGTATCGAGTCGCGGAGGTCATGGTGAAACTGCGTGGGACTCGAGTTAATCATCGTGATGCCAATGAATTTGAATGATTGACATTGCTCTTCGTCCGCCGTGTCGGTGCAAGGTGCGACCACAAGGTGCGACCCAGCCCACGAAAACCAGCGAGCGTGGCTTCGGCATCATTAATATCCTCTATGTATATTTATCCTGGTGTTGCGCCTCGACCGTGAGCTGGGGAATACACAATTAGTGTGTTGTCCACGAAAAGGAGGGGGGGATGGGCGCCGACCTGAACCGTGGTCCGAATTTGTTTGACATTCTTTGCATAGGCCCCATGTCTCGAGCGAGGATACAATATTTCTTCACATTGAGGATCCCGATGTTAGACTCGACGACGCGACATTGGATCCCCGTTTGACTCTGCCATTGGAAGCGTCAGCATCGGCCCCGAAGTATCCTTGAAAATACATGCACTGGACACCTTGTTCTGCAAGTACAACAAACGAAGAACAAGTAATTCTGTTGTAGCGTCTGTTTATAAGAGACTATTCTGCAAGCCCGACTTGAACATCCTGGGCACAGTAAAATTTGGTGTCCCGGACAATTTCTTCCACGCGGCTGATCTCTTCCTCGAGCTGGCGCGACTGCGTCGATGGGTGGTTCAGATGAATGGCGCAGAGGAGGGCGATAGTGATGGTCAGCGCGAGCAGTGGGTAGCGGAGTGCATGATTTGGAATCAGGGACAGCAATGCAAGCAAAATTGTAGGTTGCAGCTGGGAAGAATGAGACTTTTGATCAGCGGGTATGCATTCCCAGGATTCAGCGGTAAGTTCAGCGTTTCAGGAATCCAGTGTGCATTCCAACATTCGAGATTGATGAGTTCCTCGTCCATCCATCCTCCCACCACAATGTGCGACGGCCAAATATCTCCCCACCTACGTGTCCAACCTCGGTCTTCGCACCATCTGCTCGGGAATTCCTCCTTGGAGGACGAATGTGGCTGCAATACGCACAAGCTGGATTGACTCGGAGATTGCCCAAGCCTAGCCGGGGGTATTGTGTAGAGAAAATCCAAGCAAACAAAGCAAAGTACTCTAACATTGTGGTCATACGTGGGCAAATGGATGGTGTCCACAGGTACAGCAAAGTGATAGGAAAAGCTAACATAAAACAGTCCGTGCTCCATCAACGACCGCGACCTTCGAGCCGCCGCCGGTGCCATCCAGACTGGAATAATTCTAACCTAGTGCGGTTCAGCCACTTTGCTCTGTAGCATCCGCTATTACGGAGTCCACGCCATTCTCGTCACTTAGTTACTTCGGCTAATGTTGCGAAACTTCGTGACTTTGATGTGTAAATTTGTGAAAGTTCGTACGTTTGATGGCTTTCTGTAAATCTTCGTGAGTTAGTATTCTGGGCTTGTCAAACGGCGACTGCTCGGCACATCACAGATTGATGGATATGCCGAGTTGGCCGGTTAGGTCCGGTTAGAGGTTTGGGGTCAGTGGTTTGGGTTAGGAGGTTTGGGTTAGTGTTTAGTGGTTAGTGGTTAGTAGTTAGTGGTTAGTGTTAGTGTTAGTGTTAGTGTTAGGGTGAGGGATCTATATAAAAAACACGCTCGGCTTGTGTGAAGGAACAGTGATGGCCGATCTTCCGAGTTCTTGAACGTACAGCATTTTTCTCACGAGCTTTCACAGGATAGCATCAAACTCACGAGCTTTCACAGATTCCCATCAAAGTCACGAAGATCCATAATGCTACGCGAAGTAACTAAGTGACGAAGGTGACTACTACTCGCTATTACGGGGCACCTATCACACAATGCAGGGAAGGACGTGGGGCGTTATTTGGACTTGCACGGGGAGTCGGGGACAATTGAACGGCAGTCGAGCAAGTCGGGATGGGCTGCGACGGGGGGAATGCCACTTGTACGCGGGTGTTGTGGCACTCGAAATGACTTCCCAATGAGGGAATTGATCTCTGAGGTGTTGTTCTCCCGCCTGTCGGAGGTCGAGTGATATAAATTAGGAGGCCCACACAGTTGACTTCCAGGTCCGGTTAACTTGAAACATGTGTATGGAAAGCCAGAACACCATACTTTGAAACGAGTGTTGGCATCAGTTTTTACTTGATGGCCGACATTCCGCCGAGAGAACGATTGAAGTCAAAGCTATCATTTTCAAGGACAGTTTCGTTTCCAGGGTCCAGGACTTCATTCATAGTATATAACTGCTATCTCTACGGGTCTGAGACACTACCCAAAGCAAATGTAAGACAACTCAAGGTGGGAAGCAGGAGGTTTTGACATTGCTCAACGGTCCTTCCTTAAGTTTTCAGTGAGGCGCCGTGGTCCGAACTGAGGTATTTGAGGAATACGGAATATTGGGGCCTGAGAGCTTCCTGCCACTCCCCTTATGGGACTCACATCTTTATGGCAGCTATTCTGAATTCTTTGTTGACGTGTTGAATGTCGAAGCTGGGATCTTTCTATTGCAATTTTGGCGCCTTAGAGGACACTCTGGTATTGAGCCCATGAGCTCTAGGAAATATCAGCCCTGCAATACTCCCTCTTGGGTCGATTCAACCTTATAAATATATCTGAATACCATGTAGCACTGGGAGCTCAATTCGTTGGATATGCACGAAAAAGAACCCAAAAGCACTGGTGCACGCTCTAATGGAGCAGGAAATTGACTAAATGCCTCCAGGAATACAGAAGCTCACATTCCTAATTCCTTCCAGGGCTCAGGCGCTACTCTGATGTGCTCGGGCATATCGGACATCTCGGACACCTTGGAATTTGTACTGGATGGAATCCTGGACATTCTGAAGCGTTCCAAATACGCGAGAAACTCTTAACCACCAAGTGTGTCCATGACTACACTTCTCTTCTTTGTAAGTACTCACAAATACTCCCAAAAGTCCGGTAGAAAGTCCTCTCTGCAAAGTTCCTGTCACTGGTTGAACATTTCACATTTTTGAGTGAAAAAATTGATAAAAAATGTCGTTCAATTTATAGCCATTTTTCACTGAGAAAAGAAGTGAAAAATTTAAAACATTTTCACCACTTTTTTGACTTGAAATCAAAGTGAAAAATGTGAAACAAATTTTGTGATATTGTTAAGATGTTTCTTTTGCATTTTTTGACTGAAGTCAAGGTGAAAATGATGGTGAAAAAATCAAAAGTTTTTTCACCAATTTTTTCAGCAGGAATCAAAGTGAAAAATGTGAAACAAAGTTGGTCATATTGTTAAGATGTTTGTTTCACATTTTTGACTGAAACTCAAGGTGAAAAATGCGAAATATCACTTGTTGAACATTTCAATTTTTTGAGTGAAAAAATTGATAAAAATGTTATTCAATTTACTGGCATTTTTCACCGAAAAAAGAAGTGAAAAATTCAAAACATTTTTCACCACTTTTTGAGTTGAAATCAAAGTGAAAAATGTGAAATAAAGTTTGTGATGTTGCAAAGATGTTTCTTTTGCATTTTTTGACTGAACTCAAGGTGAAAATGAAGGTGAAAAAATCAAAAGTTTTTTCACTAATTTTTTCACCAGAAATCAAAGTGAAAAATGTGAAACAAAGTTGGTCATATTGTTAAGATGTTTGTTCCACATTTTTGACTGAAACTCTAGGTGAAAAATGCGAAACATCACTGGTTGAACATTTCAAATTTTTGAGTGAAAAAATTGATAAAAATGTCATTCAATTTATTGGCATTTTTTCACTGCAAAAAGAAGTGAAAATTTTAAAACATTTTTCACCACTTTTGTGAGTTGAAATCAAAGTGAAAAATGTGAAACAAACCTCATGTTTTTCTTTGAACTAGTAATACCGTTAATTCATACACATTTCAAGGTAAAAACAAAGGTGGAAAAATGAACAGTTTTTTGACCAGTTGTTTCACTAGAAATAGAAGTAAAAAATGCAAAACAAACAGTGGTGGCAAAAGCTAACTCACCCAGAATTCACATGTGTTTCACTCATGTGTTCCGAAGGCAGCTAAACAAAGCTGATATCACAGTCCATCAATTGTTCTTTGCCAGACAAAATACACACAAAGAATAGACAAAGGACAGACAAAGGAGCTTGGAAATCCTGTGGCCCTTTGTCCTTTGTCCTGTGTCCTTTGTCCTTTGTCCTTTGTCCTTTGTCCTTTGTCCTTTGTCCTTTGTCCGTCCTTTGTCTATTGTCTGCCTTTCACTGGTGAAGCAATTCAAGTTTTTTTGATGGAAAAATTGGTAAAAAATTCTGTTTAGTACATTGTATTTTGGGTCCCAGCGGCATTTTAGGTGCATTTCAGGTCTCTGAATCCATTTCTGGTGTGCTTGGGCCCATGTCGTCTGCCGTTCCCTCACGGATTTAAAATCCGAAAAATCACCCTTTATTGCTGTTTTAATGAGTACTTGGCCCGCGGTGAGTCCAATCCCAGACGGATTTTGCGGCCCAGCGGCATTTTAGGTGCATTTCAGGTCCCTGCATCCATTTCTGGTGTGCTTGGGTGTATGTCGTCTGCCGTTCCCTCACGGATTTAAAATCCGACCTAAAAATCAAGCAAAATGGCTGTTTTAATCAGTACTTGGCCCGCGGTGAGTCCAATCCCAGACGGATTTTGGGGCCCAGCGGCATTTCAGGTGCATTTCAGGTCTCTGAATCCATTTCTGGTGTGCTTGGGCCCATGTCGTCTGCCGTTCCCTCACGGATTTAAAATCCGACCTAAAAATCAAGCAAAATGGCTGTTTTAATCAGTAGTTGGCCCGCGGTGAGTCCAATCCCAGACGGATTTTGCGGCCCAGCGGCATTTTAGGTGCATTTCAGGTCCAGTACTGATTAAAACGGCCATTTTGCTTGATTTTTAGGCCGGATTTTAAATCCATGAGGGAACGGCAGACGACATGGGCCCAAGCACACCAGAAATGGAGGCAGGGACCTGAAATGCACCTAAAAGGCCGCTGGGCCGCAAAATCCGTCTGGGATTGGACTCACCGCAGGCCAAGTACTCATTAAAACAGCAATAAAGGGTGATTTTTCGGATTTTAAATCCGTGAGGGAACGGCAGACGACATGGGCCCAAGCACACCAGAAATGGATTCAGAGACCTGAAATGCACCTAAAATGCTGCTGGGCCCCAAAATACAATGTACTAAACAGAATTTTTTACCAATTTTTCCATCAAAAAAACTTGAATTGCTTCACCAGTGAAAGGCAGACAATAGACAAAGGACGGACAAAGGACAAAGGACAAAGGACAAAGGACAAAGGACAAAGGACAAAGGACACAGGACAAAGGACAAAGGGCCACAGGATTTCCAAGCTCCTTTGTCTGTCCTTTGTCTATTCTTTGTGTGTATTTTGTCTGGCAAAGAACAATTGATGGACTGTGATATCAGCTTTGTTTAGCTGCCTTCGGAACACATGAGTGAAACACATGTGAATTCTGGGTGAGTTAGCTTTTGCCACCACTGTTTGTTTTGCATTTTTTACTTCTATTTCTAGTGAAACAACTGGTCAAAAAACTGTTCATTTTTCCACCTTTGTTTTTACCTTGAAATGTGTATGAATTAACGGTATTACTAGTTCAAAGAAAAACATGAGGTTTGTTTCACATTTTTCACTTTGATTTCAACTCACAAAAGTGGTGAAAAATGTTTTAAAATTTTCACTTCTTTTTGCAGTGAAAAAATGCCAATAAATTGAATGACATTTTTATCAATTTTTTCACTCAAAAATTTGAAATGTTCAACCAGTGATGTTTCGCATTTTTCACCTAGAGTTTCAGTCAAAAATGTGAAACAAACATCTTAACAATATGACCAACTTTGTTTCACATTTTTCACTTTGATTTCTGGTGAAAAAGTTAGTGAAAAAACTTTTGATTTTTTCACCTTCATTTTCACCGTGAGTTCAGTCAAAAAATGCAAAAGAAACATCTTAACACATCACAAAATTTGTTTCACATTTTTCACTTTGATTTCAAGTCAAAAAAGTGGTGAAAATGTTTTAAATTTTTCACTTCTTTTTTTCGGTGAAAAATGGCTATAAATTGAACGACATTTTTTATCAATTTTTTCACTCAAAAATGTGAAATGTTCAACCAGTGTGTCACTTAGAGCATTTTGAAAAGTTGCAGACAATTATTTAGGTTGTTTTTAGTTACGTGGTACACATATTCGATCAGAAACAAGCAGAATGAGTGCATGGATGTCTCATGCATCTCATGTCCGATTTGGGCGCGGGCGGCCATCATTCGGCAGGGGATACCATCACTTGTTTCAAAAGCGTCTTTCCAGTTTTGCTTTCCATACATGTGGCTCAGATCAACACGGCATTGATATCGATCTTTCTGATATTGACAGCTTGATCATCGAGGTCTACTGTCTTTTTCATTCAATTCGACAGTCACGCATCTCGGGGGTACCTCGAACTTTGGGTGGGTATGAGGGTTCGTTTGTACAAAAAATCCTTTTCCCCGCGCGAAAGAACTTCGGCTAATTTCGGTGATCTATCCCAGATTCTGTGATGTCAGATTCTTTTTTGCATCCCCCTCACCCCGTCACTCTCCCATCAATCTCGTTGACGTCGCCATCAAAGATCGGCGGCAACGTCTCCATGCACTTTCCGCCCTTCCCATCACCGCCATCAGTTGTCCCGCCCTTCCTGCCAAACTCATCCGGGCTCAAAAAATTCCCGTTAAATCACGAGAAAATCTAATTAATTATTTTGGAGGGCGCGTCAACCAGTCATTGATCCCTTGACGTTGCCATCAAAAGTGGGCACTGCACACCAACCATTTCGAGCCCCGGTAATTTTTCAGCAAGTCAAGAAATATTCAAGTGAGCCTAATGTGTACTGTCGAAATATTCTGAAAAGAAATTCAAGGAATGTTCTGAATCCATTGGCAGACCCTTTACTGGCCGGAACTGACCGGGAACGATCTTTTCTCCACGCTGAGGGCGCGTTACCTCAGCGGTGAACACCATTGAGTTTCAATGATATTACAAAAGCATATGGGAAATAAAATCAACAGAATATGAGTGGAGCTGGGATATTCTGCCTTCAAGTGTGTATTCACTGAACTGACGAGATTCTGCAACAAATAATCATCAGAACCTCCCATAAATTCTTTGTAGTCGTGACCCATACTTGGCCTGATATATGCATAAGTTATTAGGGCATCAGATCTGTCTTTTAGCTGTTCAACGTAGTATAATGAATTTTTCCGTGAAATCGATGGCACGTGCAGTCAGGACTCGAGCATCACTGCAATAAGGGGTATGCCAACGAAATGAGACTCCATACTGGAATTATATTGACTGTCATGAAATTCTGCCGAGTCTGACTACTTCGGGAACAAATGGAATGGATGTGGTTCAACTGGCCGAGAACAAAGGGTATTTTAAAGGTTTTCTGTATCTAACTAATCCATGTTTTCGCAGAGATATTGATTCTGAGCCTTCAGGGACTATGGGGATGTATTAGAATTATTGTGACCCTTTTACGTTGATTTATGGGTGGGCCGGCAGCTAATTGATGGCATTGATGGCAGTCGGCAGATGCCGCCCACCTTTCAATGTCAAGTGATCAATGACCAGCTGGTACCCTCCAAAATAGTTAATTAAATTTTTGTCGTAATTTTACGAAAATTTTTTGAGCCCAGACCAGATGAGTTCGGCAGGAAGGGCGGGACAACTGATGGTGATGGGAAGGGCGGAAAGGGCGCATGGCGACGTTGCCGCCAATCTTTGATGGCGAGGTCAACGAGATTGATGGGAGAGGGACGAACAGGTAGTACTAGGTGCAAAGAATCCGACATCACCAGAATCTGGAATAGATCACCGAAATTAGCCGAAGCTCTTTCGCGTGCGGCAAGTTTTCTTTCACGCAGGGAAAAGTATTTTTGTACAAAGGAACCCTCATAGTGGGTGTCACGCGTCATCAGGCCAGTTGTCGAATTGGTTTTGTGGTTGGAAAATTTCCAAAAATCGTCCCAGGAACCATATATTGACCATGAAAAATTCTACAGGTGTTCAAATGATTTTGGACTCAGAAAGGCATCCGGCAATCATCTACGGCGCATATATAGTATATCGCCCGCAAAAAACAGGCCAAGACCTCCAAGACCCATTGAAAACTATTTGTTGGACTGAAATCTAATTGAAATCATATGTATCCATTGACTTCTGTACCTACCGAAAGTGTCCAAATTCATTCCTGAAGCTGTGGAACCATATTGGGAGATTGTCGGAATTTCCTGGTGTCACAGCCCTCCAGGCTGTTTGTTGAATTGTTGAATTGAAATTTTGTGTCACCTGTCACCTCCCTGTCGAATTGGATGAAAAAAGACACTATATAAGGCGGTGAGATCAACTGTCTACACCCTTCCCCTGCAGATCTTGGACTGCTGCTTTGCGGTGGGCGAACAATTTCAACCTATACATCATGTTCCACAGCCTATTCAGCCGCCTTCAATCTACTTCCTGAACTTCTGTGGATAGGCAATGCCATTTCTGTTTGACAAGATGTTATCCACCAGTTAAGAGTACTTATGTAATAAGTTCTCGTTCTTTTCTAAAAGTTTACATGAGGGTTTTGCGCGCTGTTCGAATCATCAGTCCTACTTTTCCAGTAGAAGGAAAATAGTGGCTGTGTTGAAGCCCTTTTCAGTGATTCCATTAGTTTTTTTGTGACCATATAGTGGCTGTGCGAACGGCTAATGCCGAGCGTACCTCTAAGGTCCTGAGATCGAACCTGGAGGGTAGATTTCTTTTCTATTCATTTTTTTTCTATCTAAAAATGTTTTCAAAACTACTCCGATGCCTATATGCTGCATGACTCATACAACATTTGTCAAAAATGAAGTGACAATGAGAGTAAGTGCTGGTATGATTCGGGGGATCTCCATACCGGAATGAGACCACAGGTCCGCAGAAACACAACGCATGGTGTGTTTTTTTAGTTTACCTTGAGGAGCAAAGGGATCCGACAACTCGAATCCCTCAAAACGGGATTGCTGCATCATATGCTAGCCCACAGAGGGATCCGAAAGGAGGCTGCTTCTGCCAAGGTGTGCTCCCCAGAATTACCTTTTTTTTTAAAACGGCAGATTGGTATATTGACAGTGGATGGTCACGTGCTAGAATCGAGTCACCACGCTATGCCGGAGCTGTGGTCTTGTCCTGTGCCCGGTCAACCTACCTCAATACATATCATAAAAACAAAACAAAAAAAAATGAGAAAAGGAGCAAGAATCAAATATGATGTCCGCACGGTATACACAATAAATGAAGGCAATGTCAACAGCAAGCCAACAGTCACTTTGAATTTTGTCTTTTGTGAGCCACGGAATGATACGGCCCAGAAATGTCCCATATATTCCGGCACCACGATTTGAGTAGAAAATTCAGTAGCTTAAATTTGTGAACTGATTTCTGAGCCGTGATAATGCTGCAGCAAACTTCCAAGGCCCCTGAGAGCCGAGGTTCGTTTCATCACATTCTATCCATTGGTATTAAGTCTAACCCACCGTCACTGTGGGAAGAGATTACAATCGGCCTGAGTGTATCAAATTACGAGTACTTACGTAATAAGTTCTCGTTCTTTTTCTAAAAGTTTACATGGGGTTTTCATGAGCTGCGTGAATCATCAGTTACACTTTTCCAGTAGAAGGGAAATAGTGGCTGTGTTGAAGTCTTTTTTGGAGATTCTATTGAATTTTTTGTGACTACTTAGTGGCTGTGTTCTCGGCCAATGCCGAACGTGCTTCTGACGTCCGCAGGCGCTGGTTCGAACCTGGGGATTGGATTCCTTTTTCCGTCAGTCTTTTTCCTCATGGTCAGTTAATTACATATTGCCTTTGAATCTTTATGCACTTATGGATATCTGACACATACGTTATCAGCTTGTCCAGATGCTGGGTAGTTGAAATAACTCATCCCTGGCCTCCAATTTTGTTTGGCCCAAGCCAGAAAATTGCATCAAATACTGCCAAAAAGCTGTGGCTTCTTGGTCTTCAGGCCAAAGCAGGGCCAAGCCAGAGGTTGACTTTGGCCTGGCTTGGAGGAGTTTTCAAGCCAAAGGGCTAAAGCCATGGATGTCAGGCCAAGCCCAAGCCAGACTATCACTAACTAGCTTGCAATGAAGAGTCTGGGCCATTATGTTATGTTTATCAGTTGATTTGTTCTGCCTAACATTGGATCACCATCATTAGGTTTTCACAATTGCCCTTTTTGCTCCCCTTTTTACAAGAGGGACTGAAGAAAAGGGATCAAAAAGGGCTACATGTGGTTATTTTCTTTCAAAAAGGGCACTGTTTTCATTTCGTTTATCTTCCTTTTTTTTTGTATTGGTTCCCTTCCCCAACTTGGTTCTTATTACATCATTCCCCACCCCTCAAATGTACCCTGAACAGGCCATGTAGCCCTCAAAACATGCGAATATTCTAGGTGAAATATAAGTTCCATAGGGTTCCCTTTTTCTCTCCTTTTTTTTTCAAAATACCTGTTTACAGTAACTCAATTTTGTTCCCATTTTACCTCATTTTTTCTGATTTTCATCCAACTTTGAACGTAGGAAATCGATGTTTTGGATCTGGGACCTTCTTACACCTCTGAATGGAAAAGGAAAACAAAAACCTCGGTGAAAGTCGATGGGAACATCAAAAAGGGAAGAGAAAAAGGATTACTGTGAATGACCCTATTTAGGTATTGTGGGTTATATCCGTCTTCTACTACTGAATATTCTGCATCCCAGTACCCAAATCTGTCTGTTGCAGCCCTTGTCTGACTCAAGAACAAGTTGTGGAAGGCCAGGATGCGGTGTTTGCACTTTTTGGTGGCAGACATTTGTTTAACCTGCTCGCTACACCTGCAATGAAAAGCCCACCTTTGCAAAACAAAGTATCAATTTCTGATGGACTCAGTTCTGCTCCAAATTGTCTAAAAAGATACACCTAGATTCCTGGGAATCCAGAGTGTCCCCCCGTATTTTAGTTTGAGTTGATTAAGCCAGTATTTATTTCATAATGTCATTCAACTTTCTTGCCAAGGTGGAATGTACAATCAAGCTTCTGACTGCCTGTTCCTCTTTTTCTCATTCTGAAGTGTGTGTGTTGCTGGTGGATTAATTGAACGTCCCTTGGTATACCATGATCCTGGTTTCTTGATTGAGATTTTGGGAATTTCCAGTCACATGGTTATCTTATTAAAAAAATACAAGTACGAGTTTTGCCGGGCTATGCCACGGCCCACACCCCAAGTCACTCAGACCGAGTGTATCAACTCACTCAGCCTGAGTGCGTGGATCTTGAACTTTGGCAGAAATCATACTCGGGCTGAGCGGAGGCTGATTGTATGTTCACTTGAGGTGAGTGTTTGAAAAGGGTACATTAATGGCTACATAAATACAGGTGTCTCGCAGCTAATCTACGTCCACCACGAGTTGCCCGTTCACCATCCCATGTTGAATGATGTTCCCGTGGTGGAAGAGTAGAATAAGTCCGGAATAAAAAGGAGTTCGGTTCGTTGTAACCTACATAAACGAGTGCGTGTCAGATACACACCGACGCGAGAAAGCTAATTAGATGTAACGCCAAAGGCAAACCCAGGAGACTGGTGATTGGAATCCGAGTTGAAAAGGAGCGGATGAAATTCATTCAGCTCAGATGGTTCCAGGGAAAGAACTGTGCACAATGCCAACTGATAATAGCGAAAATCTACAGCGAAGAAAAATGAGGGGGTGTGCCGTACGTACAATGTACAGATACAAGTCAGATTTCTGAACTCGGAACTCGCTTTTGAATCTGCGTAGAGAATCGAGAGATAGTGATACAAGTCAAGATTTTATGTCTGGTGGATTGTAGCATTCGATGCACATGGATGCCAAAGAGGACCAAGTTGGATAGACTGCGAGTTGAGTGAAACACTGGAGAGAAGATTTTGGGGTTACCCGGGCTTGAACATATTGAAGGAAATATCTGAAGGGGCGTTATGTTGACACATAAACTTCTGCATGTGGACAAGGACACATCTGAACCCCGCGTAGTGGAGTACCACTCGGTGGAAGGGAGGAATACGGTGGTCATCGGGCATGTTAATAACAAGAATTCAGTGGCGCCACATAGAACAAAATCTTGAGTATTTGAGCCACAAGTCAGATTTGGGAGCCACTGAATGCACACTGAAACACACCATATTTGGGGCCGAATGTGCGCACAGAGGGAGCAAATTCGGGAAATTGGAGCCCTAGGGTTGTAAATCAGACGCGGATAAAACTGGAAACATATTGTGTTGGGACTTTGACTGAACAGTATCACGCAGCAGCCATGACACTGTGGGGAGAGATTACACTCGGGCTGAGTGTGTCAAGTCACTCAGCCCGAGTGTGCCGAATCAATCAAGTTGAGTGAGTCGGTCAATCAAGCTGAGTGTAACCTTACACTCAGGCTGATTGACTTTTGGCAGAAAACGCAATCAAGTTGAGTGTGTGACACACTCAGCCTGAGTGCATCCAGTCAATCAAGTTGATTGAACCACTCAATCAGGTTGATAGTGCAGTTCACTCGAGTTGAGGTTTCAAAAGAAATGTATTACTGATACATAAATACATGGCTGTATGCTAGTCTGTCCACTGTCGCGTGCCTAAAGTCGTTTGAACTGCTACCTACGGAGGAATCATCAGAGACAAACCGAGACAATAAATTGACTACTCACTAGGGCGCGCAGGTCGAACGCAATACGGCATTCTAGAATCTACAGAGCGCAAGTCAGAAGAAGAAAATGACGCGGAGCGAAATTTACCACAGGTGAACGAATGGCTCAAGGGATGATGAACCTATTCAAATGGGAATTCACATTGGTGGGTGGGGAACAAAGACAACTTGAAAACATACCGTTGATCAGATTTGAAGTCTTGCAAACAGTGTTGAATTGAGCAAGCGGGTCATGATATCCAGTGGATTAGTCAGCTGACTGAGACTCGAGTAACAGAAACGAATGTCTCACCTTAAAAATTTCCAGACAATACGAGGCAATCGCGACCTGACCGGAACGCGAATCGAAGGAATGTGTGAAATCTGAAAGAAAATGTGGAGTCAGCCTCGGGAAGGAAAATACTCCCCAAAGAAGTGAAGACGTGCACTTACCGAGCAGGATGTCGCGAACGCACATCCACCTATTTATAGATACAAGGGCTAAAATGAGGTGAGCCGGACAACACCCACGGATATATGGAGATGACATCCACAGACGGCTGTGCGCTAGAAAAGATCATTTCCACGCCTGAAAAGCACGACGTCAGGAGCAATATACGGCGCCATGGTCAATGAGCTCACCCAGACCTCTGTTGCACTTTCAGCATTGGGCCGGATGAAGTCGGAAATATGTGGAAAATCAGTGAGTTGACGGGATGAAGGACAAGTACAAGAACTGGAGTAATTTGATGAGCGTAGGGCGGGGGTCGGACGTCCATGTGCACCATCGGTTACCCCGAAGGAGCGTGAGTATGGATGGTAGCAGTAGTAGAGGGCAGGACCGACGTACACCTGCACCCGCTCCTAGCTGGCGAATGAAAGGGAGGGCGCTACACTCTCCAAAAAAAGGGATATCGCCGTGCTTGCAAGAAAGGGTAGAGAGTGAAGAGAATACGAACCGAGAGTGGGCATGCTCACTGTCCCTTGCACCTCTCTCTCAACTATATGCAATAGTTGCGCGGCAATGACGTCGCATTAACCAGGTCATAACTGATCGGTAGACTGTGAAAAATATTCGTCAGTATCAGCGAGAAGGAGAAGAGCGAAGGATTGATAGACAGGGACACCGTGACCACCGCGCTCCTGGCGAAACGCCCTCGCACCTCTCTGGCCGTCGCGCGCCAGCGAAGGAGGATGGAACATATCGAAAGTGCAAATGAACGCGGAAAAGAGGCAGATGGGGAGGAAATGGCAGTGGAAACGCGGGGGAAAAATGCGCCAAGACACTTGCAAGCCTCTCCTTCCCAGCGTAGTTGGATCACGGCATTCGGACGGCGCTTCGGGGCGCCCGCTGCTACTGCCGCACTTGCTCCGTCTGATGGTTGTCGGGCTCGGGCTCGTCCGGCAGCAAAGTTGTCGTCTGGTCGATGTTTCCGCGTTCGAGTATTGCGGTGACTTTCTTCGGGGGCGGCGATTCCCTTCGTTTCGGTTCGTTGGTTGTGTTGGTTTGTGTTGAACACCACGGCGTGCGTGCCTCCGATCTGCGGCAGAGAGATACGCGCGATTGGTGCGCGTCGTGATTGATGCTCGGGTTCGGGCGATGGTCGGGCAAAGCGAACGGCGATGTTCGCGCGTGCGAGTGTTGGTTGCATTCGAACTCGAGCTCCAGTGAGGCAGATGCAATGTCTGCATTATATATGAGGTATTTATTCATCAAAGATGTGCGAAAGAGACCCGTGCTCACCGTCTTTCCACCTCACTAACCTGCGTCGCAGAGCTGAGTCAAATCTGGGAAATTCGTGGTGAAAAGAAGAACAGGAGGACAGTGGTAGATGCCTCACAGTGGATTGAGGTGATTTTGGGCGACAGTGGCCGTCACAGAGAAGAGCTGCGCGGCCTTGTTGAGGAAAATCAGTGAAATCGCGTATTCACGCGTTGACGGGCCTATCTGTACGCCGATTGGGTTGGGAACAGGACTGGTGCATGTATTTGGGGCTTGGGGATCGTCTGAAGATGTACTGGATACAACCTGGGGGCGTAATGTCGCACGATATGTCGGACGATGGTGGTGAGACGAGAAGAACGGAAGAAACAACAAGTGTAAACAACCGCCTGATGCGCCCACGAGCGCATCAACTAAGTCAATAACGAGCACCAGGAAACACGGCCCACCCACGGACCTTCCTATTTGAGAACGCCCGGCTATCACGCGGGTCAACCGAGTAATGATCCATACATCCCAATCCGTCTGCATTGTTCAACGCCAGTGCGTGCATTTTTGTGCCCAAGTAAGGCCAATTCAGATGGAAACGAGTCATCAGATTTGCAGAAGAAATGTAAGCAATAATACTATTTGATCACAAAATAAAATCCAGTGTTGTTGCCATTTCGAATGAAGCCTTCTCCAGGATGCTCCCGGCAAGGGGGACTTGCACTTCCGCTACACACTAGCCATTGGAGTAGAGGTGGTGACAGCAAAGGAGGAGGCGACAAGGTACTATGGCAGAAGGTACGGAGGGGAGTGAATTTCCGAGCAGAGACGATGAATTGTTTTCAGTTTGCCCAATAGAATGGGACACAACGTTGCGAGAATTCAGAAAGGCTGTGGTCGTGCTAGATGCCACCTCGGGTGAATATTCCATCCATTCCATTTTTTGTGACCTTTTCCGGTGGGCGGCGAGACTGAGGGCAGGAGGCTAGACATGCACAGACTCGAAATTCTGGCCCTCCATATCGAATAGCACGTCAACAACAGAAATTGTACGACGGGATAATGGTGGGTGAAGAGAAAGACGTTTGACGGGGGCGGAGTGGCAAGCCACGATGGACAATGGGTAGCAGAGTGTCTCAATTCGGTAAGGAGGCTTACTGATGGCCTTTGATGGCCGAGCTTCCCAAACAGGCAGGTCCGGGACTACATTCCCGAGCACCAATTCACCGCATCTCCGCCCACATCTTCGAATCCAAGCACAGGATCGAACCTCTTGGAGTATCTCCTACGACGACGAGGATCTTCAACATCGAACGAGGATGATTCGAGCCTGAGTTAACGAGAAGTTTATCCAAGTGCTAGAACCTTCAGCCTCTCCTACTACTCTATGCGCCTCTGTTCACGGGATCATCCCTCTGGAATAGTATTTCTTGCTTTTTGCTGCGGTTGTTGCCGAAGATTCCTGCGACTACGTCCAATGGCTGCCGAAAAAACAAAGAAAAATCCCATTCGGATTTCTGCCACCTGTAGAAGCATTTATGGACAACATCAGGGGCATCACCTGAAAGACAGAGAAAAACACTGACGGATGTAAGGTTAAGGGAGTAACTACAGACCCATGCTTAGCTCCATGTGGGTGATTGCTAGTCAGAATCTGCGTGAAAGGTTGAATATGAAGGGATGTCCAAAGACTGAAAAGGAGGGGCACTGAGGAGTTGATTATGACACGGGGTTACAGGACAGAGCTGTAGACTAGCTGCAGCTCTGAAGCAGGGGAGTGGGTGAGCGAGCGGAAGCAAAAGGAATTTGATCGGAGCGGATGACCTGTAGCCTCCGATGCAAACACGACCACAATTGCCAATGATTCCGAGCCTTGGGGAGGCAGTTGGCAATTTTCAGCAAGGACACTCAACTTGAGTGTATTTTACCCGAGTGTGAATGTCACACTCAGCCTGAGTGGGTCGAAAAGCACTCATGTCGAACACACTCGGCCTGAGTGTCGAAATCACGATCCGAGTGATGTGTCAATCATGCTGAGTGTAATCACTTCCCACGGTGATGAAAGATCAGCACATCTATAGCTACTGATCGATTGAGAATGGTGCAACACAAGTAACGCACCCGTGAACAGGACTTGGCCATAGATTGAAGTGATGGGTGCCGCGCAGAACACGCACAGACTCATCCATGGACTCAGGGCAGACGACGGGCGCGTGGGCATCACCGGAATGTTTGAAACCAAACTGAAGGTGAGTTTGTATTATCATTGTTTGATTGCATCTCAGTCGAAACCCAGACAGCTTGTGGGTGATCAGAGTAGCGTGTAACTTGGACGTAGAGATGTAGACAAGATTGTGGCCTGTCCCCTGACACCCTACTAGAAAAAAAATAAGTACGAGTTTTGCCGGGCTATGCCACGGCCCACACCCCAAGTTCAATATTGGACACATTGCTTGCACTGCTACAAGGATTTGTATGAATTTCTCTGATCTAATTTCTCAGTACAACTCACTGGGGAGGGACTTGCCACCACCTTTCAACAAATGCTTCAGCTTAAAGCTAATTTCAACGTACTGCCTCCGAAACAGGCAAAGACTCTCGAGAAACTTTCATATGAATTGTACAGTGGGAGAACCGACAATCCAGCCATGGTGGGCGCCGCTGACACGCCCCGGCCTGATTCCTAATCTTATCCTCGGGCTCGTCGCCTGTCAGCGTGTAAAGCAATCGTAAGGAATTCAAGCGGTATTCAGATCGAGTATATAATCCCTTAATTCAGGGTCAAGCCGCTCCTCTATCAAACCCTAGTCATTAACACCATCCCGATCAATGGTCTCCCAGAATGTACCGTGAAGATACACCCGCATCACACTAGGCGGGCCTTTTTGCTGCAGTCTGTTTGCAATACGATGCTCGTGGATGATCTCTTCCTTATTTTCGCGGCCTGATTCATGCCTAGCTTCTCCTAATCTGTGACCTGTATATCGAATTTGGCCACAAGTATATCAAGAATCAAGGTCATCAATCATATCCTTTCATGTCGTCGCACAAAGATATTGAATCCGTAATCAAATCGTCAGAGTCGGTCCGAGAACAAGATCCTCACACTGCTGGGTCGCGGTCCAATTCGACGCAGCAATGATAATGTCCCCGATCGTGTTCAGCGTGTCTGCGGTGATTGTGACGTTGGCCCGCTTCCACCCCTCCGCAATCGGCAAGCGCTCCTCTCTGAAGAAAATTTGCACAAACCTGGAAATTAATTGGGGCGTCAGAAGCTTTCTGGAAGAGAAGATAATGAGCAGTACGCACTCCTTCTGCGCCACACCAGTGATCGGGTTTCCCATAACGCTCAGATAAAACGAGGACTCGCGGGTGCGCACGGAGATCTCCTTGAGCGTGTTGGTGATGTTCGGGTTGGTCGCGAGGGAGATGGCGAGCCGCTCGAACTGGACCTGTCCCGCAGACAGGGGGTCGTAGTAGTCCACATCCGGGTTGGCGTTCGCGAGCGTCGTGAAGATGGTCTCGTTGAAGTGAAGGTTGTCCCCAGTGACAGCAAGGTCACCGCGCGAGATGGACGCGTCGTGCTCGATGAGATTGTGCCTGTGGGGGAGTCGCTTTCAATCACGTTGGGTCGAGCATCAAGATGGCTTACAGCTTCAGGGCATCGAGGTCCAACGTGTCGGGCGCGTCACCAGAGAGGAGCCCGAACTTGGCAGCTTGGGTGAGACCGTCGGGTCCCATATTGAAGGCCTCTGAAGTCAAAGAAGATGAATCAGTGTCAACTGCCACAACGATACTCTGCCAAAGAATTTACCGAGTGCCCCGGCCAATATCACCGGGATAGATATATTCTTCCCATTCCGCGGAATGTAGCCGTGATTGGCCAGGCTGCGGCGGGGTTAGTTGCGGGTTTCAACAGCGAGACACAAAAATGCGTACGTGTTTAGACCGGGGCACGGTGAACGCACATCGGTGGCTGTGGGTGCGATCCACTCGTGGTTATTGTCCGGGCCTGCGGTTGCCGCATTTGCGAGGGCCGCAGCTGAGAGGATGAGCGAGAAGCTGAGGAAGTGCATTGCAGGTCGGTTGCGGGGAGGTAGGCCAGAAAACGGCGGTTCTTATGCATACGCAACTGGTCAAATTTAGACCAATGTTTCCGCAAAAGTACCGCGACTCAAATCGGTTCGTTGCAAGAAGGAGTTGACTATCCTTTCACACCATGTCCGGCATGTTCGATCCGGAAACAGCATGGAACCGGGATGCTGGCACACGATATCCACTCAACGAGAAGGTCCAGGCGCTTCTTGCCATACCGTTGACATTCAATTGTTGAATAGCAATCCGTCACACTTGCTTCCTACCAAATTATCGAGGGCGGGATCACCAATCACAAGGTTTCCCAAAGATCTCGGCCCCAGGCGGGAACTCAAACTTGCGTTTATATATAGAAACCCGAGGATCAAGTAAGGGTACTCACCTGGTTCCTCGATGCGGGAATTTGGGAAGATCCACAGCTATTCAAGGACTGTTGGGATCAGACCCCTGCTGACAGTCCGGAAATACGTCGCCGAACGTTAGCCAGTCATTGTATTCCTCGATGGGAAATTAATCGGCGGTTTTCGATTCATCGCCTGGTACATTGGCGCAACTGACTGTTCGGGTACGTTAGACCGGAGGAATTCTTCCACCGCTGATACTTTCCTGTGGTTCGAACGGGTGAGGGAGCAGATTTGTCGATCATCCGGATAGGGTTTCCACTTGCGTACGTCGTAACGTGAGAAAACATCGGGAGGGGTCGTGGAACTGAGAGTGAGTCTTCGATATGTGAGGGAAAGTTCAGGTGGCCCGCTCGGGTTGGAGATACTTTCGTGGCAGAAAAACGGTGCTAAGATATGAGGATCTTCAAACCGACACTGTCCCAAATGGAGCGGCGGGACGCTCATAACTGCAGCTTTGGTTGAAGACTTTAACTGACACACTATTTACCTTTAAAATACCCGAGTCGGGAATCTGTCGCAACTGAGGTCCGAGATAATCTTCGAATTAAAGCGCTACTTGGCGCACCTGGCAATTTTGCGTTTTAGACAAGTTTTAGACTTCCATACCGCGATTCATAATATTTAGACCCGCTGAGGGCACATCTAAAAACGAGGAGCTCCGAATCGAAAACATGAACGCAAAAATGACGTACCTCATCGGTTCTACAGATTGAACTTTCTCAGGTCAATATTGGGTCAATAAGAACAAGAAGCACGATTCCAATCAACGTGTCGACGGATAGACGGAAACGAGGATAAACCTGACTGCACGTGAACGGCTCGGATGGACGGCAACGCGGAAAATACAAAGAAAAGCCTCTGGTTCTTCCCAATCGAAATCCCTCTTGAACCGCGGCGGAAAGCAAAGGACTTTAGAAAGTTGTGAGCCAATCAGTTCCCAGGGAAGACACCACTTTATGCTCTCTGGTCAAGTTTCCAATCGAACACCGAGTCCAATAGCGCGATTTATGTGTGGTCGTGGGCCGAAATCTCCAGCTATCAGAGGGTGTACATGTGCATACAGTGGCATGCGCACCTACGTCGAGAATTAGTATCTTTACAACAGCCTTCCTACCGGACACTCGACCCGGAACTGGGCCGAGAAACATGGGTGTGAGCGGCTTTGTCTTTTTGGCGGGGCTGACCGTCCTATCAAAAGTTGTCGGGCATCCTCGATACTCTGTGCGAAGGGGAATTGGGCCGAGATTTATCAGCACTGAACGTATAGTACGTGAAGTCAGACCTTCTCCGGCGTAATGCATCCGAGCTTCACCTGCTTGAAAGAAAACTGCCAGAAGCTTAAGGTTTCCACGGGGTTCGGGGTCAGAGTCAGAGAGATTGCCAAAAACAATCTTAACAAACACACCATGGCCGGATCCCGAATCGAACGGGTCCCACCGACATCATCCATTCTGTGATGGATACGGACCATCGCAGCAGGCCTTCTTAACCTGCCGCATTCTCTGTGAACCGGTATGGAGATTGATGTGTGGTACTGGGCAGATATGTCGGAGAAATTGAATTGGGATCGCCGTTGTGGGTCCAACTTGCAAATAGCCAATTCATCCAGAGCTAGAGTTAGCAGCGAGCCGCACTGGATTTCTAGGGGAACAAACACAGATACAGACACTGTCATGGCCCACTGCCGAATCGAACGGGTAGAACAATAGCTCCTGATCGGACTGACAAGCGAAGAGTTCGGGGTCGGACCATCCGCTAATGGGCTCTCTCGAGAATGTTAAATGTCTCGCAAAGCAGGACCCCGTTAGGGCCTGGCGATATTCAAATCAGATATCCGGTCGGAAATTTTGGGAGAGACTGCCGCACAAGTCGATTGCATGAAATCGGAAAGATTGCGCAAGAAAGATACTGTGAGCGAGTCATTGAAGGATCTCGGTGTCGCAATCAAGGCGGGCGGTCCCCCAATCGAACGTCGTGGCAAATTCTACAGGCGCTCGGTGGAAGAACAGATTCAGAGAGGCGCATCAGATCAGATCGGAACAAACGGTACCCGATCTTGACCCGATCCCGGGGATGACCCGACATCAAATGGTCGACCCGACCCGATTTCGGCCGATGGCGACTTTCGAGGCAATCGGCATAGCGGATTATTCTACTGAGGAACCCGGCTTTCAATGGAAACCCTCATGAAAAAATTGGCCCTCGTGCGGTGTCCTGAATTTTGATTGTAAATTTTGTATTCAAATATAATTGCTGTGAGTGCTGATAGCAGAGGGGTTGACATGTATTCTGTAGCTCAATGGTTATGTTGTGAATTCTCTTTTCTTGGCCATTAATACCAGTCTTGTGGCAGTGGTTCGAATCCGCACGGAGGCTTCCTTTTTCTTATGCCCGTTAAATTGCCTAGAATCATTCTAACCAGGAAGCGCCGGCTGCGCCGGCAGGGACCTTTCTCGAAGAAAGGGTTTACAAATATGCATTATGACATGTACCTTGTGCCCCAAACACGGTAAATGCAAGAAACCCAAGAAAATTCGGGCTCGGTGGCAGGATTTCTCTATTTTTCCAATGAGTCCCCATAACAAGTTAATATCTTTCCACCGTCGAATCTGCTTGAGACAGGATAGAACATTATGTCAATGTTCGTCGCTATGGAATCGAAGTTGGCCGACATACCTGCTCCACTAAAAGCGTGCCTCTTTCATTGGACCGTCGCAGTGACTTAGAGGTGTGTAATCAAAGACATGTAATCATCAGCGGGTAAAATTGGATCATCGGGTGAGTTGAAAAGTGGACCAATTATGAGGGTGGAGAGACCTTGACGAGCAAGGTAACCATCTTGCACATTTAATTAATTAGAAACTGAATGGCTGCTGTCTTCCTTTAGCCTGGAAACCGATGTCTGCCTCAATTATATTACCCTCTGCCCTGTACTCATTTATAGTACTGGCCACCTCTTTGCACCACAGGTTGACTTGTGCTGAATGCTCGATGGCTTGTATCTTGTGCTGTTGTATCATGGCAGGTATATGGACAAAATTTCAGTAATTCAATGGGGACATCTGACTGTCCTCAAGCATCCTTGAGGTCACTACTGAAAAGAACAACAAAAAAATCCAGTGGCAACCTTTGTGTACATCCAGAAATCAGAGGGCCATCTAGGCAACCACTATCTATCATACAATCTGAAATCTATGCCCTCTTGAATAAGATGCAGCTCATGAAGTGAAGTGAAACAGACTCGGGCATTTTGTTAAAACAAAGATGTGTAATGGTGGTGGGATGTGGAAAGAGTCTCATAGCATTCTTCTGAGGATACAAGCCAACAAATAATATCCTCAGAGTGCACCAGGATCTATGTAATGCATCATCATTGGATGGTTTTAAAAGGCTATTTGAATTTCAGGGGGATTGAAAGCTGGGAGCCTGGAAAATGGAGAAAGCTCGCATATTGAGAGCTGTAGAGGCTTGAACTGCTGGCTGGAATATCTGGGAGGCCTCAGAGCTGTATTACATACACAAAACAAATGATTTTTGGCCCAAAAAAGAGTAGAAAGAAGGAGCATTGGATCTGAAACCATCTAGAGTCCATATTAGTTTACCATAATCACGCCTTGGGGCCTGAATCAGGTTGTTGAATACTTTGTGGCCCCAGAGCCACCAATACAGGCGAAAATGGGGAATCATGGGTCCAAAATGACACGAGAAATTCTCGCGTGGAAGGAGAACCCAGGAGACAATGTCATACCCCCTCAATAATATTTTCATATTTATTGAACCAATGAGAGATGCGCAACAATGTGCACGGCAGTGGATTTGAACAGTTAGTCCCGATTCGGACTAACTTTGATGCTGGGAAAGATGTGTCAGCTAATAGTCCAAATCGGGACTAAATCTATTCTGGACACCGCACGACGGCCAAAATTGAAAATTGGTGTTATTTGGAAACCTGGATATCAAGGGTTCAGATGGCCGGGTGGGTGCCGATGCAGCAGTGCAGCACACGGTCACTCCTCAACCTCTGGGAACATCGATATCATGACCAAGTCCTCACAGACAGATTTCCACATCTTTTATCTCGTGAAATTGGTTCTATAGCGGATGTCGGTGACCGATCGCCCCGCTGACCGGCCGATCATGACCCCGGTCATCAGAATTCAAACTCCGCTAGGCGTGTGCCGAACCTCTTTGGCGGGGCGGTCACTGCTTCAGCCTCCTGCCTCGATCGTCCGGTCAATGCCTCTTAGGTGGCCAGGTCATCCACCGCCTGCCTCCAATTAAGGAAATTAGTGCACTTCAAACCTCCCGCAGCTCAAAATGGAAATAATAATATATATTCGCCATCGCACTCTCTCTGTCGCTTCCTCCGTTGAACATCGGCCTCACCAACGGGACCACCATTGGCGTGCCCACCACCAGCATTCCGGGGCCGCTGCATAGCCAACGCCAACGCCCACGGGGAGTTTCGGTTTACTCCCGGATCAAGACGCGGACCGAAGCACTCTGAGCCCCCCGCGAGAGATTATCTTCAGCTCCTGGGCGCAAACATCCGATCGCGCTGCAATTTCTCCCGGATGATGGGCCGCTGTTTCCCAATGACACTACGGTGATGTCCCCGCTTTTCGTCCACAGGCGAGATGATTCGGGATGTGGTAGCCCCGAATTTGGTCAACGGCACGCGCTCCACGTGGTAAGCTAAGCTATACTTGCGCTATCATGTCTGTAGTGCTAGTAAAATCCCCAGGTACAATGCCGGCGGGAGTTCGACGCTAGGGCATTTGAACATCCCCCCTCAATTGGGTCAGTCAGCGTGTCATAAACGGGCACGCACATTCTCATGCAGACACAGGAACATTTCCTCAGCCTGATTATCTACGGAGTGCTCCAGTCCTTGGCGGATGGAGCAAACTCAACATCCCGACGGTCGTGGTACAGGTTGAGGTCATCCTCAGGCTCATCCAGTTTGGACGCAAAACACGCGCAGGAGACACTGCCCGCGACACCTTAGTATGTTGATCACATCGGCGGGAACCCCAGTGTCGGGCGCTACACCATAAAATAATCAGAACGAGTTGAACACATGCAGCACCAAAGCCGGGGAGGGTTTTCTGGCGCTGTTCCGACCCGGAAGCTTGCTCAATTATTTATAATTGAATTATTACGGCTGGTATGTAGTACAAAACGAAAAATAAGATAAAACTATCCTCAAGTCTTGGCCCTTTTGACTGCACTGGGACGCCTCGGGGCGACAGCAGCAGCTCGTTTCTTGCTATTCCCAGAGCCATTTTCCATATCCGTTCCCGTGGATGCAACAGACTGTCGACCGGCTATTGCGGCCTACAAATTCGAAATAAGTTGCATGGTATCAAATCAAGACAGTAACGTACCGCTTTACGGCGCTCAGCCAGTTCATTGCAGAGCCAGTTGAGGCCTCTGGGCTCGCTACCATCATCGCGTGCGCGCATAGCCTCAAGCTCTGCCATGACAGTGTCCAATGACACAAATCTTGTGGTCGTCTCAAGATCAATCCAATCTGGGATCTCTCGGAAACGCGACCAGGCCTTCCCGCATTTGTCTCGCTCCTGCCAAACAGTGAGAAAGTAACACTAATATGGGAAGATAACTCACGGTCTTGTTAGAAGACGTGCGCCACCGGTGGTGGAAATACTGTTCCATGAGTTTGAGAGGTGGCTTTGTTCGAGTTTGAGACCCGTCTTCCGTGGACATCTGTTCGCCGACAGCATACAAATTCCAAATCTCCTGGAGGTCAGTAAACTGATCCAGAGTCTTCGACGGGCCCCAGACATCCCAGCACAACTGAGGTTGCTTAATTTCGGGGAATACATGCTCTAACCAACGAGCGGAGCGCATGCCGAGGATGGGATGAATGATACCCGTGACTCGCCCTAAGAAAAATCTCAGAATGTGTAATCAACATAGCAGGTGGACAATGTTACCATTTTCGTAGAAAGCAGCCAAAGGAGGCAGGACCAGTTCGACTTGGGCAACCAACCGAGGTGTTTCTGGTGTGTGCGGACCGGATGGTGGGTTTCTGGAAGTGGACGGAGACAAATGTGGCCTCAAACTTGCAGCGAATACTTGAAGTTTATCTTGGCGATGGTTATCAAGTGGATGGGAATAGTCATCGTTGGTCGCTGTGGCAAGAAGCGCTTCCAGGGAATGAGTAAGAAAATAACCATAATGAGATCAGAGAGAATGAGTACCATTTTGATGATATGCACTTGCCGAGAATCCCCGAGCAGGCGTAAATACCGCGGTCCGCCGATTCACCGTGTCGTTTAACTGGCGAATGAGAATATTTTGCCTTCCCGGCATATCACGCATTTCCTGGAGGGAAGCGACCGTGGCAGCGTGCTGGATACGCTGTAGATCGACTGGGCTTCCCACGGCGGCCTGTAGGACCGACAACGCAGGCGGATACCCGTTGGACATCCAATTGCGTACATCTTGCACCTGGAATGCTGGTAATCGGAATAATGCCGAGTCTGGGTGTATCTGCCAGATTGCGGCTCCGCACTACAGAGTGGATGATCAGAACCCGTTATGAAGATGTACGTTGAAAGAAGAGACTGACCTGGAAAAGATATTCCCATAGTTCCATTACCATCAGCCAGTGATTGGCCGCGCCGGACAGGTTTTCCTTGCCTACAAACAGAACATTCAATTTTCAGATTGAATTGGTAAACGAAAAACCGCACCAGCAACACTAGCATAGATTTCCTCGGCCATTGGGCAGATGAGTTGTAAGAACGCCTCCGGCACGCGAACATGTCGCCAGATGGGGTCATACGGCTCGTCGACCTGGTACCCTGCGGCTCCGAGGATAGCCTATACGGCGGAATTAGGGTGGAAGAGGCGATAATGAATTGAATATATTACCGCCTTTGGCAGGGCTGGGGCGTATGTGTCCATATAAGTCTGGCCGCGCACCCAGCCGAGTTTCGATGTTTCTAAGGGATCAACACTACAATTATCACATTAAGTTGGGACACAATGTGCAGCGAGTGACGTACCCAAGAGCTTCCTGCTTGTAGCCCAAGAGATGGCGGGGAAGGTGTGCCTTCAAGCGTGATTTGAATCCAGCCGAATTGTACGATTTGCAATAGAGGTTGTACAAATTTTGCTCATTGAATGGCGTTGTAGGAGACTTGGGTCCATGGAGGAGGCGTATCTGCAGAAGATGGATTAATCCTACGAGCTAACCGAGCAAAGAAAGGGGGTACCGCCCGCCAGCTCTTATTGAGCGTCCAATCTATTTTCATTGTCTCAATGATGTTCTTTTCATCGTAGATATAATGGAAGTAAAAGGCAAAAGCTCCCAGCGGGCACATTTCGGGCTTCAGGTTGGAAATGAAGACAGAATACACGGGGTTGATTACCTGGAGATAGATGAGCGATACAGGTGATTGGATTTCAATGTTGACTCGCCGTTCTCATGCCACGCTTGCCCGCCTTCTCCTCGCCCTGCAGACCGAGGACAGAGTAGATTGAAGTTCGTTTATCTGGGTGAAGCATGGTGTGAGGCTGCAGTTCAGCGAGCTTCAATGCCCGAAAATCATCGCCTCTGTTGCCAGATGCATGCTGAGCCGTCCACGCTAGATGGCCCCATAGGCAGAGACGGACTTTACACCAATTAGATTCAGAATCGTCCGCAAGAAAGGCTGCTCACGTTGCCGATGAGAAAGAAATCCCAAGCCAATGCTTTTTAGTTGCTCTTCGGTAACTTCGGAGAGGAAAGTATTGGCGCGGATGTCTGGTGCATCTTCATCGGGGCCTACGAGTCCACTGCACGGGAATAAGAATTTATTCCCGCAAGAGAGTAAGAGAAAGGCTGACCTTCGCTCCCGTTCTAGAGCCTCGTCCATACGACATTTGATCGAGTCGTATACAATTACCGAGGTCGCTGGTCGTATATGGGCCAGGGAGGGGTCAAGCGCATCCTGTTCCTTGCGTATTCTAAGAGCTCCGAAGAACAGTTTCTTGAGCTGTGACTGGGGAAGACAGAAATCATCAGTATTGAGGTGTGCGGCTGAGGATGAACTCACAGCTCCGACTTGAGTGCCGGGTATGTCTTCACCCTTCCGTGTGCGCTTCGGGCGTTCGGCAGAGAATTCAATGAAGAGCAGGAGGCTGATCTCGTCAACAATTTCATCGGGTATTTTACTCGCCGTGATGGCCTTGTCAACGAATTCCTGGGAGCAGATTAGGTCAGAGTCGGTGGGATTATATTGACACTCACCCTCCACGCTCTGCGCATCGCCCGCTGCGTTTTCTGCCCCCCAGCGCGTCGGTTGTTCTCGACCCGCTTGACTGCAGCTACACGAACATTACTGAGCAGGGTGGCCCTGTCTGGTGGGTCATCGACGTCCGCATCCTCCTCATCCGAGCCGTTCTCCCCTTCGTCCCCTTCGTCCCCATCCTCATAGCTGAGCATCTCATATGTATTCGCACCCTCTGCATCGTACTGTCGCAGCAACGCCGCGTCAGTATCGTCATCATCACCCTCTTGGATGGGAGGAATGTAGAGCACCGGGGAGTTGAAGCCCGCTCCAGGATCTCCCGAGCGGTCCGGTGTGCGAGGAATAGCGGATGGAAGAAGTACGGGAGGTGCAGGAAGATGTCGCAGTGCAGCTGGTGTCGGCATAGCCGCCAAAGAGGAAGAGCCGGCCTCGATCTGAGGTTGGAGCTGAGAGGGAGCGGGAGAAGTGCGAGATTGACCATTCGTGGATACAAGGCGACGTGCCGGTGGCGCCAGTGAAGATGGCCCCGATGTGCTCTGGATAACGAGAGGAACACCGCCTCGGATTTCCCCGCGGTTCTGGACTGTTGGCCGAGAGGGTGCGAGCTGGCCCAAAGGCACTGCGACGTGGATTGCCCCGTTGTCCGGAGCAATTGCCGATTTCAAGACATCGTGAGCAGTAACTGCCGGCGCTTTCGAGCGTGCAGGTTGGCGAGCCGGACGTGTCACTGACGGTGCAGCGGTTGCAAGCGGGAACCTGGGGTTGGATGAAGATATGCAGGAGATTCAATATGTTATGGACGCACCAGTGGTCTGCCAATTCCTCCCGTAGTCTTTCCAGATTTGCACTGTTTGGAATCTTTATACTGAGATGAAGACATGCCTCGCGCAATGGCGCTTTGCGGGATACATGCGTCCTACGAATCCCGGGGGAGAATCAGCATCTTGACCTCGAAAACGCGCTAGACGGGTACATACAAACGTTCTTCGTACTCGGCCCGAGTCTCATCGCATTCTGGCGGGTAATTTGACGCGTCTGCAGCATGTGCGCTTGGCGGTAAGACGAGAGAAGGTAAGCGACGAGCCCCGTTTGGGGGCCTAGCCCCATTTGACGACAAGCTTCCCAGGCCAGCGCTTCTCGCTTGCCATAGCAGTACCGGATCAATGGGTACAGACGGCGAGGCGGCGACGGTCGACATCGCCCAAGAGCAAAGCACTGGAGTAGATAAATACGGTAGTAGGAAAGAGGATATAATGGGTAATTGAATGTCTCCCCCTAATTCTCTGTGCGGTCAGCGATCTCGCTGACCAGGCCGATTCAGCATTTGGTCCGGTCAGCGGATCGGCTGACCAGCTCGATTAATTTACCGGTGGGGTCTCCTCGTTCTACATAGATTTGTTGTGCTTTATGATTGCTTAGTTAGATGAAGCTAAATAAATTGAACAACATTTTGACCGTTGCAATACAATGAACCACAACCGGAGAGGATGCTTCGTCCGGTTGTGTCCTTCCCGCCTACAGAAGGTGCATTTGTAAATTCTACCCATCTGAGACTTTTTGGCAGGAGGGGAACTCGGATCTGCATGTTAGTTCGCTCAGTTCCCAACACCCGCTGTCGGGCTTTTCTGGAATTAGTCATTCCCGGTAGAGGAATATTTTTTTACCAGACTTTTGTCAGCTTGGTTGGACTGGAAAGGGCCAGCCACAAGGTAATTAGGGAATAAGACAGAAGTATACAGCATATGGACATCCAGGCCTTTGTCTAGCAGGAGCAACCGAGATCTTCCGTGATTTGCATAGATGTCGAAAGCAATCTTGTCAGGTCGCGCACACAGAATTACATCAAAGCCTGTTCACAAGAACTGCTGGTATCACACCTGGACCTGCAGAGTACCATTGTATTGAATGTAATCCAAGGATTCAGCGTGCTGGACAATGCAATCCGGGACTCATGATATGCTCTAAGTACATTGGTTTGATCCGATCGGCGGGTTGAAACTCCGCCCGGCATCCATCAGTGATGTCCGAGGGGCTTTCGATTAGATGTTTCAAAGGTTTCTCTGACAAGTGGGGTTTTCATTGAAAACCAGGTTTCTCAGTACAAGATCCACATCATTTTTATGTGTCTAGATGCCCGTAAACTGCAGTCATCCACATAATGGCCCTTCAAACCAATGTCACTGTATATACAATATTCTTACGAATTTCTTTCTATCACTAATTCCACATAGATTAGCTGAATATTTCTATATAATTTTCATGTGAATCGGTGCAGAACTCACTGAGATATTGTTGATTCTTTGGAAACATCCCAAAATATAAAGTTTCTGATCCGTGCCTTCGGTAGCTCCTTCGGTACTGCTAATTGCAGTAATCATATCTTATGCAAAAAGTTCAGCTCTCGGAGTCTGGGCCTTCGGGATCATCGTGGGTTCTACCGCAGGGTATGGCTAACGGGCTACTTGTGGTATCCATGAGCTTGGCTTGAAATGTGTTTGAAGGCCCAGGGGTGAAGGTGTAATTTTGGTGTAATTGTAGCTTGCTTTTGTACACCCGAATAACTCCTAGAAACCGGTGTTCATTATTCGGACCGTGCCGTGATAATACCTACCTACTGGAGTTCTTCCATTGCGCGGTCCTCCATCTCTGAGTCAACTGCAAAGTGTACAGGAAATTTTTGTTAATGGCAATGACTAGTACTTGCCCAAGGGGAATTTGGAGGAGAAAAAGAGGAGCTCCCAGACGCCGAGGATCCTCCTTGCATGCGCAACGCAGGTCACTGTCGACCCCGCACACTGGCACACCACAAGCATGCCTCATCTCCTTTATCTCAGCTTTCAAGTTCCCGCTCCATGGCATAGTTTTTCCGATGCAAGATGTATGAATTTGATAACAAACTGTAAGGCCAGGGAGCCTCCACACCGAGGGTGTACTCGCCCAATACCTGCTGCTGCAAAGTCAGATAAAAAATGCTACTCGGTGGCGGTGACTGCTCAATAACTGGTGCCTTGAGCATTGGCAGCGCTCGCACCAACTCCCTCCTCTGTGGAAAACCCTTGTCCTGGCCCTGCACTACAAAATGTGGAGTTACGAGTCCTAAAATTTTATTTTTAGACTCGTTCTTAGTTCTTAGTCAGATTATTTGCAGCGAGAAACCCTCTCTTGAGAATAATGACGTTCGTTACACGTGTGAATTCCATTTCCTTTTTAGTAAGTGTCCCACATGCTTCCATCATTCCTAATCTCTCTACATCGTACATTTCTTTCCTTGTCTCCTTGTCATGAAACATATATCACACTGCTTAAACCTATCCTTTCTTTTCACCCTCTCTATCTCTTGCCGCTCCCCAGAAATCTGGGAGTTCAACGCCCTTTCTGTGCCTTTGATGTGCCTCTGGCTCGGATCACCGGTTTGACGTGCCGTTCAGATGGCGTCGTTCCTTCTACCGCCAATGCCCGCAAGACTTTGGATCAACTTTGGACGATGTAGGCGATAGTGGGGATGTTTTATAAAAGAGCAGGGTGATTACCAGTTTGGCCTTTTTGTAAATGGGGCGGTACGCCAGAGGCGCATCTTTTATAAATCATTAGAGGTACCTCATGTGATCCTGGCTCCTGCTCAATCCGGTAGTCCTCGATGCGGCGGCATTGTGGGGCGTTCGTCGGGGATAGATCAGGCGGGTGGCGGTGCAGTCCTGCCTCCTTTCCCAGGACCCCGGTTTATGGGCAAAAGGCTAGGTCCCAGCCAGGTCAAATCGGCCGATTCTTGTCTGGACACGTTTGGATGGATTTTGCGAGTTTTTGTCCGGCACGGACCTGGCCGAGGTGTCCAAAAAGGGTAATTCCCACCCCTGTAAATTGTCAAATTTTCTCCCGAGCCCCGTTGTCGCGCTATTCTGGAGCCGTTCGTCGATTTACACCTATTTTGAACCATGAAAAGGCTCGTTGGAGGGTTGTTTCGGGGCCCCCAACCCCCCCGGGCCTCCTGACCTATCACCCAAATCAGATGTTTTTGTCTGGACGGGACCTGGCATTTGCACCTCGGAGTACCCATTTTTGTCCATCCAGGAGCTGGGTTTGCGACTCAAACACCTGTACAGCCCAAATTGGGGCTCTAGTTAGAAGGGGAGACCCGTGGGTAGTCCCCTTCTAATTAGAGGCCTTTTAGCTTCCCTGCCGTGTACCGCTTAATTACCCGGTAAGTCCCTCTAAAAGACCTCTAAGCTGACACCTTCCAGAAGAAGGAATACTGCAAGGCGCCGGGTATGAGGGGCGGGGCGCGCGCCGGCCCATCAATGCTGCCGCTTGTTGCCATCAAGGACGGCCGTGGACGCGGCGGGGCGCACGCCCGATGCGCGCCATCACTCCCATCAATACCACCGCCCCTCCCGCGCAAGTCGTCCGTTATGGACTCAAAAATAACCGTAAAATCACCATAAATTCAGAGGATATTCTACATAATGATACAAAGCAGTGCGACTGCATACCCAGCCACAATGTACACGTATCAAACAGAATATACAAGTAATACCCCAATGAGAGTCTAGTTGTCTCGATTCAGGACACCGTCGTCGGCAGAGATGTGCACGATCTGAATGAGGGCCGTCAGGGCATCGACACCTTAATCCTCGTCGTCGTCCTCCCCCTCCTCCTCATCAAACGGCAGGGGCTCATCTCCCACAGGGCGCATGGCAGGCACTGGGATGACCATATCAACGTCTCGCGACACGAGGGTATGGCGCTCCCTCGAGAGGCTGACTCCGGGGACTATGCTCCCCGTGAAACCGGGCAGCCGGCTCAGCTTCACGAGTCGCTTCATGTGAAGCGAGGTAAACCGCCCCCGCTCCATCCGAAGCAAGCGTACCTGGTGCGCAATCCCTTCGCTCCCTTCTGTTTGAAGCCGGCCTTCTTCCCGTGCGAGGAATTCTTCCTCATCAACGATGTAAGTCACAAATCGGCGGATCTCCACATTGAGCCGCTGAATCTCTTCGTCCGCGCGGAGGAGCTTGAAGTGTTGGTCCATGGCCGCACGACCGGCAGGTAGCGCCCATGGTTCCTGCCGAATATCATCCCTTCCCTCTCGCAGCAGGTCAAAGTCCGCGAGGAAGGCGCACTCCACTACCTCCTCCCAGTCGAGCGTTGGCATGGGGGGCTCCATTGCCTCCGCAGCGTCGTTGTATCGAATGATCGCCGCCTTGATGGCCTTCGAACGCGCCTGCAAGGCTTTCGCAATATGTTTCCGCAATTTATACCCTGGAATAAATCAGACTTCATTGGTTATTAATTGAGCAGGGGAAACGCACCGGTGCCCGACATATGGCACTTCGCCAGCTCAAACATACGGGCGACCACGAGTCCCTCAAGGTGGTCAAGCGCGCGCTGATAGCAGCGGCGGTGGACCATCGTTGCTGCTGCTTCCCACTTCTCACCCCCCTCAATCCACCGCTCCTCAATAGACATACGCAGCTCCAGGTCATGCACTGCAGCCAACGCCTTGTCACGCAGCTCTTGCGCATGCCGCCGCTGTGTTTCGATTCGGCGCGTGGCTTTTGCTGCCTCTGCATAACTGAGCTCCTCCCCCCCTGGCATGAAGGGCAGAGCGGCGCCGCAGATATCCACCACGCGTTCGCTAGACGAATGTTGGTCCAAAGCTCAAGTAATACGGGGAGAGCTTACCTCGCTGCCTGGAGATTCACCAGTTTTTGGTAATACTCCATCTCCATGGTCTCTTCGAGCGGCTCTTTGGAGAGCGTGCAGAGGTAGGCTTTCTCCTGCTCTAGCCATGACTCGAAGACGTCGCGGGACTCGACCTGGAGTCGCCGCATGGCATCGAGCAAGGACCCATACGTTCCCTTGACTTCCAAGGCTTGTCCGTATTTGCTGCAAAGGACCAGCGCTACGGAACATCAGCGCGCGGAAGTAGAGGTGTGCAAGCACTTACAGAGACTCTGGTACGTGTCGAACTTGTCGGTATGCTGCATGTAATTGACAATCGCCTGCTGCCGATGGAATCGTGACGCATGGCGCGTGGTCGCCGCGAGCACGTTGGACTTAGAGAAATAGGCCTCGCAGCCTTCGAGGCTCTCCAAGCCCACGCCCTTCACATACGTTGTGAGGTTGCACGTTTGGCAACGGCGGTTGTGGCCGTGTCCGTGGAATGACCCGACCAAGCTCTTGAAGTTGTTTTCAGCGGCGAGCTTGCTGAGGACGGGGTGCGCCCTGCACCTCTTGGCGTACTCGCAGCCAATGTCGTACCCATTGCCATGCTCTCCCAGAACGCGGAGAAGGTGCGCGGTCACCGCGAAACCATATTTTGTTCTGGCAATTGCGAGGTCAGCTAATTTAATTTAAAGTGATTCAAATCAGACTCACAACTCCCCACTCCTCACCATGTCCACGACAACCAGAACAAAGCCGTGCCGGCATAGGGCAGGGAAGATTCCAGTCTCATCGAACATCCCCCACGCAAGCGCTGTCACGTCCTCTTTCATGTTCTGCCAGCGGTCCTCGCATCCGCCATCCTCTTCATCGCCGCCAGCGCCCGCAGTAAAGTCCCTCATGAGCTCCTCAAGGCCTTCCTCGCCCCACTTATCGACCTCCTCCCGAGAGATGTAGTAGTCTCCCGGAACAGTGCAATTATCTGGTAGTTCTTTCGAAGCCCCCGGCGCGGTGCTTCCGTCCTCCCTCACGTCCTCCCTCTTGCGAAGCTGGAATCGCGACAGGGAGTTGTTCCCGTCGGTAGTGGTCAACAGAGGTATGAGCAAAGTTGGCTCATCTTCGACCTTATACAGGCAGGCGGGGCAGGAATTCTTCAAGCGCCAGTTTGGGGCGTCGCGGCCAAGCGCTACCTGCACGCGACTATCCACGTCAGCACGGACGGCGTGGTAGAGGTCGAGGGCCACGGAGAACTGGGCCCCCAGGTAAGGTCGCGGGGCAACGCCGTGAATATCACAAAGCATGCGTGTGAAGGCTTGAACGCCCAGCTGAGGGCAGCGCAGGTTGGCGATGTGGAAGACCTCCAAGGCCCGGATGGTGACGACTACCGTAGGGTAGTACGCTGAAACAGGCATCCAGCCCTGGCGTAAGCACGCGGTGGACACGTACTTGTCCCCCGCAATGAGTGAGAGACGCTTGTAGGTGGCAGCTAAAAGGAGCCCAATAATTAGATTAGAGTGCATCGGCAAAGCTTCGCACGTACCGAACATGTCCACTACGAGGACTTCACGCGTTTCCTCGACCACGGCGTCCTCGGGGAGCTCGTACAAATAATCAAGCCCAGCGTCGCCAGAGTCGAGGGAATACTTGAGAAGCGCATCTGCCATGCAGGGGATTTGCTTCCTAAAGACGTCCGCCCACTCTTGCATGCGGTTTCTTCGGGTGCGCGAGTCGACGTATTTTCCGAGGCGTTCCCTTGAAAAATAAAAATGAGCCACCAAATTTCAAAAAGAAAATTTAGACCTCACCGCTGGCTTTCTCGAAGCTGCTCGTATAAATTGACGTTTGCTGCTGCTACGTCTTCCTGTGTCAATTCCTCGCCAGCGTTGCTGAAGCTGGCGGCGGTACGCCCATGCAGTACATCGTCCAGATAGCCGCCATCGTGGCTGTCTTCGAAAGACTCCGGGACATCACGGCGTAATCGCTCATATTGGCGGCGCTGCTGTCTTGACATTGCTGAGGAAATAGAAAAAATCAGTAAGTAAACTAATAAAAAAACAGACCAGAACCAGAGAAAAGAAAAGAAATAAAGCACACCTTCAAGACGTTCGGCTTCCAATCGTGCATCCTCAAGCTGTTGGGTGCGGACTTGTTCAGAGGTGAGGGTTTTGCGCCTCTTGACCGTCCGACCACCCTCCGTTCGCTCATGCCGCGACATCTGCACCCTGCGTGAAGTCGAACTCGCGGTGAAACCCTTCGGCATTTTGTACGCGACCTTGAGGAAATGTGAGTTTGATGGAGTTATGACATGTTTGGCTGTATTTACTAACCCGTGACTTTCTTGTTTACCCCACTACAACGCATCCACGCGTTTGCCACTGCAGGTAAGTCCTTCCGTTCCACGGCTCCGCGTGCCAGGCCGCTACTTGTGGGGTGCAAAGCCTTAACACTCTGGGCTGGCGCCGTTAACCACAGGCAGCGTGCCTCGGCCGCGGGGCCCGCCCCTTATTTCAGCAGCAAACTCACCTTCGTTGCTCCTCAGGCCTTGGGATGTCCGGACTATGGTTGCCTGTCATGCGCAAGGTAGGCTTATTGCTTTTCAAGACGCACCGCAAGCCAATCCCCACGGCCACAGACACACAGCGGGAATGGGTACTCGCCATTTACCCTGGGTCGCCCCACCTTCCCGAAAATTATCCACGCACTTCAAGAGCCCGCGTTCGACATTGGGCCGCTCATCGCGCGGGCTGTCTCTGCTGAGAGCGAGGAGCAAGACGACCACGAAGGCGACGACGAGGCCGACCACGACCCCCTTGACGATGCGCGCGATGAGCCGCCGGCGCCGCTGCTAGGCCTCGACCAAGGCCATCCCTTCCCCCCCCCCAAGCAGCTGGACCCCCTGCCCCCTGTCACCGCCAACCCGAAGCCTGCTGCCATCCTGAAGCCGGCCGCCAGCCCAAAGCCGCGCCCGGGCCCCCAGCGCTCGTCCATGAAAGCCGAGAAGGTGGCTAAGGCAGCTGAGAAGGCGCAGAAGGTGCGCACCGCCTCCCACAACCGGCGAAGGGCGAAGCATGCCCGAGACCTCACCACCCATGGCCACCTCCCCTCCCCCGCCACCGTCTCCGCCATCGTCCGACCGGCGGCGCCCCTTAGGACCGAACTCAATGCCTCCGCCCTCCCGACCGCTTTCGGCGCCTACTCCGGCAAGCTCGAGGACAAGGTCGAAAAGAGGGGAAGCAAGGTGCGGCGCTCCGTCGCGGACCTCATAGGCCTCGGCTTCCAGCTGGTGAAATGGGACGGAATGTGCGTGTGCCCTCTCTTTATCGAGCTCTTCTCCTAACCCACTTCTTTCTTTCTAGCACCCCGCGCCCCCTTCTCGACAAGAATGGGCGGATCATCGCCGTCCTTGCCGGACGCCCCAACCACGCCAAATACCTCGAATCCGCCAATTTTGCCTTTCGCACCATTCGCGACGCCGGCGCGGCTGAAAACTTCCCCGCCGCCATGCGACACCATCGCCGTGGGCTCTTTGCCGCCATGAACGTCGGCTTGTTCTACGGGAAGGGCCAAAGGTTTCCCTGCTGGCTCAACAATAAGGGGTACACCACGCTTGCAGACGGCCTACTGGGAGACTGCCACATACAGCGGCTTGCGTGCTTTGCAGACGGTAGGTGCCCTCTTTTCCACTAGGATTTTATTCACGACTATGCAGCCGCGTTCGCTCTGTGGGCCCCGCGACTTTACCGATACTACCGCGACAACGACGCGGGGCTCCGACGGCACATGAGCTTCCGACGCCCATTCGTGGGCTCCATTTTTGCCTGCGCCGCCTTCAACTTTGGTCCCAATGTCTGGACCTTCAAGCATCGCGACGTTCTCAACCTGGCGTTCGGTTGGTGCGCCGTCAACGCCCTGGGCGAGTTCGACGCAACCACCGGCGGCCACCTCGTACTTGAGGACCTCAAACTCGTCGTGGAGTTTCCCCACGGCACCCTCATTCTTCTCCCTTCCGCGACCGTGGCCCACTCCAACGTCCCAGTCCAGGCGGGCGAGGAGCGGGTCTCCTTCACGCAGTTCACACCCGGGGGCATCTTCCGCTTCGTAGACAACGGCGGCCAGACCGTTGATGAGCTTGCGGAGAGAAACCCCAGCGAGTACGATCGCATCATGGCTCGCAAGGCGGCGCGATGGGAGGAAGGGCTTAGTTTACTTAGTACATTGGACGAATTACTACCAGAAGAATAGATATCCTTAATAAATATCCTTGATCAGCACATTGGAACGTCTCTAAAATTTGAGAGAGAGAGAGCAGCTAGATGATGATCGAGAACTGATTCTGTTCGTGAACTGATCTCTCTTCGCCAAGTGTGGCCTTCCACTGCACCGTTCCCCCTCAAATTTTGGGAGGTAAGGTTTCGGGGTATTTCATGAACCTTGAGAACTTTTTGTTTTTTTGGCCCACTGGAATTTAAATTCCAAATCATGGAGTCCACCACTGCCTTCGAATATTTAATTCTGGAGACTTTCAGGTGTCTTCATTCCGTATTAAAAAAATTGGCACGGTAGGGGACATTGAAGAAGAGTTATGAATTAAAAGGGATTTAATTTCGATCAGGAACTGATAGAGATCCCGAAACTTATTCATGATTTACAATGTGATCCCTGCTACATACTTGCTTTCCGCCACTTCTCGCTCTTCAGCTCCGCTTCTCAGATGCCTGTGGGCCGGCCCCGACTCAAGCCAGAAGTGAAGGCTCAACACGTCCAGGAGTCCCGCAAACGCTACGAAGACCAGCAAGTATCTAATCTGTATCTCCTGCACATTCTCTGACCGACTGCTCTCTTCCACAGAAATGCAGACAAACGCAGAGAGGCTGCACGACTACGAATGCAACGGTGCACTTATCCCCTACCCATACTACAACTCCTACTAAATCCTTGTAGCAAACGGGCCGCAATTGAGGTGTCTGACTTCCACACCCGACGAAAATATCGCGAAAAAGTGGCCGTAAATTCTGAAATCTACCGCGCGAGGTGAGTCGCTTCTATCTCGCTGCTCGCTACTGATTGACTTGCAACCCTGGCATTCAGGAAACGTCAAGTGGAGGTCTCCTCCATTCGCCCCGCTTTCTACCGCCCCTTCCTCTCCTTCGACTCTCACCGCCTCGGCGCCATCACGCACGCCATCTCCGCCGGCCCTGGCCGACGACGCACAGATTGCAGCCATGGACATTGCGCTCGAGAAAGCACCCTCGGCAGCTCCGTCTGCGAGCAAACTGAGCCTGAGAGAACGACAGGCTCAGCGGAATGCAAAGTACAACAGCTACCTTGAGGCCGAGGACGCTCGGCTCGCAGCGGATGCAGCCGCCCAGAAGAAGAAAGAGGAGCTCGCATACCTGGCGAGCACGCGGGGGAGTGCTAGCCCAGAGCGCATGCGCCAGCAGTTTGCACGCGTTCTGGGCCCGGTGTCTGTATTAGAGTGGCCACCCCCGGATCCGAGCGACTCGTCAGTCGCGCAGGTGCGTGAGCTGCCTCCTCCGTGGATTATGTATTGTTGAATTGATTATCCAGGGGCTCGGTGGGGAGCCGGACCCTGTCCTTTTGAATCCCCTGGGCCAAATGCAAGCTTGCCAGCAGCGTCTGGTCATGCCCACGGCACTGCCGACCGAAAATTGCGACGGGGAGGATGTCGAGCGGGGCTGGGGCAAAGCCCCCGTGATGTATGCCGTGAGCGGCCGGAACCGTGTCTTCAGAGACAGGGAACGCGCCATGGCCGCGCTAAGGGAAAGTCCAGGGGCTGAACTCGTCTTCACCCGCGATGAGGTCGAACTCTTCCAGTTCTTGGAGGACTTTGACAAGAAATTCAAAATTTGATTTCAGGAATCTACATCGTATCTACATCTACCTAACTATGCCTCCTTTGAAATGTATCTGTTTCTCTGCTACTCAAATAAACGAAACCCATTTTCATCTCCATGTAACATTGTGGGGAGGTGCGAGGGTGCTTATGAAGTAATGCAAAAAAAAATTGCTGAACCACGGGGTCGAACAAAATGACCCAGTGGTTCAGGGGTTGGGATGTTGGAATGCAGAGATATCACTATCTGTGCAATTTCTTCGCCCCAACCGCTGAGCCACTGGGTGAAGGACTTCCCACAGATTGAGTAAACATGGCCTATTCTGAGGTTTGACAGTTCCTGTCAAAGAAGTCACGCTCACGTACAAATATTTTTGTTTATAGATTGACAGTGAGAACTTCTTCACCCTCCTGATCCTCATCTCCCATGGCCAAAGAAACTCTCTCCACCCACGCCGCACGCAATCCCACGCGTGAGACCCAACCGACACGAGCACGCACTGGGAAGTCCTCCGCTACCAAAAAAAGTAATGTGATCTCCTCTAGCAAGGAGAAAGCACTTGCGCTCGCGGCTGACGTCGAACTCCACTCCCAATCGGTAAACGAGACGATCCAGCGCCTGGCTCTCAAGCACAGTCGGAAGCCGGTGTACATCAAGAAACTTCTCACCCACGGCAAACAGTTCAAACAGAGACACGCCAACAACATACGGAACGCCATTATGCACGACTTGTCGGTGAAGGCCAAGGAAGGTGGGTTTTTTCGTGATTCTTTATCTTCTTGTTAGCTCATGTCTCCTCATTTTATTCAGCCGGCGACGATAGCGACCTCCAATCCATCCTCGAAACGCTCACTAAAGAAGAATACAAGAAAATGAAACAAAATATGTCCGCAGATGAACGTAAACGTATCATGAAGCAACTCGACGACTACTCGCGTTTGAAGCGCACAGGTATTCGCCGTACGAACAGGGCCCTGGCCCAGGATGCGAGCCAGACCGCCAGCGGTATCGGCGATGTGGTACGTACCGTATTATACTGCCTATTTGTCTGTATTAACTTCTCGGGACTATAGCTTTTGGATCTCTTCGAGCGCACGGGTGTTCGCTCTTGCTGCCTATTCTCGCGCTCCAGTGCAACGGACGCTGCAGTGCCCGTCATCCAAGACTCAGATGACGCACGCGAATTCTTCCAGCAAGCCCTTGGGAAGGACTGTTTCGACATCCTGCTCAAGTTTGAGCAGTGGTCTTGCACCCGCGACACCGGTGCGTTGTAAGGCGGATCTTGATGATGTTCTCCGCTGACAATCATGTTGCAGAGACAAAGGACCGCGATGACATCCAGAGCGTGCGCAAGCAGATTGTGCTGCTCATTCTGGACGGCTTGCGTAAGTTCCTTTCCCTTATCTCTATCCTCCAGCGCTCAAACCATTGCAGGCAAAATCAGGAATAAGAAGAGTGTCTCCATGGACTACGTGAACTACCGGAGCGAGATAATGCACAAGTTCGGCGTTGAGCTCGCTGGATGGCCCTCGGACATTCCCTTTGGGCGCCCCGTCAAGCTGACTGCCGATGAGGGTCGCGAGATTCGCGACGGTCTGCGGAGCGGTGGCATCCGCTGGGTGGTCATGACAAAATCCCAGCGCAAGGAACTTGCCGAGGAGATGGAGGGGGAAGGGGGAAGGCGCCGCAAGATGCGTGCCGACAAGGGCAAGGCGCGGAAGGGGAAGGGGTCTGATTCGGAGGATGAGGATAGCGATGGCGAAGACAACGAGGACGAGGATGGGGGGGAGGAAGAGGACAAGGACGACGATGAGGAGGACGAGGATGAGGAGGAGCAGGAGGAGGAGGAGGAGGAGGAGGAGGAGGTACCCCCCTGCAAATCCGTCTCCACCACCACCACTGCCTCCTCCTCCAGCCGCAAGTCGGGCGCACCTACGTGCGGGTCCAAGTCCACAGCCGCCATGGCATCTAGCCGCAAGTCAGGCGTGGGAGCGCGTGCACCCGCTGCCAGCACCGCAGCTGCCTCGCCCACGCATCATGCGCCCGCCTCCTCCCCTGCGTCACTCACGAGCCCCGCTGATAAGCCGCGAAATTTGCAAAACCTCAAATTTTACGAATGCATGACATTCAGCGCTCATCCAGAGGTTGGCGTGAGCTCCAAACGTGCAACCCAGAGCCATATTGCATTATCATCTTAAACTGGCAATAACAGCTTATTCCTGGAAACTTCACCCTTGGGACACTTGGGGGTTGAATCCGGATTAAGGCTTAAAGCCCATACATCAAAGTCCTGAAACACCCTCTATACGGGGGAAGGCAAAAGCAATGCTCACTATCAAAGGGAGAATCATATTATCCACCTCTGGCATTTATTGGCACGCTGGGAACCTTATTCAGGAGGGAAACACCTAGTTGTTTACACGACTTTGGCTTACCCGACGCGACGCGATGGGTCACCTGATCAAGGCCTGGACCTACAATTATTACTCCTATACACCGGATCCGCGACAGCGCGATCACCCGATAAGCCGCAGGCCAGATTAAGCTTGTACTGCGTGTTTCTGGATACCGATTAAGGGCATCTGGGGTATCATTGGAAAGGTATTAAACCATACAATCCAGTCAACGATACTAGAAGTTGAGGCATCTACCACAGAGGAAGATATGAGTCAATTATCCTATTCAGGGGACTAATTACACATATAATCCCCTGATCGACGGGAGTCATTAGACGAACATATAGGAGGGCTCAAGTAGCGAATAGGAACGCCAGAACGCGCTCCACTGATACCGATTGCAGGCTAATTAATTAAGTAGAATACCCGAGGCCTGGTAATCACGCATATGTAATAGTTTTTGTACAGTATATAAGGAGGGCAGAACTAGGGAGGACGGCACTGAACCAGACCCCAGAAAGTGAGGAGCAATACAGCCCTTGCGTACGGAGTTGAAGTTTAGGCTTGAATCTTTGGCTGTCAATTAGTCTCAGAATTTAAGTTCGGTTTTGGAATAGCATCAGTGGGATTTATAAGTGTCAGTTACGGGGCGTGAGCCATACCAAGTCCGAGGCGTGAGCCATTGTGTGTGTTTTGAGGCGTGAGCCAAGCAAGTTTGAGGCGCGAGCCAAGTCAGTAGGAATAAGGCGTGAGCCAAACAACCGGGTCTAAACAGCCCACCGGATTAATAGTCCACCAAAACAAACCGGTCTAGAGCCGTTATATCTGCATAGTTGGGAAACTTAAATCCACGTTGGGAACCAACCAATAAATTCAGGTTGTGTCTTGAACGCCACTTCAAGAAACTAGTTGAGACTTAGCCACCCTTGGGGAAACGGGAATTGAATACTTTCGTGACAAATATGTTTACTCGTGGTTTCCTTGGACCTATACTTGTGTCCAAAAAGACCCGAATCTCGTCAGTGTATCAAGGTCATTAAGGGAGTGTGTTGGTGTTGGAGTCTGTCTATTGTCGGTTTAGTCGTGCTTGATCTCACTTTGTGAGTTAGGTGTAACTCAGTCGTTCGATAGGGGGGATTTTGGCAGTTGCATATTTAGACCGTAGAACCTGAGCAACCCGTTCACCGCGCCCACCAACACTTGGCTCACGAGCACCGTACTTGCCGCCGGGTCGCTCACAAACCCCGCGCCCAGCGCCGCTTCGGTGACGAACCCCACGCCCACCACTGCTTCGCTCACGCACCCCACGCCCAACGCCTTTGCCGCTTCGCTCATGAACAACACGCCCGCCACCACTGCGCTCATGAACACCACGCCCAGCGCCGCTGCATTCACGGATGCCATGCCCGCCGCCTTTACCCCTGTTGAAGGGTACAGAAGATAGAAGACTATTGCATTTGGGGAGAATCCTCCCTCCTTATATACTGTACAAAATTGCTAGAACATTGAAGTACTTTCTACAATAAGTGAATAGAAATAATCGAGAATATTCGGGAAAGGCCGTGACCATAGTCATGTGACCGTGTTTCCCAACACTCCCCCTCAAGCGCGAATCATCCCAAGAAGGGAAGTTAGATATTCGTGCTTGTTGCCGTTGAGGCCTTTGGTGAAAACATCTGCGATATTTTCATCTGTGGGGATGTAAGAAACTGAAACCTTGTTAGAGGCAATGTTCTCCCGAATGAAATGATATCTCATGTCGATGTGCTTGGATCGAGCATGGTAACCAGAGTTCTGAGCGAACAGAATGGTTCCGTGATTGTCGACATTGATGTGGGTTGGTAAGGAGGTGTCTAGTCCAAGTTCCGAGAAGATGGTACGAAGCCAGAGAGCTTCTTTTGTAGCACTGCATAAAGCCATGTACTCAGCTTCCATGCTAGAGAGGGCTACAGTGGGCTGTTTTTTCGAGTTCCAAGTTATAGCTCCCCCTGCATACTTGGAGGTATAGCCGGTGACAGAACGCCGGGTGTCGAGATTGTTGCCCCAGTTGGCATCAGAAAATAGTTCTAGTGCCGTGAGTGGATCAGAGCTATATTGGATGCCGAGATTGGGAGTGCCGCGAAGGTACCGGAATACTCTCTTGACAGCGGTCAAGTGCTCTGGGCCTGGGTTGGTGTTGAACTGGCTCAGTGTCTGGACTGCGTAGGAAATATCCGGACGAGTGGTGATTGCGGCGTAAAGTAGCGAGCCGACCATGTTCTGATAAGACCGTTTGATCTCCGGGTAAGTTTTGTCATCGGGAAGCTTGGTGAGCTTCACATTGGGGTCGATGGGGGTGCGGACAGGGTTACACTTGTCCATTTGATACTTCTCAAGTATCTTGGTGATGTACTGGACTTGTGTGAGTTGGATGGAATCGTTCGAGCGAGTGATTTCCATTCCAAGGAGCTGCCGGATTTCTCCGAGTTTTTTGATTGAAAATTCGGCATTGAGTTCCGATTCAACTTGTGCCATAAGCGCGTTGGAAGACGTGAGAACTGTCATGTCATCAACGTGGACAGCAACGATAGCGATGTCGGAATTGTGGCGCCGAATGTAGACACACTGATCAGACATCAGTCTGGTGTATCCGAGTTTGAGGAATGAGGAATTAAGTTGGAGGTTCCAGACTCTGCCTGACTGTTTTAATCCATACAGAGTGCGATGGAGACGACAGACACGAGTGGTTCCATCTTGATACAGCTCAGGTTGCTGCATATAAATTTCCTCATCCAGTTTGCCATTGAGATAAGCTCCAACAACATCAACAACGTGGATTTGGAGATTGTAGCGAGCCGCGAGGGCAAGTAGAAGTCGGATGGTCTCAATGCGGACAACAGGTGCAAATGTTTCGTCGAAATCTACACCGGGGATTTGAGAAAATCCCTTGGCCACAAGACGTGCCTTGTAGCGAGAGATAATGCCGTGATCATCGCGTTTGATCCGGAATACCCATTTGCAAGCGATGGCAGAACGATCCGCGGGCAACGGTTCAAGTGTGAATGTGCCAAGTGTGCGAAGTTGTGCCATTTCTTCATCCATGGCCTTTTGCCAACTTGGCCAGTCTGTGCGAGATTGGGCCTCTTTGACAGTGAGAGGATCATCAGCGAGGGGATCAGAGTTGGCAATAAGCGCAACATTGATGGGAAAGTCCGAATCTGATGCGACACGGTGCTTCCAGGCATCGGGTTTCTTGGGGGATCGCGAGTCAGGATTATTGAGCAGCCTGTAATCTGTAGGCTTCTTAGCGGTGCGAGAGAGAATTTCTCGTCGTGGAGGTGCCGGTGTTGCCGTAGCCGGTTGAGCGGGATCGGAATTTTGTTCCGGCTGTGACTGCTCCGGCGTTGACAGATCGGACTCAGAGTCCTTCTCCCCCTCGAGCTCCAACGACGGAGGATCAGGAATTTCTGAGGATTCCGTGACTGTGTCTGATGCAAAGGTAATATTCCTGCTGGTCTGGATTGTGCGTGAATCAGGATTATAATATCTCCAGGCTCTGGACTCATCAGTCAAGCCCGTGAAGATAAATGGACGGGTTTTAAGGAAGAGTTTTCCTTGTTTCCCATCTTGTCTGAGAACCCAGCATGGCGAGCCAAATTCCTGGAGTGCTGACACATCTGGTTTACGCTTCCAGAATGCTTCATCTGGTGTGATCGGGGCATCAAGTGCACGGGTTGGTGAACGGTTTTTGAGGAAGGTTGCATAAGCAACAGCTTCTGGCCAAAGGAAGAGTGGAAGATTATGCTCTGCCAGCATGGCACGAGCATGTTCAATGAGTGTGCGGTTTAAACGTTCCGCGACACCATTTTGCGATGGGGAATAAGCGGCGGTGAGTTCAAGCCGAATTCCGTGATCCGCGAGGTACTGTCTGACTTTGGCATTGACATATTCTTTGCCATTGTCGCATCGAAAGCATTTGATCCGTTTACCTGTTTGGGTCAGGATATATTCGGTGTATTGTTGAATTTTCTGTTCAACCTCGGATTTCTTCTTCATAAAGTAGACAATGGTCCTGCGTGTCGCACCATCAGTAAATGAGATGTAGTAGCGTGATCCGTCATAGCCGGTTACGCGAGAAGGTCCCCAGACATCAGTAAACGTGATGTCACCAATTTCCTTGTACACGGTGTCTGATTGTGGCGGGAATGGCATTACGTGTGATTTGGCTTGGACACACGTCTTGCAATGAGGAGAGGGTGGATTGGGGTCACTAATAACCATCCCAGTGACCATGTCTTTCTCCTTGAGCATTTGAACTGATTTGTTCTGCAAATGCCCGAAAATGCGATGCCATTTGTCCCAAGAATGACCGTGGGAATGCACTGATGGAAGGGCGATGTTGGGTAAATCGGTGGACTTGCCAGGTTGGGGAGTAGTGCGGGTGGTGCTATGACTGATTAAGACCTTGTAAAGGTTGCCGATGCGCGTGCCGCGCATAATTTCCCGTGAGGATGAACCAGGTGAAAATACTTTCATTGTGTCCCCTTTGAATTGAAGTGTACAACCGGCGCTGGTCATGCGCCCAATGGATATAAGGTTATATGGTGCATCGGGGACATGAAGAGAGTCCTGGAGGGAAATAGAGTAGGTGCTGTTCCCAACGTGGGATGCAATCAATGTGGTGCCGATGCCGAGGCTTGGCGATTGTCCGAAGCCTGTTACAGTCGCGCCGGGGGTTTCCGTGTAAGCAGAAAATAATGATCGGGATCTGATTATGTGCTTTGTAGCTGCACAGTCTGCCAACCAAGTATTTGATGGGAGGTGAGTGGGTGAATTGGAGCTGTGGGACATGAACGCGAAGTTGGATGTGGTTGTGGCATCACGATCCGTTTCTTCGGTAACATGAGCTCGGCCTGATTGCCGGTTATAGTTCCGCTGATGCGGCTGCCCGTTCCGTTCCTTCTGCTCCTTCGTGAAAGTTTTTCCAGCTTTTGTGTCTCTGCAATCTGAAATAATATGCCCTTTCCTTCCACAACCATAGCAAGTGACATTAGAGTTGTACTTGCTCTGTTTCTGGTTGGATTTGGCCGCAAGCGCAACATCATCAGAATTTGGCTTGGCGGTCCGTTGGCGGTCCTGTTCCAAAATACGGGCGATGAGTCTCGCAGAGTCATCAAGGGAAGTGGTGTCTACCCCTTGAATGAAGGAGTTCCATGAGTCTGGGAGTGAAGTGAGGAGGGTGATGCAGAATTCCGGCTCCGTGAGCGGCAAACTAAGTGATGTAAGTCGTGTTCGCAGTGATGTAAGGTTACGAATGTGTTCCTCGATGTCGCCGCCTTCCTGACAGAGAGCTCGCATGAGCTTCCGGCGGAGAAGGACGATGGCAATGGCACCTTTCGGCTGGTAAGTTTTGGCTAGTGTGTCCCAAGCATCTTTTGATGTGGGAGAAGTGGTGATATAGATCAGCGGGCCGTCAGCAACGCGTAAGCGGATTGCCGAGAGAGCCTGGCGGTCTTTTCTATACCACTCCACGACAGCAGGGTCTGTGTCGGGTGCAGTGGGTTTCGGAGTGCGGCCCTTTGGGTAGTCATCAAGGCCGAGATCTGTAAGGATGTCGGTAACCTTGACAGACCAGGTTTGGTAGTTCTCCTCTCCGAGGAGATGCTGAATGCGGTAAGCGGACGTAGCTGCGTCAGACATGTCGTGATGTCAATGAGATGAATCTGTTTGAGCGGATTAGGCTGGGACGTGAGAGCGAGGTACTTCTGTAAAATGGAGTGACTGTTTCGAGAGAAGTTCAGTTAGGGTCGGGGCCCATAACCTGTTGAAGGGTACAGAAGATAGAAGACTATTGCATTTGGGGAGAATCCTCCCTCCTTATATACTGTACAAAATTGCTAGAACATTGAAGTACTTTCTACAATAAGTGAATAGAAATAATCGAGAATATTCGGGAAAGGCCGTGACCATAGTCATGTGACCGTGTTTCCCAACAACCCCGTCGCTTGCCGACCCCACGACCAGTGCCATGGACCTCAACAACCCCTTAATGAACTTCGACCACGACGTATACGACCTGGACTTCAGTACGGACCTGGACTTTGGTATGGACCTCGGCCCCCCCACCAATCCGAGCCCAAACGGGGGACTCGGACTCGCGGACGCTTTTGGCATGCGGCCGCTGCAGACACCGCGCTTCATGTTCCCGCCCGTGCATGGCTACGGTGTACCCCCGGCCCGTGACTCCCTCGCTCTTACAGGCGACGATTCGGCGTTGGGGATGCCCCCGCTCCTGGGGTCATTCGGTGTGGACGGCGCGTACGACGCATACATGGCCATCAACTACGCCATGCCGCAACTCCCCAATCCTAATCCCCAAGACTACGACTTGGATGACCGCGCAGAGGGCATGGCACCGCCCGGCGCCCTCGGGGAAGCCACCAACACGGAACAGCCCGCCCAGGGACGGACGGTGCGCCGGCAGCGAAGAAGTCGCGGAAGGGTGGGGCATGGACGGCCGTTACCTTTGGTGACGATGCCCAGCCGAAGCCAGCGCGTAAGACACGCAAGAAGAAGGACGCCGCGGACGCGGGTGCTTGAGGCCGGCCCCCCTGCACATTTATTTCAAGTCTTTACATGCCTCATAGTCGTGAATACATTATTTATTTGATTTTAAGTGTCATATTGGGAATAGGGAGAGATTTGAGCCAAGAAAATGTATATATATGAGTAGGCCGGGACTCTATAAGAGTAATGCTATTTTTTGGTGATTTTAGGGTTATTTTTGAGTCCATAACGGACGACTTGCGCGGGAGGGGCGGTGGTATTGATGGGAGTGATGGCACGCATCGGGCGCGCGCCCCGCCGCGTCCACGGCCGTCCTTGATGGCAGCAAGCGGCAGCATTGATGGGCCGGCGCGCGCCCCGCCCCTCATACCCGGCGCCTTGCGGTATTCCTTCTTCTGGAAGGTGTCAGCTTAGAGGTCTTTTAGAGGGACTTACCGGGTAATTAAGCGGTACATGGCAGGGAAGCTAAAAGGCCTCTAATTAGAAGGGGACTACCCACGGGTCTCCCCTTCTAACTAGAGCCCCAATTTGGGCTGTACAGGTGGACTCAAAATCTCAAAATTTTGTCCGGCATGGGGGCTAGCATTTTAGGGTATAAACCGGGGTCCTCCTTTCCCCCACCCAAAATTTGTTTTCGCTCCTGCAAACCAGCTTGTTGTTCCGTCGTGGATAGTTGAATAAACTGTTGAGTTGAATGGGGAGGTTCTAAATGTACAATTCCATGACATGAAAGTGCCCCGGCAACGTGTAGGCGCTGGTCGTCGTGGGCGGGTACATTTGATGGGGTTCGGATCACTGATCGTACTGTTGTATGTTGTCATCCGATGCTTTTGCCTTCTGCCACTAGGGGCATTACCCCAATTGGCTTCTTGCACCCTGGCCGCCAATTGGGGACGGTTTTATGCAAACAATGACTGGATAGGCCCTCAATTCACACCTGGAACCCCGCCAGGCGGCCAACGCACTGCCCCAGCTCGTCCGGCCCGTGGAACCTTGCGCACAGCGAACAATTTTCACACCGGTCGTTGTGGCTAATGTACAGGTAGACTTCCCAAGGACAATTCTTCACGGAACATCCTCAAAAATTTTCCGGTGGGCCGCATATAAATTCATTAGCAACAAATCAGCATTTACCCACCTTAGCTCCAATATCAGGCCCAGATAGTGGCCCCAAGGATCCCATATGTTTCTTTGCGTATCCAGCACAAGTTCGTTATGTGCAGGGCTGTCCAAACAATTGTGATTCTCAATTTATTGTCCAATGTGTAGTAGATGAATACTGTTTAGGCGCCCAGAGCGCTTAAACTTTGTTCATGCTCCCGATAACTCTGATTTTTTGGGGAGATCTAATTCATACTAGGGGGTTCATATAATTTTCTTCTTTTGCTTCGGTCTAATTCTAAGATTCATGATTTCCACTCATTGTCAAGTGTGGTATCCTCAAATATGTGATATACGGGCATTACAATTTCAGGCTGACGTTTTCTTAGTCGAAGTCCAACCTTCCGCAGAAATTTGATATTCGAACGGGTTGAGAACCTCTGAAACACATCTCGAAAGATTCACACCCTTACACCGGGATGTTTGGGGGGCAAAAAATGCAGCACAGTGGTAGGGCCCATATTCCGTGTTTGCACCAACAACTTGCAAGTTTGGAAGGTTCTTGGATGATCTATCTTCAGAATGTTGTGTTAGACACATTCATTTAAACGATATGGACCATATGAAACAATTTCTACGACTTGGAAAAAAAATGTGTTCCAAACCGCTCGAGATTGTCCACAACCTATACGGCCCAATAGCTATACTGGTATGTTGCGATTTTGGGCTACTACAAAGTCTGGTTCCGAAAGAAATTACCTGGGACAATTCCCCATTCCATGAAGGGATGGATCCATAGACATGCTCTGTGGTGCGAAAGGGAACTCTGGGCACATTTCTTATCCAAAATACTGCTGTTCCTACTCCTTCAAATATCGACTTTGGATCCCCGGTGGTACTCGTAGGTCAAATACAAGGATTTCCGTATGGTCAAACTTGCGGTGGAGCTCCATTTCCGCTGTTGCAATGTGAAATACCGATGTTCCCAATATTTTAGGTCATTCTTATATATACTTTGTGGTGCCCATAAAATGCAGGGGTAAAATACAAGAGTTTTCATGTATTCAAAATTTGCATATGGTCCCATATTGGCCGAAGCGAAGATGTTTTTTGTTTGCCCAATTTGTCCACAAAGGCGTTGATAAGCATGGAAAATGACCAGACTTGAAATCTATCAATTTCAATGTTCTTGTTCTACTTGCTGAAGTAGAACAATGCTTATTTATTACTTGGCCCACAATGAGAGCCATAGTGAGGTCCGGACTGTTGGCTAAAGGCACTTCACAAGAGATTACATTGTATAGACTTGCCTGGTCACCGATACCACGAGGGTCAACGGCCAGGTGGGCTACAATAGAATTTCACGTAATTCCATGTTCAACCATTCGATCGAATTGGGACATTTGGAAAGTGTCATATATCAAGGACATAACACATACCATCCATCTAGACTGTGAATTCATAAGGGATCCAGATTGCAGGTCAAATCAAATCGGCAGAGTTGTTGGTGCAGTTGCAAGCACAAGTTCGACATTTGTGACATATTAAGTCACTGTAACTTTAATCACACGAGCCTGGATGCCTTGGAGAGCTCAGGAATCGTTCAGGGACATTCAGTAACACTATCAGGATCAATACCTGTTGTGTATTTACGCGTAAATCATCAAAGATTGTATTTACATGTAAATCAAAGTCCAACCATTCGGTTGAATTGGGGCACCATGGGAATAGTTGGGTGACAAAGGTGTCATCTGTTATATCCATGCAACATCCCCAGTCTTCTCGTCGACCTTCCGGTAGCTCCGGTAGGTTCCGAGGCTCCGGTATACTACCGGAGCCTCCGAACCATCCGGTACCATCGGGTTTTTACGCAATGAAGGATTACTGAGCGTTTCCCGTTTATCCGTCTTCCTTCCTTTTCACTTATTGTCATACGACTTCTCATCAGCCCATCTGACTTGACTTATTGTTAAGAACCACTCTCCTTCCCTTTATGGAATACAATTAGATACTTAGTATAAATACGTCTTTAATATGTCCTGTACGTCAGATTGATAATTGACGTTGCTTGGCTCACTTCCCTTGCACTGAGTCGTCTCCGTTCTCTCCGGATCCCTCCGGTACTCCGACTTGTCTTCCTCTATCGGGTACCTGCCGGTTAGGGTAGTCACTCACCCTTGACCCCCTGTGGTGTTGTGATCCTCCTCCGTATACGTTCCGGACCCTCCGGCTCTCCGACGCTCCGACATACCGGAGCCTCCGGTCACTCGGTCATTTACTCTTTGGGTCCACCCCGGCTCGGTACATAACAGAGCTTCTCCGCCTCGCGTTTCCAGTACCGGCCATCGATGATGCGAGCGACCAACTTCACTCCGTCGAGGGTGTTGGCATAGTTATGATGAACCATGTCGTCCTTGATCCGACGGGGAAGTCCTTCGTAAAACTGATACCGGAGAGCGTTATCGCTCCACCGGGTCAAAACCGAAAGGAAGTCGAACTCGATGATGTAAGTGGTGATCCGGTCGCCGGATTTCATCCGGCATGCGCGAATTTTGTCCTCGGCATCCCCAACCGGATCATGCGGCCCGAAATTTAACGTAAGCTCCTGAATGAAGACGGCAAAGTTGCCGTCCCAGACCAGAATGATGGTCGGGTCGTAAAGGTTGGGGGAAAACCATTGCTGAGCGCTGCCCCGGAGGTACGAAATGATGTAGAGAATACGATCATCGTCGTCCGGAAAGTCTTGCGGGCGCTCCGCGAAGTGCAAACAGCACTGGGTGAGGAAGGACGAGAGTTTAGCTGGGTCCGATCCATCGAAGGTGTCCGGATTACGGAGATTGGATCGGTTGGAACGAGGAGGAAGGTCCGCGGGACGAGCGGAGAACACATTGATGGCATCCCGGAAGGTCCGGATGGTGTCCATGATTAAGGCCTCATTGGCCTCAGGCGTCGTAACACGACGAGGAGCCCGAGGTATTCCGGGACCTCCAGGGCCACCGCCAGGTGGACCGCCAGGGGGGCCTCCGGGTGGACCACCTGGAACACCAGGACCACCGGGACCGCCGGGACCTCCGGGGCCACCTCCGGGTGGACCTCCGGGAGGGCCGGGCGGTGGACCAGCACCACCATCTCCACCACCACCACCATCACTGCCACCATCGCCTCCATCGCCGTTATTACTGCCCCCGTCATGAATGGAAGGAGCAGGATCACGCTCGGGAAGCTCCTCCGACAAGTGGAGGCTTGCTGCATGACCTCCGGAATGTACGGAGTCTTCGGAAGCCTCCTGGGGATCTTCCGGAACCTCAACGATACGAGGCCCAGCGATGGGAGATACGCTACGAGAGATTGCTGCAGCGCGGCGTGGATGGGGTGAGGCCGGATATCTCACCGGATTCTCGGGGGTCCGGGGATTGAGAACTAACCCCGGAATTGTTGTCGGAGATGGCATAGGTGGCGCAGGTGAACTCCGAGTGAAATGCGGAGTGTATCGAAGGGTGGGTGATACCGGAATAGACGGGTACATCGACGGACCGAGAACTTGGACCGGAGTACTCATCGGAACGATCTGGCTGAACATACGGGATTCTCGACGAGGTTCCCGATCAGTCCGACCAGTGTTGGAACGTTCGATTTGTTCCGTGTTGGGTAGATTTGGATTAGGAAGACGAGACATTGCCAGTCAGAATAGTGAGATTGATAATACTGTTATATACCGAGCCGGGGTGGACCCAAAGAGTAAATGACCGAGTGACCGGAGGCTCCGGTATGTCGGAGCGTCGGAGAGCCGGAGGGTCCGGAACGTATACGGAGGAGGATCACAACACCACAGGGGGTCAAGGGTGAGTGACTACCCTAACCGGCAGGTACCCGATAGAGGAAGACAAGTCGGAGTACCGGAGGGATCCGGAGAGAACGGAGACGACTCAGTGCAAGGGAAGTGAGCCAAGCAACGTCAATTATCAATCTGACGTACAGGACATATTAAAGACGTATTTATACTAAGTATCTAATTGTATTCCATAAAAGGAAGGAGAGTGGTTCTTAACAATAAGTCAAGTCAGATGGGCTGATGAGAAGTCGTATGACAATAAGTGAAAAGGAAGGAAGACGGATAAACGGGAAACGCTCAGTAATCCTTCATTGCGTAAAAACCCGATGGTACCGGACGGTTCGGAGGCTCCGGTAGTATACCGGAGCCTCGGAACCTACCGGAGCTACCGGAAGGTCGACGAGAAGACTGGGGATGTTGCATGGATATAACAGTATCCCCCTCTTAGGTTCCTCTCCCATGAGGAACCCAAAAGGAATGAAGTTTGTCGAACAATGAAGAAGCGTGGGAAAATAAACAAGATCAAAAAGTCACGTGCTGTTGGTTTTGACTCAGACGTTTCTTTCTTCTTGACCACCACCACCTCCGGCATACTATCCTCGAAATTCGATGTCCAGCAACGGAAACACCGACAGTGGTCGCGAGGGGTCGACCGATATCAACCGCAGCGACGCCGGCAACGGCAAAAAATCCGGGAAGGGAAAGGCGCGCGCAACGACGACAGAGCTGCGGGACGAGGCCGTCCAGCGGTTCTACGACGAGAGGGAGCAGCGCCGGGTACGCCTTATATCGGCGTATCAGGAACAGGCGGAGGAGACCGCGCAACGCGCGGAAGTGGCGAATGAGGAGGCCGCTCGTGCCCTCCAGCTCATTCGAGACCTGGAGGCGCTCGACGCGGAGGCTCCGGAATTCGATGAATTGCCGGTGATAGAAACCCTGAAGTCGGTGTCACCGGAGCGTGCGGAGGGGGGAGGCGAGGTGGATGAGCTGAACGACGAGGACGACAGCGACGTCGAGCAGGAGGGGGAGAACGGTGCGTCGCAGTGAAAACCGGAGGTTCCGGTACTAACGGTTTTGATTTTCGTAGCTTGCGACTCTTGCCGGAGGAGTGGGGAGGTGTGCGTGGTCGAGGCGGGACGCACCGCCTGCCGCCGGTGCCGTGCGAAGCACATCCAGTGCAGTCGCGCGCGGCCCCTTGGACCTCCTCGCGTCAACAAGCGACGCGCGGCACAGGAGGCCCGTCGCCAAGGGTCCGCACCGGTTGCGGGGCCCTCGCAGACGCGCCGGAACCCCCGAACGGAGCGGGGGGACCGGAGCGACCGCGAGGTGCACGATCGCACGCGGAAGGAGCGGGAACGGAGGGCCCGGAAGGCTGAGGGCGGAGAGAGTCTGCGAGAACAGGTCCGGGAGCTCGATGCTCACGTCGGATACCTCGGGGAGCAGGTGGGGCGCACTATGTTGCGCTATAAGCTGGCATACCGGGCGTGCCAGCTTATCCTCAAGACACTCGCGGCGCCGGAGAGTGGTCGAGAGGTGCCGCCTGGTGTAGAGCGGATGCTCCGCTGGATGGCCGCCGACATGGAGGCCTCCCAGTGGGATTTCTCCCTCGTGGAGCAGGCGGAGCTCGACCTGGCCGCCGAGGAGCCGGAGAGGGACGAGGATGCGCCCCCGGCGAAGCGCCGGAGGCTGATGAAGCGCGGAAGCCCCGAGGTGGCGGAGAAGGAGATGGAACCCGTCGAGTCGGAGGACTCGGAGGCGGAACCGGAGGCTCCGGTTGCGCCCCGAGCCCGTTCCGAATCCTGGCCGGAGGGTTTCCGGTCCACGGACGGCGGGGAGGATGAGAGGATGGAAGTGGACGCGCCTGGGGCGCTGGAGGGGCCGGAAGGGCCCGAAGAACAACAAGTCGCCGCGATGTCCAGGGTCGCGAGTCAGGTCGCGGAGGCGAGGACCATTACGGTCCTCACCTTCAAGCCCGACCCGGAACCTGTCCCGCCTCCGCATCCTTCTCCTCTGCCAGTACCGGAGCCTCCGGTGCAGGTGAAGAGGGAATCGGAGGTGCGGGAGTTCCAGACCCTCGTTCTGCAGCCGGGAGCCCCAGCCGGTTTCCACGAGGAGGATGGAGTATTCGTGATGGACGATTCGGACGAGGAGATGGGGGAGCCGGAGGCTCCGGAAAAGCCGGAAGCGTCCGGAAGCGCGGAGTGAAGGCCCTGGAGGCCTAAGGACAAAAGGACTTTGTAGATAGAATAATGAGTGTTGTATTATGATTTTGGACGAAATTTTGTTTTTCTTGATTTTAATTTTGTGTGATGAGTTAATATTCGGGTCCGGGCTTATTCGGAAAGCGCCGGTGAAAGTTGTCAATATGTTCGGCCGCGTCCAAGTCGTCCGCCCCAACCCAAGCATACTGATCGTCGGTATTCTCGTATCCGAGCCATTCGACGTAGTACCGGAGCTTAGTTCGGAACCTCCGGTCGATCTTCGAGTCAACGATTTGCTTGATTTCGAAGTGTGACTCGCCGTCGATGATTTCTACGGCTGCCGGAGGCGGCTCCTCGCGTCCCGGGAATGGGTTCGGAACGTGCGGTTCAAGTTGGGAAATATGGAAAACTGGATGGACCTGTGACAACGATTTCGGAAGCCGAACGGTATAAGAAGCGGCACTGGGTTTGCCAATAACTTCATAAGGGCCAAGGTACGTCTCCGAGAATTTCGGAGTTGGCCGGCTGGTGTGAAGATGCTTCGCGAGGATGAAAACTTGATCGCCGATCGAAAGCGGAGGTTGCGGAGTACGTTTCCGGTCTCCGGTTTCCTTGTACCGCTCCTGGGCAAAAGTGATTTGCTCTCGGAGGAACTGATGCAGTTCCTGAAGATCAACGACAAAATCCTTGGCGTACATGTTCGCAACGTCACGCTCCGGATGGACCGTGATTGCCGGATTGTAACCCTTATTGGCGAAGAAAGGGGAGATGCCGGTCGAAGCATTCGGAGCGTTGTTGAGAGCGAATTCCGCAAGCGGAAGGAGTCGGTCCCAATCGTCCTGTTGGTACGAGCAGTAGATGCGGATATATTGCTCAACAGTCTGATTCATACGTTCCGTTTGACCGTCAGCCTCCGGATGATAACCGGAAGTATAATGGATCTCCATATTGAGAAGTTCACCCAGCGACCGGAAGAAGGAAGCGATGAATTCGGAGCCCCGGTCGCACGTAACATGTGCCGGAACACCGTGTTTGGAAAAGACGTGAATGAGGAAGAGGCGAGCGAGCTCCGGCGAATTGATGTGGGTATCGCAAGGAATGAGAATGACCTGTTTGGATGACCGATCAACAATCACCAAAATGCAGTCAAACTCGCCGGAGAGAGGGAGTTGCTCGATGAAGTCCATGGAAATGGAATGCCAAGGCCGGAGCGGAACCGGAAGGGGTTTCAAGAGTCCGTAAGGTCGATGCCGAGGCTTTTTGTTGCGCTTGCATAGAACACACGACCGACAGTAGTCCCGGACGAAGGTCCGAACCTCCGGCCAAGTGTACTCACGGCGTACGAGTGCTAATGTGCGATTTTGTCCAAAAGTGGCCAGCCAACTCGTGATCATGCAAATTCTGCAGAACACGTACGCGGAGCTGGTCCGGAACATCTCCGGAAACCACCGGAACGTAAATGCGATCATAGAGCCGGAGCATACCGGAAGGGTCGAGTTTCCAGCGCGGAGTGGTGCCGGAGGCTGCGGAAGCAATGCCCGCAACGGCGGCTGGGTCATCGTTGTAGTGGGCACGAATGTCGGAATAGAGCTTCTCAACATCCATAACGATGGAGGAACGGAGGGTGATTTCCTCGAGGAATGTGGCCCGGAGCGACGCAGTGAGTTGATCTTGAGTAAAAATGGGGCGAAAATTTTGAGGATTCAATTGGCTGTAAGCCCTATCCCCCTCTTTAGGGTAGACGTCCCATCGTCTAGTCAAAGCGTCTGGCTTAGCTCCGAGCTTACCCGGACGGAACCGGATAACCATATTGAAGTGGCACAGGTATTCCGACCACCGGACTTGGCGACGAGTGAGGATTTTGGTCGTCGCGAAGTATTCCAGGTTCTTGTGGTCGGTCACGACGTCGACCGGAAGCTCCGGTCCCTCGAGGTAATGCCTCCAGTGTTTAAAGGCGTCGAAGATGGCCAAGAGTTCCTTGTCATGAGTGTCGTAGTTGAGTTCGGCCGGACCGAGTGTCCGAGACCGGAACACAATGGGATGAATTTCGCCATCATCTCCGAGGATGGAGAGAATCGAGGCGATTGCGTAATCGGAGGCGTCGGTTTCGACAGTGAGCTGCCGGAACGGAATCCAGTGTGAAAGTACCGGAGCCTCCGTAAACGCGTGCTTGAGGGTGTCAAATGCGAGTTGGCAAACCGGGGTCCAATCCCATCGTACGTTGGAACGAGTGAGGCGAGTAAGAGGGATGGTGATCGCCGAGTAGTTCCATATGAAACGCCGATAAAAATTACAAAACCCAAGGAAGGACTGAACGTCCTTCACTTTCCGGGGTTCCGGCCAATCTACGATGGCGGAAACTTTGTCCGGAGACATCCGGAAGCCTTCCGGCGACAGGATGTAACCGAGATATTCGCAGGTGGTGACGCTAAACTCGCATTTTGAGAGTTTGCAGTAGAGTCCGGCCTTCCGGAGGCGCCTCCCGAACATGTTCGGTATGTTGGGTCGGATCATCGGAATAGATCAATATGTCGTCCAAATAGATGATGACGTACACGTCCAACAGATCTGCGAACAAACTGTTCAGGAACCGCTGAAAAGCGGCCGGAGCGTTGGTAAGGCCTTCCGGAACAACCCGGAATTCGAAGGACCCATAGCGAGAACGAAACACCGTCTTAGGTTCGTCACCCGGAGCGATCCGGAGGAGATGGTATGCGTGCCGGAGATCAAGTTTTGTATAGATGCAAGCCTTCCCGGGAGCATCGAGGAGATCGGCGATGAGAGGAAGCGGATAGCGGTCCTTCTTCGTAATCCGATTAAGTCCTCGGTAGTCGACGCACAACCGGAGGCTACCGTCCTTCTTCTTAGCGAAGAGAATAGGAGCTCCATGACTTGAACGAGTCGGGTATATAAATCCCGACTTCAAATTCTTGTCGATGAAGTCCCGAAGGGCAGCGAGCTCGGTAGGCGAAAGGGAGTAGACATGACCGACCGGAGGCTCCTCGCCGTCCAGGAGCTCGATTTTGAGGTCGAATTCTCGATGAGGAGGAAGATTGTAAGCTTCCTGCTCCGAGAAGACGTCAGCGAACTCGTGGTACTCGGAAGGTATACCGGAAGTGTCCGGAGCAGATGCGGAAGCAAACCGGGCACGGGCTGCTTCCGAGGGAGTGGCGCGCATTGTATATTGACAACAATCCTTGTCTCGAATGATGGAGCGGTAAGCCGCAGCAGACACGAGAGACACAAGCGGAGGGGTAGAGAGAGGACGAGGCCCGGAGGCCTCCGGAATCTCCATGGAAGGAGCGGGAGATGGCGGAATCGTCGGAGTCGGTGTAAGCGCCGGAGCCGGAACGACTTGTACCGGAGGTGCCTCGTCCGTAATCGGAACTACCGTAGCAGATCCCGGAATTATTTCTGGGGTTGTCGACAGGGATTCCCTTACGGGATCGGGCCGGAACGTGATAGAGGCTTCGGACCAGTTAATCAACGGATTAATGCGGCTGAGCCAATTGTATCCCAGGACCAGATCGCAAGGAGAATCGAGACGTGTGACGAAGAAGTCCATGTATTGAACTTCGCCAGAAGGAAACCGGAGCAACAACCGGAGCATCCGGTTGATGATGGAAGATGAGCCGTCGAGATACCGGACCCGCACCGGGTCCACCGTATACGTGGAAAACGCATTAGATTCGCAGACTTTCAATGATACAAAACAATGTGATGATCCGGAGTCCACAAGCGCACGCACACGGGAGTTGAATCCCGCGACTACTCGAGAGAGAAGAGATGGAGACATGGAAGAGCATAGCTCCGGCTCGGAGATGTCCGACCGGAGGGAAGAAATATCGAGAGAGACGTAAAGGGCATTAGGGAAGAGAGCGGAAGCGTTGAGACGAACCTCGGTGAGCACCCGTGAGTCAACGCAACTCGGACCTGGTGCGGAGGATTCCGAGTTGCTGATCAATTTTTTGACTCAGCCACCGCGGCGGCCGGCATAGCCGGAGCCGCTGGAGCCTGGGTGGTCGTACCGGAGGTCGAGGCCTGGGCGGCTTTAGCGCTAGCCTGCCCAGGACGCTTGTTGCAGTTGTCGGCTGTGTGACCCTTACCTCCGCAGTACATGCAGAGGTTATTCTTCCGGCGACGCTCGCGTTCTTCCTGCTTGATCTTTCCGCTGGCGTCGAGCTTGTCGGCGTAGGCGCGAGCGGCAGGAGTGGCGTCGGACGACTTGGCCTTGCCTTTACCCTGGTTACCGGAGCGTCCGGTGTTGTTACCGGAGTTTCCGGCAGTCGCAGCGGTAGAGGAGGGTGCGGGAGCGTTGGAAGATTTGGAATCCTTGCCGGAATTCCGATTACTGGGTTTTGGGTTGCCGGATTGACCTCCGGTAGCGTTACCGCCACCGGAACCGGAGGGTTTGTCGCGTTCATGCTCCCGGAGCTTGTTATATCCATGCAACATCCCCAGTCTTCTCGTCGACCTTCCGGTAGCTCCGGTAGGTTCCGAGGCTCCGGTATACTACCGGAGCCTCCGAACCGTCCGGTACCATCGGGTTTTTACGCAATGAAGGATTACTGAGCGTTTCCCATTTATCCGTCTTCCTTCCTTTTCACTTATTGTCATACGACTTCTCATCAGCCCATCTGACTTGACTTATTGTTAAGAACCACTCTCCTTCCCTTTATGGAATACAATTAGATACTTAGTATAAATACGTCTTTAATATGTCCTGTACGTCAGATTGATAATTGACGTTGCTTGGCTCACTTCCCTTGCACTGAGTCGTCTCCGTTCTATCCGGCAACCCAAAACCCAGTAATCGGAATTCCGGCAAGGATTCCAAATCTTCCAACGCTCCCGCACCCTCCTCTACCGCTGCGACTGCCGGAAACTCCGGTAACAACACCGGACGCTCCGGTAACCAGGGTAAAGGCAAGGCCAAGTCGTCCGACGCCACTCCTGCCGCTCGCGCCTACGCCGACAAGCTCGACGCCAGCGGAAAGATCAAGCAGGAAGAACGCGAGCGTCGCCGGAAGAATAACCTCTGCATGTACTGCGGAGGTAAGGGTCACACAGCCGACAACTGCAACAAGCGTCCTGGGCAGGCTAGCGCTAAAGCCGCCCAGGCCTCGACCTCCGGTACGACCACCCAGGCTCCAGCGGCTCCGGCTATGCCGGCCGCCGCGGTGGCTGAGTCAAAAAATTGATCAGCAACTCGGAATCCTCCGCACCAGGTCCGAGTTGCGTTGACTCACGGGTGCTCACCGAGGTTCGTCTCAACGCTTCCGCTCTCTTCCCTAATGCCCTTTACGTCTCTCTCGATATTTCTTCCCTCCGGTCGGACATCTCCGAGCCGGAGCTATGCTCTTCCATGTCTCCATCTCTTCTCTCTCGAGTAGTCGCGGGATTCAACTCCCGTGTGCGTGCGCTTGTGGACTCCGGATCATCACATTGTTTTGTATCATTGAAAGTCTGCGAATCTAATGCGTTTTCCACGTATACGGTGGACCCGGTGCGGGTCCGGTATCTCGACGGCTCATCTTCCATCATCAACCGGATGCTCCGGTTGTTGCTCCGGTTTCCTTCTGGCGAAGTTCAATACATGGACTTCTTCGTCACACGTCTCGATTCTCCTTGCGATCTGGTCCTGGGATACAATTGGCTCAGCCGCATTAATCCGTTGATTAACTGGTCCGAAGCCTCTATCACGTTCCGGCCCGATCCCGTAAGGGAATCCCTGTCGACAACCCCAGAAATAATTCCGGGATCTGCTACGGTAGTTCCGATTACGGACGAGGCACCTCCGGTACAAGTCGTTCCGGCTCCGGCGCTTACACCGACTCCGACGATTCCGCCATCTCCCGCTCCTTCCATGGAGATTCCGGAGGCCTCCGGGCCTCGTCCTCTCTCTACCCCTCCGCTTGTGTCTCTCGTGTCTGCTGCGGCTTACCGCTCCATCATTCGAGACAAGGATTGTTGTCAATATACAATGCGCGCCACTCCCTCGGAAGAAGCCCGTGCCCGGTTTGCTTCCGCATCTGCTCCGGACACTTCCGGTATACCTTCCGAGTACCACGAGTTCGCTGACGTCTTCTCGGAGCAGGAAGCTTACAATCTTCCTCCTCATCGAGAATTCGACCTCAAAATCGAGCTCCTGGACGGCGAGGAGCCTCCGGTCGGTCATGTCTACTCCCTTTCGCCTACCGAGCTCGCTGCCCTTCGGGACTTCATCGACAAGAATTTGAAGTCGGGATTTATATACCCGACTCGTTCAAGTCATGGAGCTCCTATTCTCTTCGCTAAGAAGAAGGACGGTAGCCTCCGGTTGTGCGTCGACTACCGAGGACTTAATCGGATTACGAAGAAGGACCGCTATCCGCTTCCTCTCATCGCCGATCTCCTCGATGCTCCCGGGAAGGCTCGCATCTATACAAAACTTGATCTCCGGCACGCATACCATCTCCTCCGGATCGCTCCGGGTGACGAACCTAAGACGGTGTTTCGTTCTCGCTATGGGTCCTTCGAATTCCGGGTTGTTCCGGAAGGCCTTACCAACGCTCCGGCCGCTTTTCAGCGGTTCCTGAACAGTTTGTTCGCAGATCTGTTGGACGTGTACGTCATCATCTATTTGGACGACATATTGATCTATTCCGATGATCCGACCCAACATACCGAACACTGTTCGGGAAGTGCTCCGGCGCCTCCGGAAGGCCGGACTCTACTGCAAACTCTCAAAATGCGAGTTTAGCGTCACCACCTGCGAATATCTCGGTTACATCCTGTCGCCGGAAGGCTTCCGGATGTCTCCGGACAAAGTTTCCGCCATCGTAGATTGGCCGGAACCCCGGAAAGTGAAGGACGTTCAGTCCTTCCTTGGGTTTTGTAATTTTTATCGGCGTTTCATATGGAACTACTCGGCGATCACGATCCCTCTTACTCGCCTCACTCGTTCCAACGTCCGATGGGATTGGACCCCGGTTTGCCAACTCGCATTTGACACCCTCAAGCACGCGTTTACGGAGGCTCCGGTACTTTCACACTGGATTCCGTTCCTGGCAGCTCACTGTCGAAACCGACGCCTCCGATTACGCAATCGCCTCGATTCTCTCCATCCTCGGAGATGATGGCGAAATTCATCCCATTGCGTTCCGGTCTCGGACACTCGGTCCGGCCGAACTCAACTACGACACTCATGACAAGGAACTCTTGGCCATCTTCGACGCCTTTAAACACTGGAGGCATTACCTCGAGGGACCGGAGCTTCCGGTCGACGTCGTAACCGACCACAAGAACCTGGAATACTTCGCGACGACCAAAATCCTCACTCGTCGCCAAGTCCGGTGGTCGGAATACCTGTGCCACTTCAATATGGTTATCCGGTTCCGTCCGGGTAAGCTCGGAGCTAAGCCAGACGCTTTGACTAGACGATGGGACGTCTACCCTAAAGAGGGGGATAGGGCTTACAGCCAATTGAATCCTCAAAATTTTCGCCCCATTTTTACTCAAGATCAACTCACTGCGTCGCTCCGGGCCACATTCCTCGAGGAAATCACCCTCCGTTCCTCCATCGTTATGGATGTTGAGAAGCTCTATTCCGACATTCGTGCCCACTACAACGATGACCCAGCCGCCGTTGCGGGCATTGCTTCCGCAGCCTCCGGCACCACTCCGCGCTGGAAACTCGACCCTTCCGGTATGCTCCGGCTCTATGATCGCATTTACGTTCCGGTGGTTTCCGGAGATGCTCCGGACCAGCTCCGCGTACGTGTTCTGCAGAATTTGCATGATCACGAGTTGGCTGGCCACTTTGGACAAAATCGCACATTAGCACTCGTACGCCGTGAGTACACTTGGCCGGAGGTTCGGACCTTCGTCCGGGACTACTGTCGGTCGTGTGTTCTATGCAAGCGCAACAAAAAGCCTCGGCATCGACCTTACGGACTCTTGAAACCCCTTCCGGTTCCGCTCCGGCCTTGGCATTCCATTTCCATGGACTTCATCGAGCAACTCCCTCTCTCCGGCGAGTTTGACTGCATTTTGGTGATTGTTGATCGGTCATCCAAACAGGTCATTCTCATTCCTTGCGATACCCACATCAATTCGCCGGAGCTCGCTCGCCTCTTCCTCATTCACGTCTTTTCCAAACACGGTGTTCCGGCACATGTTACGTGCGACCGGGGCTCCGAATTCATCGCTTCCTTCTTCCGGTCGCTGGGTGAACTTCTCAATATGGAGATCCATTATACTTCCGGTTATCATCCGGAGGCTGACGGTCAAACGGAACGTATGAATCAGACTGTTGAGCAATATATCCGCATCTACTGCTCGTATCAACAGGACGATTGGGACCGACTCCTTCCGCTTGCGGAATTCGCTCTCAACAACGCTCCGAATGCTTCGACCGGCATCTCCCCTTTCTTCGCCAATAAGGGTTACAATCCGGCAATCACGGTCCATCCGGAGCGTGACGTTGCGAACATGTACGCCAAGGATTTTGTCGTTGATCTTCAGGAACTGCATCAGTTCCTCCGAGAGCAAATCACTTTTGCCCAGGAGCGGTACAAGGAAACCGGAGACCGGAAACGTGCTCCGCAACCTCCGCTTTCGATCGGCGATCAAGTTTTCATCCTCGCGAAGCATCTTCACACCAGCCGGCCAACTCCGAAATTCTCGGAGACGTACCTTGGCCCTTATGAAGTTATTGGCAAACCCAGTGCCGCTTCTTATACCGTTCGGCTTCCGAAATCGTTGTCACAGGTCCATCCAGTTTTCCATATTTCCCAACTTGAACCGCACGTTCCGAACCCATTCCCGGGACGCGAGGAGCCGCCTCCGGCAGCCGTAGAAATCATCGACGGCGAGTCACACTTCGAAATCAAGCAAATCGTTGACTCGAAGATCGACCGGAGGTTCCGAACTAAGCTCCGGTACTACGTCGAATGGCTCGGATACGAGAATACCGACGATCAGTATGCTTGGGTTGGGGCGGACGACTTGGACGCGGCCGAAACATATCGACAACTTTCACCGGCGCTTTCCGAATAAGCCCGGACCCGAATATTAACTCATCACACAAAATCAAAACCAAGAAAACAAAATTTAACAAATACAAAAATACAACGTTCATTTCACATATCATAAAGTCCTTTTGTCCTTAGGCCTCCAGGGCCTTCACTCCGCGCCTCCGGACGCTTCCGGCTTTTCCGGAGCCTCCGGCTCCCCCATCTCCTCGTCCGAATCGTCCATCACGAATACTCCATCCTCCTCGTGGAAACCGGCTGGGGCTCCCTGGCTGCAAAACGAGGGTCTGGAACTCCCGCACCTCCGATTCCCTCTTCACCTGCACCGGAGGCTCCGGTGCTGGCAGAGGAGAAGGAGGCGGAGGCGGGACAGGTTCCGGGTCGGGCTTGAAGGTGAGGACCGTAACGGTCCTCGCCTCCGCGACCTGACTCGCGACCCTGGACGTCGCGGCGACTTGCTGTTCTTCGGGCCCTTCCGGCCCCTCCAGCGCCCCAGGCGCGTCCACTTCCATCCTCTCATCCTCCCCGCCGTCCGTGGACCGGAAATCCTCCGGCCAGGATTCGGAACGGGCTCAGGGCGCAACCGGAGCCTCCGGTTCCGCCTCCGAGTCCTCCGACTCGACGGGTTCCATCTCCTTCTCCGCCACCTCGGGGCTTCCGCGCTTCATCAGCCTCCGGCGCTTCGCCGGGGGCGCATCCTCGTCCCTCTCCGGCTCCTCGGCGGCCAGGTCGAGCTCCGCCTGCTCCACGAGGGAGAAATCCCACTGGGAGGCCTCCATGTCGGCCGCCATCCAACGGAGCATCCGCTCTACCCCAGGCGGCACCTCCCGACCACTCTCCGGCGCTGCGAGTGTCTTGAGAATAAGCTGGCACGCCCGGTATGCCAGCTTATAGCGCAGCATGGTGCACCCCACCTGCTCTCCGAGGTATCCGACGTGAGCATCGAGCTCCCGGAGCTTTTCTCGCACACTTTCTCTACCCTCCGCCTTCCGGGCCCTCCGTTCCCGCTCCTTCCGCGTGCGATCGCGCACCTCGCGGTCGCTCCGGTCCCCCCGCTCTGTCCGGGGGTTCCGGCGCGTCTGCGAGGGCCCCGCAACCGGTGCGGACCCTTGGCGACGGGCCTCCTGTGCCGCGCGTCGCTTGTTGACGCGAGGCGGTCCAAGGGGCCGCGCGCGACTGCACTGGATGTGCTTCGCACGGCACCGGCGGCAGGCGGTGCGTCCCGCCTCGACCACGCACACCTCCCCACTCCTCCGGCAAGAGTCGCAAGCTACGAAAATCAAAACCGTTAGTACCGGAACCTCCGGTTTTCACTGCGACGCACCGTTCTCCCCCTCCTGCTCGACGTCGCTGTCGTCCTCGTTGTTCAGCTCGTCCATCTCGCCTCCTCCCTCCGCACGCTCTGGTGACACCGACCTCAAAGTCTCGATGACCGGCACTTCATCAAATTCCGGGGCCTCCAGGTCGTGAATGAGCTGGAGGGCTCGAGCGGCCTCCTCGGACGCCACCTCCGCGCGTTGTGCAGCCTCCTCTGCCTGCTCCTGGTATGCTGAGATCATCCGGGCCCGGCGCTGCTCCCTCTCGTCGTAGAAGCGCTGGACTGCCTCGTCCCGCAGCTCCGTCATCGTTGCGCGCGCTTTCCCCTTCCCGGAATTCTTGCCGTTGCCGGCGTCGCTGCGGTCGCTGTGGCTAGACCCCTCGCGCCCACTGTTGCTGTTTCCGTTGGACGACATCGTTTTCTGGTGTTTTTGTCCGGAGGTGGTGGTGGTGCGAAAGAAAGAAAGGTCTGAGTCAAAACCAACAGCACGTGACTTTTTGATCTTGTTTATTTTCCCACGCTTCTTCATTGTTCGACAAACTTCATTCCTTTTGGGTTCCTCATGGGAGAGGAACCTAAGAGGGGGATACTGTTATATCCATGCAACATCCCCAGTCTTCTCGTCGACCTTCCGGTAGCTCCGGTAGGTTCCGAGGCTCCGGTATACTACCGGAGCCTCCGAACCGTCCGGTACCATCGGGTTTTTACGCAATGAAGGATTACTGAGCGTTTCCCGTTTATCCGTCTTCCTTCCTTTTCACTTATTGTCATACGACTTCTCATCAGCCCATCTGACTTGACTTATTGTTAAGAACCACTCTCCTTCCCTTTATGGAATACAATTAGATACTTAGTATAAATACGTCTTTAATATGTCCTGTACGTCAGATTGATAATTGACGTTGCTTGGCTCACTTCCCTTGCACTGAGTCGTCTCCGTTCTCTCCGGATCCCTCCGGTACTCCGACTTGTCTTCCTCTATCGGGTACCTGCCGGTTAGGGTAGTCACTCACCCTTGACCCCCTGTGGTGTTGTGATCCTCCTCCGTATACGTTCCGGACCCTCCGGCTCTCCGACGCTCCGACATACCGGAGCCTCCGGTCACTCGGTCATTTACTCTTTGGGTCCACCCCGGCTCGGTATATAACATCATCAGGTAGAGATGCAGGACAGCCAGTCTATCTATAAGGCTAAGCTGGTTGGCCCGGACAATCTCTACTGCAATTTATCCGGACACGCTATACTTGGCACGTCTAAAGATAACAAGTCCATCAAGATATGATGGCAACACCTTAAAACAGAAAGATAGACACACAGCTCTCGGGATAGAGCAGTTATTTAGCCGTTTAACCGGGTCTTTGATGCATGTACCTTTAAATAGCCAGGTCCGTTTATCCGTATATACCGAAGCGGACTGATTGTAGTATTTATTTCTTTTATCATGTGATGTATAATTCCTGTATAAATACCAGCAGGTTTCGAGTGGAAAGCCAGTGAATTCACCCCTTCTTGCTAGACATACTCAGCTCAGCTGGTATTGTTGCTTGGGAAGCCTTGGATTCACTAGGAGTACCATTGGGAACTTGTTAGTTCTTTCTGTTATTCTTGGTCAGATATATTTGTTGGTTGTTGGATCTATGTGCGCATAAAGAATCTTAAGGAAACAGAATCGTATCGGGTCGTATCGGTTTCATATCGGGTCGTATCGGGTCATATTGGGTTTCATAAGGATTTAGGAAAAGCACACGGATTGGTACACAGAACACAGATTTATAGCCGAGAACATTGAAGGAGCACAAGTCTTGAGTCTATTGACGACCAAGCACTACCCCACACCACCCCATCGATATAAAACCACTCTCTGCTTTGTCTAGACCTCATTAGAGTCTCTGGATCGGCTATTGAAGTGTTCTCAGTATTTACGTGTAAATAGCTATTACCAGATCTAGTTCAAATATCAACCTAATACTTGGTTGGAACCCCGTACTCGCACCACTCGATTGTTTGGATTAGTGTTTAGTGTTGGTTTAGTGTTTATTAGTGCTCAGGCATTGATAGACATTATTCTACATTTCACGCTTGCCCAGATAGTCAGTGTTTCAGCGTGTCACGGGCGTTACGTGGTGTGACAAGCTCTTTCTTCCACGACACATCCATCGTCAAACCGTGTTTTCTCTCTATTCACCGCTGGCACTCCAAACAAAAACCAGTTGATTCAAATGGAATTTAGCTCTGGTTCTGTAGTTCCCTCCCTATGAATGGACAGACCAAATTGCTGTGTGAACTCGAAAGGCTCCTAGGCATGCCTTCGCGGCATCGGTGAGGGAAAGCCTCAATGGACGTTCAAATCTTATGGGATGAGCATAGCATCAGCCTCGTTCGCTGTGTCTGACCATAGGCGCTATGAACGAGGTTTGGAGTTTCCTCTGAGCAACAATCCCTACAAGTGGCACACACACAAGACGACCTACTGGCGGCAGGAGGAGTCGCACCTGAGGAGGGGGGCTGATGCAAGGAGGTTTGGGAGGTGTTTTCGAAATTCTCGTCATGAAGGCGGGATGTCTGTGCGTCCACTATAATCTTTCTTCTTCTGCACCATTTTAGCTCATGATGGATACCAACACCTGTCGCCGCTAATCCCTCACTCCGAAGTTCTATTCCCACATGCACCGCAACTACACCCAGCCGCACATGCCCCTCAGCCGCGAATCCGTGCACCTGACACCGTGTGTGCACTGGATGCAAGGATGGTGTACCCGTGGGAACCGACGTGTGGTCGGGCAGCGAAGCGAAATGTCAGCAGCATGGTGTGTAACACAGAGTGAACCGTGAGTGATACTCCCCATTTTATCGCGGAAGCGCAACACCCAAACCCGGACAAGCTGTTCCACGGTGACACACAAAATACACAAAGACCCTCTGTGCTTCTCATGCAGAGAATTGCGGGTGCAATGGGGTAGAGCACGGCAATGGTTGTGGCCGGCTGCATCACGATTTCGCGATTTCGCTCGCCACACCTTTCCCACCCCCACACAGGACTGCTACCTATGCTAGATGTGCCCATCACAGGGGGGTACTGGCACAGAGAATCCAGCTCATTTCCCCCCACCGCCCCTGATCCGTCACGCTAGTAGGGGCATGGACGCAGGCACTGTGAGCGAGGAATACCGCTTGCTGCACCCTACCGTCTCGACCACAGTGTCGTCGTCGATACACATACTCTGTGGGCTTGTAAACACCTGTGTGCAATACCCGTGTGCACCCGCATGCTTCGCGTGTCGAAGGGGTGGGCCGCCGTGGGCGTACAATTGAACAATGATCAATGAATTTTATTTTGGCTCTTTCGTATTAATCCGGTTAAGTGCCTGCGGTAACCGAGTGAGTGTTGAGCCGAAATGATGCAACTTGTACTGTACTATTTCGAGCAAAGGTTCACTATTTTAAGAAAAATTTTGACCGAGAAGACCGATAAATTTTGTTTCGATTTAACGCAATTTATTGACACATCAAAAAAATCTGGGTGTCACCCGTCACTGAACCTTTGGTCAAAATAGTATAGTAATTGACCTATGACCAAGTTTGAATGAACACTGTTGTTCCACTGACCACTGCTACATTGTGAACTGAATAAATCATGAGACAGCATATTATAGGCCGCGAAGCGGTGAAAGGACTCGTTGCCATGCGCCCGCAGTGGCCTAAAGCCCAAGTATCGAGGATGCCAGGTGGGATCATGCGGTGTGTCTCCGGATGGTACTCTATCTTGGGGAAGTCCTTGAATTCATATTAACATCTATGGTGGTCAGGTGATGGGTTGCGGCTGTGGTGGGATTTCAGCAGTTTGCGTCATTTCAGATGTTTTGGGCTGTGGGAAGAGGGGAGGGAGGTGCCATTCGCTGTGGACATGAGTCGGGTGAGGCGTGCTGTGGGGCAGACAGTGACTGGACCAAGGAAAAGGCCACCGAATAGAATATTGTCGGAGGGAGGGAGGGAGGGGAGGCGGAATTCGAAGATGGGCAGGAGGTGAGGGTTCCCATCTAGGAAGAAGGAGAGATGCTCAACAAGATCTTGACTGCAAGTGGATGTATTGGCCCGTGGCCACCCGAAATCAAAGAAGCCCAGATCACGATTAGTGAATGGACAAGGTAGTGGCCAGTTTTTCAGATGTGAGTTCTCAATGTGCCATTTGAGTGATGTCATCGAGTTGTGCAGTCTGGCACTACATTTGCTTAGTTGGCAAATGTACTGAACCCCGCCACTCTTAATCTGGTAACCAACAACACTATTAGCTTTGAAAGAATGTTGTCTTCATGCTAACCTTGCGACTTTGACAATGTTTAATTTGGTGCTACAAAGGAGGATATCAGCATGAATAATGCAGCAGATATGAGGGTGAATCAGTTAGAGAAATTCGACATCCCATCCTAAGTTAATATATGAAAGAAAGTGTACTAACCTGTTTAAAAGGCATGCCTGCGAGAGGCAGCAACTCTAAGAGCATCTTGGACAATCCGTACTCCATGGTTCAATCTGAGACATGTTGCAAATCGGAGAACACTTATCATTCTAAGACCGCACACAGTCAACCCATCTTGAATTGGACGGATGAATTGTGGTTGCCCATCTTGTTATCAGGACCGCATAGAATTTGGTTGCAAACATCCTGGAAAATGTATCGAAACGGCCAAGATGTTTATAGACAGTATTCCAAAGTGGAACCCAACAATAGAGAACCTAGATCTATGCGAGGAGCTTGCCCTCACAGCTGATGAGGCTGAACAAAATGAAAAGCCATTGGAAACTGACCAGGTAACATTGTTTGATGTGAATTTTGTCTTATCCAATATGTCAGATGGCTTCCGAATTTTTGCCTTCGAAGATTCACTGAATGAGATCCCAGCCAGGAGATATAAAATACCTGGGCCCCAACCACCTGAGAGGACAGTATTTCTACATGGACATGTTTTCCATCCAGGTGAATTTGAACCGTCTGTTGAAGTTATGATTACGACAGTCACAGATGCTCTACACAACAATGAGAGACTGTCACTAACCTTCGACCGGCCAGAAGTACCACTGATTTTTTCATCAACTCTATTAGGAGGCTTATTGTTTGTGTTACAGAATACACAAAAAAATGTACCACTTATCATTTGCTCTTCCTCCGATTTCCTTGCACGTAGTCTCGTAAAAGAAAGAGAGAAATATGAGAATGACATGTTAGATGCAAAATTCAGACTGCTGAAAGCTGTGTTTGCAGCATTGAATGAAAGAACTGCACGAATTCAATTCAAGGTGGTAGCAATTAATCAAGCTACTCGGAACACATAATCAACTTGACGCACAAACAGTTGAAATTGGGACAGAGATCGACCTAATGTTCGAGTGCCCGGGAATACCGTTATCACAGGGGTCCCAACGATCCTTCACCAAGATTATATGGAGTTTACATCCCAGAACGAAGTGAAAATCCACCTTTGTGAATTTGGATTGTATATAATGTTCAGCGGAAGAAATTTCCAAGTACACACCATCAGACGTGATGATTTGGAAGTCAGTTTGCTCAATGACATTGCAGCGTTTGACCCGAGAATTTTTCTGGAAGTGCATCCACAACACATTCAGAGTGGGAGATTTTTGGCTCCACATCGATACTCTAGAGATATGAGGACGATGCCACGCTTGCAATGTCCCAGAATCCCTTGAGCACATTGCCTTGGAATGTAATGCACCAGGGCAAAAATTAATCTGGGATCTGACACGAGAACTTTGGTCAAAGAAATACCCACAATGGCCAACACTCAGCTGAGGCTTGCTGTTGGGCTGTAACCTAGTAAGATTCAAGTCAGAAAGGGGTACCGTGGCCCCAGCAAAGGGAAGATTATTTGCTATTCTGGTCTCCGTAGCATGGCATCTCATATGGAGCATACGCAGAGTCCGAGTAATTGAAAATCCAGACAAAATACAGAGTACAACTACAGTTCAGAACCAATGGTTGAATGCAGTCAATGCCGTTTTAACACGCGACCGCCTCCTGACTGATAAAATTAAATTTGGGACACTCGCACTGGGTACTGAACACGTGGAGTGGCCTACTTATGGACAAAGAATCTCTGCCAAATGATTGGACACATGAGGGGGTTTTAGTGGGTATGCGACCCATAACTAATAGAAATGGAATAGGATAAACCTTCAGGTCGGAGTCCCACACTGGTGTAACAAAATGTGCGTAACGGTATTTCCTCCTGGACAAAATTCCCCGGCAATACCTGGCTAACAACCAGAAACACAAGTGGATGAGTTTGGAAAAAAAGCCCTGCAGCAGATCAATTTCTGGCCACAGACAACCATCAGAAGCCATTCCTCCCTTGGGGCCGGTGCGAACCAATGTGTCGCACTGCATGGGGACCAGGACTGATTTTGACAATTCCACCACATTCTCCACTGTGATGGTTATCTTTGATCTCGAGGGTCGGATCCTCGAAGTAGAACCCATTCTGGAGGCAATCAGAAGATTGTCTTTCCACGCAGTGATAAAATTCCGTGACGCTCTGGACCTGATCCGTCGTCTGGACGATCCTCAACACACCAGGAACGAAGCATGCAGCTGTGAAGCATGCGACGTTGACAGAACAGTGCAGAAGTGCCAAAACCCCCAAGCGTGCATAGCGGTGGCGGCGGCCAGGCTGGGGCAAATCCTCCCCAAGTGGATCCCCACCACAAATGTGGCCCTGGAACCGACCCCTGCCACAACCGATACAGTGGGCGAGAAGGATTTTAAACCTCCGACAGAGATCACTACGCTTGCGCAGGGTCTCCGCGCAATGACTTGCAGAGCCGACGAACCGAAAGAACGAGAGGACCCCCTATGAGACAAAGGGCCGAGACAATACCCACCCCCGAGGAAGTTGAGATCTTTATCACGGGTGCGGTACACTCACCGGCGAGTCGGACAGCCCGCGCTGCTGCCGGCATCTTCATTGAAGATGGAAATCCAAGCTGTAAAGGGAAATGCATCCCCGTTGCAGGGGAACAGTCCCAGTATGCGGCTGAGCTTTTCCGAGTCGCTGCTTTAGAAGCGACAAAAATTACGCACAGAGACACAATACTCACCATAACAAGTACGCAAACCCACATAATGGAAGCTATGAACAAAAAACTCCCCGACTGGGAACTCGAAGGCTGGGTGGATGTTAAGCACCGTGATGTATTACGCTGCCTAGCGGCGGAGCTTAAAGCCCGGAGGGCGCGGACCACCTTCAAAATAGCCGCGCCAGCTTCTCCCGAGAAAGCATGGTGCCTGAAAGCCTCCATACTGGCAAAGCAATCGGCACGAAACCGGGTGGAGGAGAGGTGGGACTTAACACTACCTCCGAACACGGCCCTCCCCGGCATGCGCTTGCAAGGCAACCGCCAACACGTGTTTTATCGCAGTATTAGGGAAATAAAAGACCGGAATCGGACCCCGAGACCCTCAACCTTGAAGATGCTGGATGCTGTGAGAAAAGACGTGGAAGCGGCCTTTGGCCGATACGTAACAGATGCCGACATTTGGCTGGCGTTGACAGCGAAAGATCTCCTCCCAAGGACCACCCAATTCCTCTGGAAGGGGCTACACAAAGCGCACAGGATAGGGAATTATTGGAATCACATACCGGAGTGTGGAGACCGCGCGATATGTCAGGAATGCGGTGTCCTAGAGGACCTAGAGCACATATTGCTCAGATGCACAAGTCCTGGACAAAACATCGTTTGGCAGACCGCCGAAACTCTCTGGAGGAGAAAGAAGAAGAGTGGCCCCTAGTATCACTAGGCACGGTATTGGGATGTTGTCTCGCCGAATTCCGAGACGAGAAAGGAGAAGCAAAGCAAGGATTGATGTCCGAATCTGCCTATCTAATCTGGAAATTGCGAAACGAACGCGTTATCTCCCGAGACGGAACGCCTGCAACGGACGAGGAAATAAAAAACAGATGGAAGTACCACATAAACCAGCGACTGCAGGTTGATATGACACTGGCCAGAAGGCCACGGTTAGGCAAGCGCCCTGCCCTCAGGGCGCCCCTACTGGTCCTTACGATCTGGTCCGGAATACTGGATAATGAACAACACTTACCGGCCGATTGGCTCCGGGAGCCCAGAGTTTTAGTGGGTAGTCGTGCATTCCCGCCAGCCCGTCCTCGGCGACACAGAAGCCAGGGAATTGGGTGATACAATAGTCCCACACTGCCCTTCGGGTGTGCGCAACACATTTCTCTGGGTGGTGGAAACCACTCCCTTGGAAACTGATATTTCCCACTTTACAAACCGGTCGGGTTAACCAATTGTTAATTGCTACCGGCTAATGTACCACCAAAAAAAAAAAAAAAGATTGTCTTTCTGAAGGGCCAGATATTTTTTGTATTTGTGGCCATCAGAGTGGATCAAGGTGGATGATGATCGATGAAGGGTCTCGAACAAAAATGCGCAGACAGATAATGTGACATCACACCCCAATATACTTACGTAAGGTGAATATATCTTGCCCAGAAAAAAGGTGTCACTGTCGAAACTCAGTTATGATAGCATTGTTTACTGCCTGATCCCATTTCCGAATGATTTTTTTTTTCTAGAGAAAAACCAATATTCAGATGTCTGTAAAGTTGAATTTGAAGACCAAAGCATGAAATTACGCAAAAGTGGGGCTGAAATTCAAGCATGTTCTAGTAGTTTCGTTCTAATCCCTAATGTAGCTTAAACTGGTTGAATGAGATTGATTCGGTTAAACTGAAATCAATTTGAAATCCACCCATTTAGATTCAACAACAGACCCGTTGAAACTTAAGTCATTGGACGGTCGACAATGGTTGTCCGCATCAATGCTCAAGAACGCTTGGGCCCGAAGTTCAGCAGTTGAATTGTAAGCTTAAAGAATTAATTTCGCCTGTTCTGAAGTCCATTTCTTGGCAGGCTATTGGAATTTTGGTGGGACCAAAATCAATTCTTTCAGTTCAAATTTGAGGATTATTCTACTGAGGAACGCGGCTTTCAATAAAAACCCCACTTTCCGGAGAAATCTTTGAAAGGTCTAATTGAAAGCCCATCACTGGGCAGAGTTTGAAGTCAGGGCCGGATCAAACTGAAGTAAGCCACACAAACACGTTGCGCTACACATTAGACCTGAAGTTCAACAAGTCTCTGATTGTGCGTGTCCCACGGACTGAGTTCACACCTTCCTCTGGCCCACACTCAAAGAACTAGTCTCCAGTGTAATACCAGCAGATTCTCTGAACACACTTTTGGGATACTTCCAAGACTCTACTTCCATGTGCACCTCCCACTGCCAGCAGTGGATTGTTCCTGGCATCTATCCTGCACCGAATAACAGTAGATCTTGGTTGCTACTGCCAAACAAAGGCTGTGATCTCCATATGCTATCTGACTCACCGCTGATAAGCCGCGAAATTTGCGAAACCTCAAATTTTACGAATGCATGACATTCAGCGCTCATCCAGAGGTTGGCGTGAGCTCCACGTGCAACTCAGAGCCATATTGCATTATCATCTTAAACTGGCAATAACAGCTTATTCCTGGAAACTTCACCTTTGGGACATTTGGGGGTTGAATCCGGATTAAGGCTCAAAGCCCATACATTTTTTTTTTTTTTTTTTTTTGTGGAGCGTTCCGTAGATTGGTCGTGGCGAGCAACTGATAAGATCAGCCCTCCCCACACGCTAGTTCTTCGAGGACAAGCCCCGAAAGAAACAAAGATACCACCCGGGAAAATACATTGCGTACGCCATATGTGTGGCAGTGTGGGACTCGCCCCCTTCCTATCCCGCAGGACGGAGAGGGGGGATACCCACTAAAAACCCGGACTGCCAAACCCATATATCCGGCAGATTTTCGGCGTCTTTTAGGACCCCTTTCCAAGTGTTTTGGACCTTGTTAATCTTTAAGGCTCGGCTCCCGTATTTCTTGGAATCTGTGAGGAGTGCATCCGTCTTTAGGCGGGAGTTCATAACGTGCAGCCATTTGTTGTGCAGTTCGATTTCAGAGTGGTAGCTTGTCGGATCACCGCCCCGGTCTATCACCCGGATGCAGCGTGTTTTCCATATCATGTGTGCCGTTTCGGATATCAATATCCGGAAGAACCGGTTTGCTCCTTCATCTCTTTTGCCCGCGCTGTCGTGGACGTCGACCAGCCCGCACGCGAAGATGCTCCCGTAGTCCATGTCGGGCCACTGGTAGCCTTTCAATTCCCACAATCTTTGTGCTAGCTTCCAGAGGGTTTCCTGTCCTGGTGCGTTGCATTCAAGCAGAATATGTTCCATTGTTTCTTCGACTTGACAGTGTTGGCAGATCCCCCAATGCTCGAAATTTGGGATATTACTCCAATAAGCACCTATCTTATATGCCTGGTGAAGGCATTTCCACATAAAGTCGCGCGTTGTCCGTGTGATGTCTTGGTTACGGACTGAGCGCCAGATGTCCCTATCAGTCGGGGTTTTGCCCGACAGGTTTCTGGCGGCGTGCCGAGTTATGTCAAGCATCACTGTGGTCTTCATCCGTTCTGGCTTGGGTCTGGATGCTTTAATAACCCTATAGAATAAACTCTGTGTCCCGGTGCTCAACTTAACACCGTCCAAGTTATACGCGGTCGGGATGTCTGTTTGTAGAGGGGCAGGTACGCCATCGTCCAATCCAAGTTTCGCAAGCTCAACTGCACTTGACATATTGTTACTGTCATGTTCCCCCGCTTCGCACAGGGTACATCTTGTCCCTCGACCTCGCAGAGCGGCGGTAACTGCCTTGAGGAGGACACAGTCGTCTACTCCGAGCCAGCCTTTATCTTCACAATCCTCAAGACCCTTGGTCAAAACATGGAGGATTCGCTTTGAACGTATCCTGAAGTGCAGTGATACCTCACGCGGTGAGTTCTGGATCGCATACAGGATTGCTGCCGCCTCGCCTCCTTCTTTTGAGGCGAGATCTTTCGTTACACGTACTATCGTGTTCCGAGTGTCCTCGGGGCCATACCAGGTGCCTCCGGCGGAGCAGTTTTCACCGTCCTCGTTAATTTCGTTGTGGTTCCCGATGAAAATGACCTGATCTGATGGGTCCTCTTCTCCCTCAATAGGGTCAAGTTGGTTTGCTGGAGTGATGCTCGTGTTGTTACAGAACACTCGGTACCCATCCACCAATCTATGTGTGTGTATCTTAGGGTCGAAAATCACATCTTCCCTTTCGATTATCGCTTCGGCGTTCTTCGTGAGTTCTTCTTCCGTCAGCTCGGCATTCGGCTGGTTTACTACTAGACGAGGGTCCCATTTCTCATCGATGCAATCAAGAATTTTGATTGCCTCTTCTTGGCACTTGTACGGGAAATCACAACCGAGAAGTCTATCCGCCTTGCATGACTCGCAAGCACAATTTCGTCTCCGACTATGACGAAGGTAATTCCTTTCTATAATCGTTAGAATGTCACGTACAGTCTGTACATTGTGCTTATTCCGTAGGCATGTAGCACATGCGGAGTTGTTGTGTCTGCCCAGATCTTTCTTTCCGCCAGTATGGAACCAGACTGGGAGTTCCCCTTTGACATCTTTTGTTAGAGCCAGTGCGTCAAATTTCAATCGGAATTTATTTGCTGTTCTCATCATGCGTTTTAGCGGCCTGGGTAGCTTCTTCTGGAGTGGTGCCCACGTCTGGATGAAGGGATTTTGCCTCGCGCTTTTTTCCACCTTTGGCCTGTCCGGGACTTCTTTTCGTAAGCTTTCAGCGGCTAAATCACACCATTTTGCACGATCTTTCCCCTTTGTTAGGAAGGTCTGGAGTGACTTGACGGCTATAGCACTGTTACGGTCCTTAACAGATAGCAGGTTTTTACCTCCTTCGTCGACGGGGAGGAATAGAATATCATGGTTAATGGGAGCCTTATCTCGCCCTTCCCACACGAAAGATTTGATCCTTTTGTCTAGGTATTCTTCGGTTTCCTTTGGCATCCCCTGTACAGCCGTGAGGTACTGTGTCATTCCGCCGACCGACATTTGAACAATTTTAATGCGGCCTTCTAGAGTTGGGTGCGACCGATCCCAGTGGTTTAGGCTCTTTTCCACCTTCTCAATTGTCGGAGTCCAGATTGCGGCTTGGTTCGTATCGTTTCCTTGCCAGCTCCCGAGGATACGTATTGCTTCCCCATCTTTTGAGATCCCAATGTGCTGCGGAAGTTCGGCATGGTCCGGGTGGAGGCGCCGACTGAGGATAACTCCGTCTCTGTACGTTTTATTACCAATCGGAATAATTTGGGTCTTGCCCTTATTGAATTTAGCTCCCGATGCTTTGCACCATGTGTTCAGGATCTCCTCGAGGTCCTCAAATTTGTCTTCTTCAGCAAGGCATACTGTTGTATCATCAGCAAAAAGGGCGGCTATGATTCTCTCTGTTCGTCCCGGACATTTATAACCCTTCAGTTGCGAAGCACGTATCATTTGCGCTAAGGGCTCTATGGCCAGATTGAAAAGCAGACACGATATTGGATCGCCTTGCCGCACGCCTCGGGTAACCCGGTAACGCGAGCTTTTTTCACCGTTTACTACAACTGAGGTATATGCGTTCTCGTACAGGGACTTGATGGTGTTCGTGAAATGGCTTGGGAAGTTCGCTTTTTCCAGCGTTCGCCACAAGTACTTGTGCTGAATTTTATCGTACGCCTTTTCTTGGTCTAGTGCAACAACTGCACCACCCTCTGACTCATACTCAGCGTAGTTGATAATTGTTTCAACTAATTTAATCTGGTCTTCGATGCTTCTTCCCGGGATGAACCCCGCCTGGTCTTTATGAATTATTGACGGTGCGGCCTCAACTAACTTGATTGACAAGGCTTTTGTGAAGATTTTGTAGTCCGTATTGAGCAGCGTTATTGGCCTATAGTTCGACACGTTACGCTTGTCGTTCTTTTTGTGGAGGAGGATCATCCAGCCTTCTGCAAATTGGGTATCGGGGTGTAGTCCGTTTTTCTCGATATCGTTGTACACAAAAGTGAGCACTTTCGCTATGTCTACCGATTTTCTCTCATGATTTTTTGTGCTTTCGAACTTGCTGTTGATGGCTTTCCATAGTTCGTTAATCAGCCCATCGATCCCCGGGGCTTTGCCGTTAGGCAGTCTTTGCAGAACACGGGCTACGTCCTCCCGCTTCAGGTATTGTGAAAGTTTTGCCTTATCTTGTTGGCTCAGGCGCTTGACATTCTCAAAGGTTTTGTTTGCGGCCTCCTCCTGTTGCTCTGGTTCAGCCAAGTCCTCCGACTGAAGGTCATTGTGGAAATTTCTCGCCAGCTCCGCCATTTTATCGGATCTTTTTTCGTACTTGGGTGGGTCAGATCCAGGTACCTGCAAGCTGAAGGTTGGGTCCCTAGGCTTCCTTTCTTTGTTCATGGTTGTCCAGTATTTTGTGGCGGTTGATTCGCCTTCAAGCCTATTTCTAGCTGCGGTATTATCTCGGATTTTTCTGTACCGGAATTTTTCCGTTTCATCAATTTTTTCTTGAATGGCAGCGCCCTCTGTGCGACGTTCTTCTTCGGTTATTGTCCCACTGTTCATGGTCCATTTGAGCCTCTTCCTCATGTCGCTAATTTCTTTGTCTAATTTAGGAACAAGTATTTTGTCGCGTTCCCGGAACAACGATATGATTTCGTCTTTGAAATTTTTGAAGATGGTTTGGGGGTTTTCCTCGTCAGTTCGCGCATCTGATGCCTCCGCCAGGCGAGTTTCCATTTCTTTGCCAAGTTCATATACTTTTTCCATCACTATCTTGTCTTTCAGAAGGCGGAGTGGGAGAACCCATCTGCCTTTACCAATGAAGGGCATAGCTGGGTCGGCATATCTCATTGAGACGAGTTGGTGGTCGGTGTGGATTCCAGGCGACTCCACCATCCAATCTGATGAATTTTTTAGGACCTTCTCGGTGCACAAAATTCTATCGATTCGCGATTGCGACCCTGTCGCACTTTGGAGGAAGGTATAGCCCTTTTGGTCTGGGAAGGTTTGCCTCCAGCCATCCAGGAGATGCAGTTTTGCCTTGAATGTGAGCATCGCCTCTGTGACGATCCTAGGGTCTTTGTGGTGAGGGAGTCTGTCGATCGCGTCCTCGACCATATTGAAATCTCCCAGCACGATGTTCGGTTTCGGAAGGTGGCGAATTTTGAATTCTACGAGGTCTAGGAACTGAGCACTTTCCGTCGCATCGTTAGGTGCGTACGCTGCCAAAACTGTGAGTTTAGACCCGCCATGCCATGGGATTGTCAAGTGTAGTGCTCTTCCAGGTATGATTTCTTCCGCCTTGATACCAACGATGTTTGATATTTCTTTGTTTATCACAATCGCGACCCCTTTAGCTTGGGGGTTAGCTGGGTCAATGGACGCGTAAACCTGAAGTCTTTTCCCAAAAAGTTTATGGACATCTTCAACATCATCTGGAGACAGGTGCGTCTCTTGAAGGGCTAGAATGCCAATTTTTCTATCTCTCATTATCTGGTTTATGTGCAGCCATTTGTCCTGTCCTCGATGGAAGCGACCTCTCATGTTCATGGTGGAGATCTTGATGTAACCTTTGCTACGCTTTTTGATTTTCTTCCGTTGCTTCAGGCGTTGACTGTGTGCATTCAATTGGCGTTGATTCTGTGCGTTCATTTGTCTCCTGGCACGTTGGGATCTCGGCTGAGGTTGAGACCTTAGACGGTCAGGGACCTGATCATGGCGGGGATCCGGCGGCGGATCGTCCTCTGGCTGGTTTGCCTGAGGGGGTGCATTGTTTTCTGCACTCGCTGGTTGCGAGACAGGCCTGTCTGGTCTGGTTGGGTTCTGCGGGGATGCAGAACGTGCGGGTTGCACTGTAGCATGTACGCTACCCCCATGGTTTTCACCCTGAGGTTCTTGCTGATTGTTTACAGCTGCCGGGATTTGGCTGTCGCCAGTCCGTCCGAAGCCTTCATCGGGGGGTTCAGCGGCGACGGTACTACTCCCCCCTCCAGCTCGGATGGTTGTGTTGCCGCAGTCGAGCTGTGGAACAAGAAGGGGGTTTAAAGTGTAAGTAGTAGGAGTTAGTTCATTTAATTCCGGGAGCACAACCAGACTCTTCGGAACGAGCAGATATACCGACCCACATCGGTGGAATATGTGGAGGGGATCTCAAATCACGTCCGCCGGGATACCTATTGCAGATGCGGCTCGTGTCTCCCCGTCCAACTTCAGCCTCTCGGCACGGCACTTCCAGGCCACGAACAGCCGCCGTTTCAATCAGTTTAACACGTCCGAGACCTTTCCTGTCCCTTGCCGAAACAAGGTCAGTAAATGTGGGGTCTCCGTTGACGTTGAGCCTCATGTTTACCCCTCCAGATTCTCATCTAGAGGTGTTGCCGATCCCTATCGACCCCCGGTAAACGCTCTCGCATGTGCAGCTTTGCTCAGAAATACATTTGGGTGCATTTCTTGGACGCGAACATCCTCCGTCATACCTGTGACTCGTATCAATATGTTTAGCCTGTACTTATGGGGGCTATGTTGAAAAATTCTGGTTTTAATCGCGTGGAAAGTTCAAAAGGACCTCCTTCCTGGGCTCCGGAAGCTAACAGCGAACATGATAACGAGTCAAGTTGCCTCAGATTTTGGTGTTGGTCACCTCGTGACGGTCTCTCAAGAGTGTTTCACTTCATTTATACGGGGGAGGTGTAACGATGATTTAGCACTGTTCCTGCACCTATCGTGCGTGTACTCAAATATTCGAGGGGCACCAGTGGCCGAAATGCGCACATTTATTCCGAGAGTTCCATATTTGGAAATTTCCCGAGTCGAGAAGTTTCAAATCTAGCGACAATTCACACAGGAGTTCAGGAGGAGGAAGCATACTATTTGAGCAATATGGGAGACATGGTTGGTGTACATTTGGACTATTTGCGACGACGAGAGTTGTTATTACCACCGCGGTTTCCATACCCGCCACCGGCCCGGGATCCCTTTCCTCCCTTGCCTCCCTTTGACTTTTTGTCGCTGCTGCGCTCGTTGCGCTCGTCGGCCTTGGTGAGGGTCTTGTCATCGGCAGACACGGCCTGGAGTGCAGGTCCGAACCACCCAACGATGCGCGGGAGGGGGCAGAGGCCCGTCGGATGGTCGTAACCCTTGCAGCCGACGCAGAAAAGCTGGTCGCGGCCAACGCGGGGTACTCCGGTGCCGTGGCGGGCAGTGTCGTACGTGAGGCCTCGGGCTGCAGAGGACCACTCCAGGAGGCGGAAGAAGTCGATGGAGTGAGGGGGGGAGAAGTATATGTTCCAGACGAGATCTGTCTCGTCGCCGGGGAGCGCAATCTCCAGTCCCTTGGCCTCGATGGTGTCGAGTGCGTCCTCAGCCGCTTTGGCGTCAGCAGCGGACAAGTGTTTCACGAGGAACTCGGACGGGGCCTTTAGGGACTTGAGCTTGTCCTTGACGAGCCGCGCCACGAATTTACAAGCCTCGGGGTCGCTGTTGGGGAGGCAGAGGTTCTGGAGGGTTATGATGTAACGCGGGAGGGGCAGGTCGTAGTCGAAGATGTAGAAAGTGACGGTGGGAGTCGACCACCAGCCCTGCTCGGTGAGTTTCTTGAGCAAATCGGCTGGAATGGATGAAACGAGGAAGTTCCATGGCGCGGCGAGGCGCTCTTCGAGTTCCTCGCGGGCGGTGGGTGGGCTGATGATGACCTGCGGGGCGTCGACGAGCTTGGAGATGGCAAACGCAAGTTTGGACACGACGTCCCGAGCGTTGGCCGCATACTTGGCGCGATAGACACGGATTAGACCCTTGGGGCCGTCCAGCGCCCCCCAATCCGCGCGGTTGCGGTCTGTGGTGTTCCGCAGCGGGGATTCGACGCACTGGGGGTGTGGAAAGCCGCTCTCGGGAGGGGCGGTGTACTGCTGGCCGTTGGTCATCTGGATGATGCCCGCCGTGGTGCGCACTGTGTGGAACGGGTTAGTTGGTCTTTAGTGAAACCTAGGCTCAGGATACTGACTTCCTGCTGTGGCATCCGAGGAGGAGTCAGAGCCCGTCATTTTCCTGAAGTGGATGGCGGCGGTAGCGGCACTGGGCGTTGGATTGGGGTTGGGAGGGGTAATGGGGGGTAGAGGCGGCTCGACGGATTCGGAGCGGAGTCGTTTACTACTGTCGTCTTCTTCCGAGGTCGGTCGGTCTTTGCGCTTTCTTGGGCGCGAATCGGTTTCGATGTGGGTCGACAGTTTGTAGAGGGTGCAGAGACGGCGGAATCGTCGTGACCTTTATAGGTAGCATTAGCCGACGAGAACAAGGCCCTTTGTGTTGGGGACGCACCGGGTTAACCTGTCATGAAAGTTACAGCCAAAGGGCGGCTTTGTAGCTCGCTTTGTGCGCTTTGTGCAGCCATAAAGCTCCTTGTCTCGCTTAGTTGAGGCCGGTGGCCCGAGGTCGCGTGCTCGTTGCCACTCCGGGATTGCGAGCGACGTTGGGGACGTGGTCGACGACCAGCGTCGGTGTGGAGGAAGAGAACGATGCGGAGGGATTCGGGAGAGATCACATCACAGCGATGGTGATTTGCCGGTTCGGCACTGAGAGATTCAAGATTTCTATTGAAGAAATATTCGTCGCTGTAGTACACGGCGTCGAGCTCTACTGGTAGGTAGATATACTTGGCTGGTCTCAAGACTGAGGATCTCTATATGAGAAAAGCAACTCCAGGGTTTCAATCTGGGTCGCCGGGCACCACTGTAGGCCAGTGGCACCCTACCTTTGTGGTGGTAAAGGTCCAAGAAGCTTTCGACCCAAACAATGACCGAGCTTGATGTACGGCCCTGCGAATAGCAGTTTTCTTCAGACGGAGATACTTGGGAATATATCGGGCTGTCACTCGCCGACCAAGATCAAGTCCGGTATGGTTCAAGTGGGCGGAAGAACGCCAGATGGATGGCATCGGAGGACCTCAGTCCTGAGATCACAGAACCAGACTGGGGAACATCATGTAGGTATACACGAATAAAGACACGTATTTGCACTGCGCCGCAGGGAAGAGTGAGGTATAACACGCATTGAGGGGCGGAGGCATAGACACCGCCCCAGGATGGTGACTGGGTACAAGAGAGGGTTCCTCAAAGCCCATACATCAAAGTCCTGAAACACCCTCTATACGTGGGAAGGCAAAGCAATGCTCACTATCAAAGGGAGAATCATATTATCCACCTCTGGCATTTATTGGCACGCTGGGAACCTTATTCGGGAGGGAAACACCTAGTTGTTTACACGACTTTGGATTACCCGACGCGACATGATGGGTCACCTGATCTAGGCCTGGACCTACAATTATTACTCCTATACACTGGATCCGCGACAGCGCGATCACCCGATAAGCCGCAGACCGGATTAAGCTTGTACTGTGTGTTTCTGGATACCGATTAAGGGCATCTGGGGTATCATTGGGAGGGTATTAAACCATACAATCCAGTCAACGATACTAGAAGTTGAGGCATCTACCACAGAGGAAGATATGGGTCAATTACCCTATTCAGGGGACTAATTACACATATAATCCCCTGATCGATGGGAGTCATTGGACGAACATATAGGAGAGTTCAAGTAGCAAATGAGGGCGCCAGGACGCGCGCAGCTGATACCGATTGCAGGCTAATTAATTAAGTAGAATACCCGAGGCCTAGTAATCACGCACATGTAATAGTTTTTGTACAGTATATAAGGAGGGCAGAACTAGGGAGGACGGCACTGAACCAGACCCCAGAAAGTGAGGAGCAATACAGCCCTTGCGTACGGAGTTGAAGTTTAGGCTTGAATCTTTGGCTGTCAATTAGTCTCAGAATTTAAGTGCGGTTTTGGAATAGCATCAGTGGGATTTATAAGTGTCAGTTACGGGGCGTGAGCCATACCAAGTTTGAGGTGTGAGCCATTGTGTGTGTTTTGAGGCGTGAGCCATAGTTACGGGGCGCGAGCCAAGCAAGTTTGAGGTGCGAGCCAAGTCAGTGGAATAAGGCGTGAGCCAAACAACCGGGTCTAAACAACCCACCGGATTAATGGTCCACCAAAACAAACTGGTCTAGAGCCGTTATATCTGCATAGTTGGGAAACTTAAATCCACGTTGGGAACCAACCAATAAATTCAGGTTGTGTCTTGAACGCCACTTCAAGAAACTAGTTGAGACTTAGCCACCCTTGGGGGAACGGGAATTGAATACTTTCGTGACAAATATGTTTACTCATGGTTTCCTTGGACCTATACTTGTGTCCAAAAAGACCCGAATCTCGTCAGTGCATCAAGGTCATTAAGGGAGTGTGTTGGTATTGGAGTCTGTCTATTGTCGGTTTAGTCGTGCATAATCTCACTTTGTGAGTTAGGTGTAACTCAGTCGTTCGATAGGGGGGATTTTGGCAGTTGCATATTTAGACCGTTGAACCTGAGCAACCCTTTCACCGGGGGGGAAGTCTTGTGAGAATCCAGCGTTATATTAGAGGGAGGAGGGGAAGTGTCACAATTTAGACACTATCTAATCGCGACAACGCCTTATCTAAGCGCCTAATCAAGCACTCGTCTATTTAAACACCAAGGCTATGCTTGAGTCATCAGTGATCGGACAGCCAGGGATCAGGTTCCCACAGGAACATGCCGATGAAGCACAACGGATTGGTGATCGGACAGCTGACAGGTGTCATGCTGCGGACATGTGGAGTATGCATGGGCATTACTCAGAACACATGGCTTCAGGACGTTTCTTACTCAGAACACACGGTTCTGGCATGTTCATTACTCAGAACACATGGTTATGGTGCTTGTAGCACATGGACGCCCTATTGTATATATTATTAGCACTAGTTACATAGCCACAGTTGAACAGTATAAGTAGTGTAGCTAGTTGCTTGTATTCCTTAGTCTTTTATTCCATCATCCTTTGAGCCTCACTCTTACCGAGCACCTCCAATCCGCATCGTGCGTCCATTGGGTGTTCTTGAGCCTTGAGCGTGACAGGAAGGAAAAGTAGGCTTGTGTCCAGCCGTTATAGTGCAGGAGTATTGACGAGCAAGCAGGTAATACTTACTATAACGGCTGGAAGCACTTAGCCGTAAATTGATAGATGGGAGTTTCAAACTCCGACTATACCATATCGGGAAGTATCTCCGGCAGAGAACCGTGCAAGGGGGTACCGGTCCGTGAATGCCGGACCGGGTGCTGGTTGGTTGGTTGGGTCGGCGGGTCCATGAAAACATTTTCCAGTACCATAAATTTTCGAGCGGACAACCAGTCAGGGAGATGATTTATGGCTGAAAACACTCAAAGAATGGTTTTCCTTGCCTCAGAAACTGGCTTAGGTCCTTCCCAAGAGATTATTTCCATATATGGAAGGAGCCCCAGCACAACACATGCAAGCATCCCCGAAGAAAAAAAGTGTTCCGATCTTCAGAAGTTCTGTCTGACAGTGTAACTCTGGCCTTGAACTGCTCCTAGAGAAGTAAAATTGGTCTGGTTGAGAGAGGAATGGTCGGTTCAACAAGCACTCACGTGAATAATTTCCTTATTTGGGAGTCACATGATATGACGTGGTTGGTTGGTTGGCTCCTATGGGTTGGAAAAACAGAAACCGGCATATGTTCTAGTCTTGTTACCGCGGGGTCTTGATCGTGGTAGAATCTTATTACATAAACATCGGAGTTTGAATTTTCGCTTGAGCGGTAGGTCAAAGCCGACGAGTCATTGCATAAACTGAATACACAGATTGAGTCTTACATCCATTCCTGTACATTCTGTCTCTTCAAAATTTCGAAAAGTAAGCGTAAATACTGCTTTTGAGGGACCTCCGATAATCCCGTGATCTGTCGGCCGACACCCATAAAGTATTCCACACGGGCTCCATGGCACCCCAAAAAAATCTTGCATGAGGGCACAATCAATCAATAGGTTGCACATACCTTCTAATCTAGCCAGAAAAGAGAGGCATGTTGGTGGCGAGCGTTTTCACTTGGAAAAAGTTTACGTAATCAGATTCTACGGCGATCAAGACCCCGCGGTAACCAACAGACTTCAACAAACTGAGGTACGAAGTGATTCTTGTTGAAGCGTCTGTCTACGAGAGACTACATATGTTCCGGCATTCACGGAACGGTACCCCCTTGGAACCGTGTTAGAACTGGCACATTTCAATTCTCCAAACCTCCTTGACCACAGAATTTTGGTGACAAAGCTTGTGTAGCATAAACGAGTTCCCCTGGATTTTCTGAAGAATTTTGTGAGGATGTAAGATGTCCGAACAGGCAAAGCAATGCTTCAGGCAAGAAAACAGCCAGTTGAACATTGGGGTGACCATTCTGCCCTTCCGGGGAGGCTATTGAGGATGATTTTGTGATTTCATAGTCCCATGAGGTAGATAGAGTGAACTGTGGGGCTGCAACATCAGGGAAACCCTCCCTTGGCAATACCCCCGGATTGCCTCCAAGTTGGACCAATTTGGGCCGAATATCCTCGATTAGTTCCATTACCTTCCTAGTAACGTCGAAAATAACTTGCCTCCAATTTCATGTAAATTACCTTGCATTTGGCTCGACTACCGTGGGGTTTCGGATAAGTTGGGACTCATATGGGTGCTCAGATTCATCGGATATGATAGTGAAATAGATGTATTGACGATCTATCTAAGATACACATGACTACTACATCCACACTGCACTCATAACCCTACTTACCACGATAGATCAATTGTGCCCGACTCGAGTTGGGGAGGAAGTTTTGAATTAATACAAGCAGATAGAACAAAATGGCGAGAGCTCACCTGGCCGCCATGTGGTCAAGATACGATTACATGCATTGACAAGCTGTTTGCATTGGGTGGAGTACAAAGCCTGTTCCAGCGACAGCTCAAAATACCCGGACATGAAGACTGCTGCGGCCGCCCTTCTACAGAGCAAATAAGATGACAGAGAGACTGAACCGGGGAACGTTCGCATGCCCGAAGTCTTCTAAATCCGGTCGTCCTGGGCATGAAAGATCACACACTGACGATTTGCAAGTATACACACGATCTTGGCAGTGACAGTCGGGTGTGTTAGAGCACATGCACTTCAAACTGCGATAATAAATAACACACCAGTAACTGCCCGCATCACATGCCTATCGACTGCCGTATTGCGATAACTACCAGTAAGCGATAGGAAATTAGGCGAAGTTAGAGACGAGAGGAGGACCTGAGAGAAGTCAGTGAGCCACATCAACGACAACAGCACGCCAAAGAGCTATCACTGACTTGAGTGGTGCGAAGCAATGTCACGCAGCTTCTCGTGACACGGATCGGAGAGTCAGGCGTGGCATGCAGGAGTTGCGCATGCGCACCTCCGGGGCCTGATACCCATTGAGCGAGACGACGAATGCTTGAGAAGAGTATGAATGCTGAGAGGAACGAGGCTGGAAATGCTACGTAACGGTCATGTCCATAGCTATGCTGCCGAACTGCGGTGAACCCGCTTGGAAATGGGACAAAGATCCTGTTGAAGGAGTAGTGAGTAAAGGGGCGGTTGTAGGAGTCGCTGATGCCGCATACTGGACTGGACTCCATCCGTCCAATATCATGTCCGTGAGCATCTAGGAGTGTGCGCGCCGCGAATCGTGTCGAAAGACCTACAAAGGCATCAGATGTTGCGGAAGGGGGAGATCCGGGAATAAGGCAAAAGATTTGGTGAGAAATGAGGGAGGGTGAGCAGCGCAAGATGGGGGGAAAGGAAGAGAGGTGTTTGATCTTGTTGTCGCCGCATCAAAACGAACCATCCTGTCGCGCTCACGTGCGCGAGTAAGTCAGCACTTTGATCCGGCGGACTTTAGGGCTGGGTGCACTCAAACTCTGAACATTTCTCTCGCCGCGCTCCCGTATTGGATTCCACGACGCCCTGACTTCAAGATGGATTTAGCTGACTGGTATTTCAATCAATTATTCATTCTGTCTCTACTTATGCTGATTTATCAACTTTCAAAAATGCAGCTCACACAAACACAGGCAATGAAGGTAATTTACCGTGGATTGGGGGAATCTAGAAGATGGCTTCCAAATTGGAGGCAAATTTGGAAAGGAAGTTTTTCCTGATGAATGCACAGAAGTGTGAATAGGGGCTTTCCATATATGGTATAATCGGAGTTTGAATTTCCCATCTGTCAAGTCACGGCTAAGTGCTTCCAGCCGTTATAGTACACAATACCTGCTTGCTCGTCATTGTGCTGCAACTATAACGGCTGGACACGAGCCTAAAGGAAAAGATGGGGAAGGAGAACAGAGCGGGAAGTTTTGACATGGCCAGCATTATGTTTCTGACAGAGCGTTGACAGAGCGTGCAATTTCATTTCGCCACCGAACCCATCAACTATATATGGCGCTTATGGGCTTACGCTAGTCGTACGCTTGCCAGGTAGGAATGCTAGGATAACACAGCACGGTCCCGCTCATGAACGCCGGTTTCCGGAAGTATCCCGGAGAATTATATGTTTTTCGGCGCCATCGAGCACCCATCAGCTATGGCGGACGCTTGGGGGTGACTCCCACCACCCCGAGCGCCTTACATCCCTGAATGTACACCTCTACATTCGAAAGGGGATTTCTGGCGCCACAGCGCGATTTCACTCACCGGTAGGTACCAAAGCAAGTACCACAGCTGACCACCCGTATACATGTTTGTCTTCGGTAGACTCGCTTTCGCTGTTCAGGCTGTGGACCCCGCGATTATAATAGACCCCCCCCCCCCCCCCCCAGAGTGCGATTTCACTTCAGGTGACACTGCCCCACGAACCTTTCACCTTGATGTCCTTAGTTTCTTCTTCTTCACCCCGGGATTTCGCTTTGACAGGGCCACCCAAGGGCCACCGTTATTTCTGGCGCCGCAGATTTTATTCCGGGTGACATTGGTGACTCCTACCAGTATTTAAATCTACTCGCGTCAGAGCCCTCCATTCGGACCTCCACCACAATGCAGATCTCTCCGCTCCAATCCACAGTCCTACTTGCACTATTGTCCCTGATCGCAAACGATGCCGTTCGCTACACACTACTCGCGTTAACCATCTGCGGCGCACTCGTCTACACCGTCCACCTCGGACACCCATCGACCCAGCTACGCCACCTCGAGGACAATATTATCCACACGGAAGAAATGATACGAGACGCCAAGTCGCACTGTGCCCGGGACGTCCAAGTCGGCCTTATGGAACAAAGTGTGCGACTCCTCGAGTGCGTTGATTTATGTTGGGTGATGCATTTTTCCTCACGTCGTCTCCGACTTCAGCGTCAAACGCACCGCGTCGATGATCCAATGCCGCGTTTTGAAAAGCAACACACGCACCCTAGAGTTCAACGTGATGAAATTCCGCTTACTCTCGAGAGACATCGCCGCCTGCGCAAAAGATGTTAAGAACATCCAGACCACAGCTCAGGTGAGACGCGACCGTCCCCCGTGTCCCGCTACTGATATGTTTTCCGGCAGCTCATGGTAGAAACCGAACGGCAGAATAGATATATGGAGGATATCTACGATGCAGAGGCCATGCTTGCTGCTCGCTGTGGAAGGGTAGGCTATCTTTCCCCAACACCCTGAAGCATAGCTCATCCGATTGTAGGCAGAGGTGTAGTCTTCACTGGCCCCTTCATCAGTCACACCATCCCCGGAATTTGGGACAGTGCCCGACCATCATGGACGTTCACGTACTGACCAGGTCACATTGGCGTCTAACGCTTTAAGTACGATCATTCTGCTTTCTTATCTGTTCCTGTCTTGAATATCTTGCTACCATGTTTTCGTTGTTATCGTTGTGGGTACTTGATGCTTTTGTCGCGTTCTGTTCTGGATATGTGGTTTTGTTTTTTAGGTCATCGTAGTTATCTATGTGTTCTATTGCCACTGTCTCAGATAATCTGCGTCCCGTTCACCATCGACGCGACCAGGACTTCGACAGCGCGTTTCAATTTATTTATGTAATGATGCCACGTGATCGCGGACTGCCGCTTTTTGACTCTCACCACGAAATCCATTTTGCGGAATCGTTTGCTCATGTTCTGGGGATCTTTGGCTGAAGAACATATCGGGATGCTAGTCTCTCCTTGTTACTGGTTCTGGAGTTGTGCTCAAGGCCTCGGAGTTGTGCTCAAGGCCTCAAATGACTAGACCCACTTTCACGGCAGGCTGGACCCACGAGACCCACAAACGCTGACTGATATCCGAAAAATCCCGCAGGCTCCTTGTCTCTTGCACCAATGGCAAATAAAATCCTCGACTCCCTCACCGCAAGCAAGATCTTTGACCTCCGGGGCGTCGTGGCCGTGGTTACCGGTGGCGGGACGGTCAGTGCATGCCCAACGGCTCCCCATTATCACTCACATCACCGCCTCTGAAGGGCATCGGCATGATGATCTCCTCCACGCTGGTCGCCAACGGCGCGACGGTCTACATTATCGGCCCCGCGCAGGCGGAGCTCGACAAGTCAGCGGTATTGTGCGCGGTATACACAAGGTCTTGCTTATTGAATCTAGGGTCTGTGCAAACTATAATGCGGCTTCCGAGGGCGTACCTACGCGCGGCCGGATGTACGGGCTAGCGGGCGACGTCCGGCTCAAGGTGGGTACCTTCTATTATGTCTTACACCCTCCCTCTTCGACACCTGCATCCCACCAGTCCGAAGCGACGCGCCTCGCCGCCGCCGTCGGCGCCCGCGAAAAAGCTATCACGGTCCTCTTCAACAACGCAGGCATCAATGCGGGGCGCTACGCGCGCCCGCCCCCAGGCGCCACAGCGGCGGACTTCGTTGCCGCGTGCTTCGACGCCATCTCTCCCGACGAATTCAGCGACGTCCTCAACACGAACGCCGTCGGGCCCTACTGGCTCACGTTCGCGTTCCTCCCGCTGCTCGAGGCGTGGAAGACCGCGGGCGTGCAGGAGCAGGGCGGGGGGAAACCGCGGTTTGCGCCGCAGGTGGTGATGACGTCGTCGATGAACGGGTGGACGAAGGACCCGGCGACGGGCGGGCTCAGCTTCCCGTACCTGTTCTCGAAGAGCGCGCTGGGGCACGCGACGGCGTCCCTCGCGCACGAGCTGCTCCCGCTTGGGATCCGCGTGAATGGTATTGCGCCGGGTGCGTCTCTCTCTTCTCTTTCCTGCTCCATGTAATTTGACCACCCAATATCCAGGCCTCTTCGCAACGCAGATGACGACCCCCGCCTCAGACGAGCTCGGCCGCTCCACCTTGCCTTCCTCCGTCGACTTCGGGTTTGAAATCCCCTCCGGCGTCGGCTCCACGCGCGACATGGGCTCGCTCGCCCTCTTCTTGGTCGCGAACTGGTTCGTGAACGGGGAGACGGTGCTGATCGATGGCGGGGTGCGTGTTTCCTTTCTTTGTTGTCCATTCTGCTTTCTCGACACTAATGTATGATGCAGACACTCCTGAAGCACCCGTCGTCCTACTGATTCTTCCCTCGTTGTGTACGATTTGTACGAAAGATTGAAGACACCACACCTGTATACTAGTACTGTATGTATGTCGTCGTTCAACTACACATCTCACTTATTGAGAACAAGCCATCTGCTCCACCTTGCGACGAACGAGAAACATAAAAAAAAAAACATATTATGCGCACAGATCCCTATCTCGCTGTACCCATTATAGCTATATCGTGCACGTCGTACATCCCACCATCATAAATAGTCTACATCCCAACGCCTAAGTAAAGCACCCCACGAGACGAGTATAAATCTAGATCCAGCATATGTACAAGTCTAGCACTGCGAGCTGTACCAGTACAGTCGACTCCAATCCCTCCCGATGCTCCGTCCTCTCCCCATCTGCCCTGCCCTTGCTCCCCCGTCCGTCCGTCCGCTGCGATATCGCCTTCCCACACCCGCCGTTCCACCCACCCCCGGATCCCGCCCTTGCTCTCGCGCGGGAGAAACAAGCATAGGCACAAAGGGACTCGATGGTGGCATGGGGGTACCCTCGATCTAGCGCCGGCGCTCAGCACTTGAGCGACATCGCGAAACCGAAAATGATAAACGAGAGGCGGGGCTTGAAAGAGGCGGGGCGGATGAAGGAGCTATACGGAGGCGGATAAAGGGAGGGGGCAGAGGGTATAGGACGGCTATAGGATGCCCGAGTCCTTGAGCGCGTTCTGCAGGATCGTCTCCTTGACGGCGGCGAAGACGAGGCGGATGTTTTTCGTGTCGGTCGCTTGGGTGAGGCTGCGGGGAGGGGTGGTGAGCGAGGGGAGGGGAGGAAGGACGAGAGATGGGAAGGTAGAAGCGAATCGAGGAAGACAGGGCGGTGGTGGACGGAGAGCGAGGCTCGGACACATGGAGGCAGCTCGACACGCCACGAAAGGTGTGGATGCGTACGAGCGGCGTGCGAATAGCACAAACGCGAGAAACAGCAGAAACGAAAACTCACTGTGGATACACGCTCAACCTTGCCCGGTTCTCCTGCATGAACCGCCACAGCACGTACTTGGCTGCCTTGTTAATGTCCGGCCCGCCGGTGTACTCGGGGAAGTAGCGCTCCAGGGGGACCTGGGGATGAGAGGCGTATTAGCGGAGGTGCGATTGGGGGGTGGGAGGGAACGAGAAGAGGAACGAGAGGGAACGAGAAGGAAAAAGGGAACGAGGAGGAGAAGGGGAACGAGAAGGAGAATACGCCATGGACCACGGCCAGCCCAGAGCCGCGGCGGACACGATCGCTCGATCCTCTTGACGCACGGGTCGCCATCGCCGAACGCCTACGCCCACCGCGCTCTCCTTCCGCCCTGCGAAGCCGCGCACGCCGCGCCGCCCCGGGAGAACGGCCACAGCCGTCTCCTCTTGCGCGCACTCGCCGCCCGCGCCCCGCCCATCCGCCGCACGGCGCGGCGGCGCCCATTGGCTTAGCCCTCGCCCCCCTCCGCGCGACGCAAGCACTCTCCCCCAGCGCCGCCGCTCACGCCTGCCCCATCGCATCGCATCGTCGCCGACACACCCCGCGTCCCGATATCGGAGATGCACACCGCGCCCAGCCCCTGCGCATTGCGAGCCGCCTCATCCGCGCACGCGCCTCGAGACGCACACGCCTGTCAGACCCGGCGCGCGCCTCCCCGCGCTCCGCTCCTATGCACGCCGCAGAGGACAGGTGTGCACCACCGCCCGTACCCCGCAGCCCACGCACACCGTAGCCGCCGACGCACGGCCCGCGCATGTAGACACGCACATCAGGCCGACGAACGCCCGGCTCCGTGCGTACGGCCCACCGGCGCCATTAACCCAATCCCCTCCGCCCGCACTCTTGTACCCTTCCCCCCCCCACCCACTCAAAAAAAAAAAACGCCCACAAAAAAAAAACACGCACCTTCCCAAGCTTCCCCCGGAACACGTCGATCTTGTTCAGGAACAGGATGATGGACGTGCGCAGGAACCAGCGCGAGTTGATCACGCTCTCGAAGAGGACGAGCGACTCGCGCATGCGGTTCTGGGGCGGGTTAGTGGGGTGCGGCAAAAGGGGGGGGAGGGAGGGAGAAAGAGGGAGGGGGGGGGATGAGAAGGAAATTAAAAGGAGCGGGTGGGAGGGAAGGGATAGCCTGGACCTGGAGGCGGCAGGGAGGGATGACTGCGAGGACGAGACAGAGAGGCGGAGTGGGAAGTGGGAGAGGAGGGCGGCCGGACGCGGGGAAGGTGGGCGGAATGAGGATAAGGAAGAGGGGCACGCGAGCGCTGGGGCGACGGGTAAGGGTGGGAAGACGGAGGAAAGAAGAAGGGGAGTGGGGAGTGGGGCAAGAGGCAAGAGAAAAGTACGAGCACGAGTACGGGGGAGGGGAGGGACTGGACGTGGAAGTGGAGTGCGGGAGCGCGGGCGGTGAGGAAAGGGAGCGGCGACGCAAAATGAAGAACAAAAGAGAGGGGGAGGAGAAAGAGGGGAAGGACGGAGTGCGAGGTGGAGAATGAGATGAGATAAGGGAGGACAGGACGAGCTGGCGGAAGGGCAACAAGGCGATGGGGGGAGAGGAGAGAAGGAGCCGCGGGGGATGATAGGATAGGATGCGGATATCGATTGGAGATACAGCAGAGGACGGTGTAGGGGTACGAGGGAAGGTGATGGAGGGAGAGAAGGAGGCGCGTGGTACGATAGGATAGGATAGGATAAGATGTGTATATCGCAATCGTTGAGGGGGAGATGAAGAGCGAGACGCGGATGGAGGCGGGGCAGGAAGGAAATGGGAAGGGTGAGGCGAGGAAGGGAGAGTACGCCGGAAAAGCGCAACAGGGAGGATGAACGGACGACGGTACGACGGGAGGAGATGAGACCGAATCCAAGAAGAATCGCCACACACCTGCCCCTTCTCCTCCAGCAGCACCTGGTCGTACTCGCTCAGCGCCGTGCAGAAGATGATGCTCGTCACGCTGTCGAAGATGCGTCAGTGCGAGTTCGGGAAGAAGAGAAAAAGACCAAGCGGACGACGGCATCCGAACGCCGAGTCACAAGCCACGGTGTCCCCCGATGACGACGCATAACGCTACTTCGACCCCGCACCACAGCGGGGACCCAAAGACAAGGCGGGTACGGCATGTGCGGATCCCAATGGCACTGACAGTCGGCGATCCCCGCACAGGGCGGGATATCCATATCAGACGGAAACACACCTCTCAAAACAATGAATCCACTTCTTGCGCTCGCTCCTCTGTCCGCCGACGTCGAACATGTGTATGGAGAGGCTGCCCATATTGAAGCGCGTCTCGGTAATACTGGTACTCTGCGCTCGCGCGCGGAGGACGTCCTCCTCGGTCGGGATGTAGTCCGGCGCGGCTAGGCGCTGGATGGCGGACATGAAGCTGGCAATGTAAATTAGCTTGTAATTCAAAGGAATGAACGAGAAAAACGCACTACGCCGCGCTATCCATCAAATAAAACTCGCTCCCGTGCTCGTCGAGGATGCGCGCAATGACAGGGTCGCGCCACAGTGCCTCGACCGCGTCTGCAATCTCCTTGGTCATCTCCACCTCCCCCCGCCCCGCCACGCACTGCTCCTCCTCCTCCACGATCGCCCCCGCCTTCACCAGCACCCCCAGCGCCCCCCGCGCCTCCTCCCCCAGCCGCTCCTTCATCCCGTACCCGCACACCGCCCGCGCGACCGCCCCCGCCGAGTCCCACACGTTCCACCGCACAATCGGCCGGAACGCGCACCGCTCCTCCTCGGAAAAGCCCGCCTGGTGGATGATCTTCATCTGCTTCACGATCGTGCTCTTCCCGCTCTCGCCCGAGCCCAGCAAGAGAATCTTGCACTCCTTCTTGTACCGCTTCGAGTCCTCGTCCAGCTGCCGATCGATCTCGTCACTCCGCGCCTTCGACGCGCGATCTGGTTGCGAGGCGCAGGCGCCCATGCTCCTTTCTCCTTTATTGGCTCCTTTAGTGTCAAGTGGTGGAGGTAGAGGGGAGAGGGAGGCGGGGCGGGTACGTGGAAGACGGCAGAAGCAGCGTTTATTTGCGCATGTATCCCAGCGGCCTCGACAACATTCATGTATCAGTCATGTCGTCAAGTTGATTCATTCATCCTCGCGTAAGTCACTCCCTGCCACTCCCTGCCACTCCTCTCTGCCCGAATGCAACACCACTCGCTATCTCAACGCGCGCAACATGCGCTAATTCGGTCGTTTTTAATTTACGCTGTCTCCGAATTTGAGATACTCACCAACCGCATGATATGTCAATACCCTCGCTGCGGGGGATCTTCGGATGCATAGCTCAGCCGACCCATTGCCATTTCGAATTACTCTCGCACTCCCAAAAAGATGACACATCGACAGGGCGACATCTCGAATGCTGCACTCACTCCAGAACACATCAGGCGGTAGGAAACCCCGTAGCAGATGGTCTGCACCCACATACACTAAAAAATTGGCAGACTGGATATGGTGGGCACCCGTTCGATTCGGGCTCGGGCCATTATTGCCCTAAGAATGCGCCTTTTTCTCTTCCTTTCCTTCATATTCAATCGTGACTCGTTTGGTTTTGGGAACGGGAATATGGTGGGACATACCACCCAATTGTCGGCTTTTTCTTTTTTTCATGTCTATTTTTCAGCTCATCCTCTTACCACCAACACTGCGGCGCTGGTAATTTCCTCTTCTGCTCTCCTTGTACTCCCGCAAAATTGACACATCGACAGGGCACCGTTCTAAACGCCGCCGCTCCCGAAGGGAGGTAGGAAGCCCCGTAGCAGATGGTTTGCACCCACACTCAATGTTCTGGCGGGAAAACGTAGTAGGCACCCGTTCGATCCGGGGTCGGGGCATCCGCTGGTAAGATAAGACGACCACTTTTTTTTCTTTCTTCCGGTCTTGCAGATTTCAGGCAACTCGAACCGACGAACCAACAAATACTTCACTTTCCCTGCATATTCTCTCAACAAACCAATAAGTACTACAACCTCTGCTTCAGTTGACAAATTTCCTCGGATCTCCTCTCCATTTACTCCAAAAGAAATCAACAAATTGATGGTACCTCCTCATTTGAAAGTGTCGCACTCACTGGGGGACGCAAAGCGCGGTACGAAGCCCCGTAGTAGATGGTCTGCACCTACACTCAATGTTCTGGTGGGAAGACGTATCCAGTGGGCACCCGTTCGATTCTGGGTCGGGGCATGTCGAAAGGTTCGACCACTTTTTCTCTCTTTCTTCCTGTCTTCATATTTCAAGCATCTCAACCCTGAAAACCGACATACTCTCCACAAACACTGAGACACTGATTGAGTTTACGAAGTTCCTCCTCTTACTCACAAAAGAAATTGACATATCAAAATTTGACGGGACCTCCTACCGTGGCCACGTTTGAAAGTGTCGCACTCACCGAGGGACGCAAAGCGCGGTACGAAGCCCCGTAGTAGATGGTCTGCACCCACACTCAATGACACCAAGGGAAAAATCTATCCAGTGGGCACCCGTTCGATTCGGGGTCGGGGCATGACGAAAGGTTCGACGACTTTTTCTCTCTTTCTTCCTGTCTTCATATTTCAAGCATCTCAATCCTGAAAACCGACATACTCTCCATCAACACTGCGACACTTTGCCCCCAGTAACCTCAGTTTTTTTTCACATTATGATTTTCAGCTCACTCGCTGGTCGCTTGGGATTGGGAATATCCGCTCCGGAATTTCTTGTGCATGAAATATTGGATTCCAGCCTCCACCTACTATTTTTGACCCTGTACTTGGCCACCTAAGCATTCATGACTCAGTATCTACCTGTGGCGTCGTTCCACATGGGCAAGACAACGTCAGATGAAAAGCAGACATCTTACGAAGGGTTTAAGCCTACTACCACCCAAATATATGAAGATTTGTCCTGGCAGTAAATTTTTTTCAGACGGCGGTTCAACAGGGCCAAATAACAGGGTAGTTGGCCACCTCCCCAAATCAAGCTTTGAAGCTGGAACTCGGCCACCGGAGCCATCGGGAATTGCACCTAGGGCATATGTTCACAATTAGAACACATATTAGTCTTTATGCGGCCCATATGCGGGGTGTAAATAACTGCTCTTCCGACAGGGAAAAAGCCTGAACTCAGGCCGCTCGAGGAATGCCGTGTCTAGTGGAAGATGGAATCTCGCTGGGCCCCAAATTGGGCTTCAAACAGCATAAGGAAAAGGTATACAACATATTTGCATTAATAACTTTGTACCAAGGTGCTTGGAGCACACCAAAAAAATCCCATTGTTGACACGATCAAAATTGTGTTGTTTGCAGCAAAGCATTGCCCTGAGAAAGGAGCTGAGCAAATAAAATTTCGAAGTACATCCTAAATTGAAGTATTAGATTTCAAAAACTCTCATGCCAAATTCCAGATGGGTAGCCCCACAGTGTCGTCCTATACGACATCGGCCAATATGAGCCACCCAAAAAAAGCAGCTGTACCTTCAAGGGAGGATAGCAAAGGAATTTCTCACCTAACCACAGCATTAATTGTGGCAGATGATCCGCCAAGACCAGGGGAACAGAATGAGCCTATGAAGTCCTGGAATGGCGAAGAATTGGTTGAAAGGGAGCTGAGACAAGAAAGCCGTGCCGCGTCGGCAATAAGAAAGTGATGTTCACACGCTTCGGAGCCCGACCCGACATGTCGTAACTTTCCATCAACTCATCACTTTGACTCCAAATTCGGTTCAGGCATCCGTCATGGGTCCTACTACCATTCCTCATTATGCCAGGTTATAAATGGCAAGGCTCGGAATGCTAGCTACCAAATGGCCAACTAGGGGGGGTGGCCAACTACGGGGTCCAAAATAGTATTTCCGCTGGCCACTGGGCAGCGTTTTGAACATGTCACACTGGCCCCAGAACACAAAGGGAGGTAGGAAGCCCCGTAGCAGATGGTCTGCACCCACACTCAACATCGCTTTGGAAGATATATGGTGGGCACCCGTTCGATCCGGGCCCGGGGCATGCGTTTTCTCTTGCCTTTTGCCCGCAGTAACCTCAGTTTTTTTTGACAGTCTGATTTTTGGCGAGCTCACTCGTGGTTACTGGTCGCATGGGATTGGGAATTACCTCATCTCAACTCTCTGGAATTCTCTGCACCAGATTCCAGACGCTTCCAATTTTCATTGACCTCCTGGCAACGTTTGAAAGTGTCGCACTCCCCACAGAACACAAAGAGAGGTAGGAAGCCCCGTAGCAGATGGTCTGCACCCACACTCAATGTCGCTTTGGAAGATGATATATGGTGGGCACCCGTTCGAGTCGGGGTCGGGGCATGTGCTTCCTTGTGCTTCCTCGTGGTTTTTTCCCGAAGTTACCTCAGTTTTTGTGACAGTCTGATTTTTGGTGAGCTCATTCGTGGTTACTGCTTGCCTCGTAGAGTTGGGAATATCCTCATATTGATTCTCTGGAATTCTCTACACCGGATTCCAGATGCTTCCAATTTCCATTGACCTCCTGGCAACGTTTGAAAGTGTCACACTCACCCCAAAACAGAAAGGGAGGTAGGAAGCCCCGTAGCAGATGGTCTGCACCCACACAACGTCGCTTTGGAAGACATGGTGGGCACCCGTTCGATCCGGGCCCGGGGCATGTGTTTTCTCTTTCCGTTTCCCCGCAGTAACCTCAGTTTTTTTTGACAGTCTGATTTTTGGCGAGCTCACTCATAGCTACTGGTCGCCTCTTAGGTTTGGGAATATCCCCATCTCGACTCTCTGGAATTCCCTGTGCATGAAACACCGATGGGCAATAGTTAAATACTTACTGGCCTCCACCTTGGCCACATTTTGAAAGTGTCACACTCACCCAGAACACAAAGGTAGGTAGGAAACCCCATAGCAGATGGTCTGCACCCACACTCCATGGCACCGGCAGAAAAATGTATCCAGTGGGCACCTGTTCGATTCGGGGTCGGGGCATGGTATGACGAAAGGTTCAACCACTTTTTCTTTCTTGCTTCCTGTCTTCATATTTCAAGCCTGAAAACTGACATACTCTCCACAAACACTGTGACACTGATTGAGTTTACGAATTTCCTCCTCTTAGTCGCAAAAGAAATTGACATATCGAGATTCGACGGGACCTCTTACCGTAGCCATGTTTGAAAGTGTTGCATTCACCCAGAACCCCGAGGGAGGTACTAAGCCCCATAGCAGATGGTCTACACCTACACTAAATGTTCTGGTGAGAAAACATATCTAGTGGGCACCCGTTCAATTCGGGGTCAGGGCATGACGAAAGCTTCGACCACTTTTCTTTCTTTCTTCCTGTCTTCATATTTCAACCATCTCAACCCTGGAAACCCACACCTCCCCACATACTCTCCAACACTGTGACACTGATTGAGTTTATGAATTTCCTCCTCTTAGTCGTAAAAGAAATTGACATATCGAGATTCAACGGGACCTCTTACCGTAGCCACGTTTGAAAGTGTTGCATTCACCCAGAACCCCGAGGGAGGTACTAAGCCCCGTAGCAGATGGTCTGCACCCCACACTCAAAGTCGCTTTGGAAGATATATGGTGGACACCCGTTCGATCCGGGGTCGGGGCATACCTCGGAACCAAAGGTATATCTTTTTCTCTTCCTTGCTTCGTATTTCGTGACTCGTTTGGTAAGTGTGGGAACGGGAATACCCGTTCGGACATACCCCCCAATTGTTGGCTTTTTCGTTTTTTCATGTTTATTTTTCATCTTCTTACCACCACCAACACTGCGGTGCTGGTAATTTCCTCTTCTGCTCTCCTCGTACTTCTAAAAATTAACACATTGACAGGGCAACATCCTAAACGCTGCCACTCACCCCAGAACCCAAAGGGAGGTAGGAAGCCCCGTAGCAATGGTCTACACCCACATACATTAGAAAATTGGTGCCCTGTATATGGTGGGCACCCGTTCCATTCGGGCTCGGGGCATACCACAGAGAGACTTTCTGCTTTTTTTCATGTCTATTTTTCAGCTCATCCTCTTACCACCAACACTAGGGCTGTTCACAGTTGTCCTTTTTCACTTCCTTTTTGCTCTCCTTTTTTGCTTCCTTTTTGTGCACCTTTTTCACTTTTGTGCTGCCTTGTCCCTGTTGGTAGTAACTTTGTTCTCAGTCATTGGTCAAGACTGTCTAAACTTTCAGAGCTCAACCAAGGCGGACTTTTGGTCACCAGCTAACATCTGATTGAAACAGACCCAAACACAGTGAAGGGTCAAAAGAACTAGAGGTGTTCTTTAGACATCTCCCACAGTATGGGAATAATAAGTGTCCTCATTCTACATAACTTGAAGACAAAAAGGAAGCAAAAAGGAAGCAAAAAAGGAGATGAAAAAGGGATCAGCCCATTTTTTTCTCCTTTTTGGCATTCCCTCCGCTTTTCTTGTGGTTTTTTTTCCCTTTTGGGTTTAGAAGTGTAAAAAGGGAACAACTGCAAAAAGAACGGCATTCTACAGGCCAATTTGGGCGAAAGGAAGAAAAAAGGAAGCCAAAAAGGAGACAAAAAAGGGAGTTGCAACGGCGGGTTTCACAGTAGCCCTTTTTTTGTCACGCTCAAGGCTCAAATACTAGTCTGAGAGGTCGCACGTTGCGTTCTCAGATGTAGCAGGTAAGAGTGAGGCTCGAAGAATGATGGAATAAAAGACTAAGGAATACATGCGACTAGCTACACTACTTATACTGTTCAACTGTGGCTATGTAACTAGTGCTAATAATATATACAATAGAGCGTCCATGTGCTACAAGCACCATAACCATGTGTTCTGAGTAATAAACATGCTAGAACCATGTGTTCTGAGTAAGAAACGTCCTGAAGCCATGTGTTCTGAGTAATGCCCATGCATACTCCACATGTCCGCAGCATGACACCTGTCAGCTGTCCGATCACCAATCCGTCGTGCTTCATCGGCATGTTCCTGTGGGAACCCGATCCCTGGCTGTCCGATCACTGATGACTCAAGCATAGCCTTGGTGTTTAAATAGACGAGCGCTTGATTAGGCGCTTAGATAAGGCGTTGTCGCGATTAGATAGCGTCTAAATCGTGACATTACCCCCCTCCTAGGGTCGGCGTCCCGACGACCGTGGAATAATTAAACTTCGACTGAAGTACCGCGCGAGCATCCTTCGTTAGGGAATTTCTCCACGATCATCCTTCGTCTTGTGATTGGGTCGTATAGATAGCGAGTTGGATAATCAGCCGACTCCTGCTTCGGCTTATACCGCTTGATAAGATAATCCCAATGCCCCAGCGGCAAGACCGGAATCCCCTCGGTCTGCGGCTGTTCCTGGGCATCTCCTGGGGACTTGGCACCTAGCGCTTCCTTTGGTGGCATCAAGCCTAATTTCCTGAGCTCTGCCGCCAGCGCGTCATTGCTCTCCTTCGACCTTCCGGCAATCAGGTCCTCCGCCCATCGGCGCAAGTCATGCTCTGCATTGTACTTGTTGAGAATGTCCGGTGCATTCTTAAGGTTCCGGGTTGGCTCCCAGTTCCGTTCCCCGATAGGGTATCCCTTCCACTTGATTAAATACTGGTATCCTCGCCCACGTTTCCTGTGGTTAAGGATCTCCTCCACTTCGTACTCCTTCTGTCCCTGCACGATCTGCGGTCCCGGCCGCTTCTCTTTCCGTCCCTCGGGCGGCTCCACGTAAGGCGTGAGAAGTGCCTCGTTGAAGACCGGATATGTCTGGTCCGTCTCCGGCAATCTCAGCTTCCACGCCGAAGCCCCGGCCTTCTCTAGGATCTCGTAAGGGCCCAGCCTGAGATCATCTATCTTCTTTGTCGGTCGATCTGTCTCTATGTTCTCTCCTTCCACCCAGACCATGTCACCGACTTTAAATACAGGCGCCTCGCGCCTATGCGCGTCATAATACTTCTTCATCTTTTTCTGGGTTTTCTCAAGAGCGACCGACGCTTCATCGCGGATCCTCTTCATTTTCTGTGCGAAGTCGTTCGCGGCCTCATTGCGCGACTCGACTGAGTTTTCTATCCCCTTCCAGGGGTGGTATCCCGTGTTCGTATAAAAAGGCGACATGCTCGTCGACGAGCTTGTCTTGTCATTGTGAGTGAACTCGGCCAGGGCGAGCCACTCAGCCCAGTCCGACTGCCGGTGGTTGACGAAGATCCGGAGATATTTCTCAATCTCTTGATTCATTCGCTCCGTCTGGCCATCTGTCGCCGGATGATATGCCGTGCTCGGGTTCATTTCTATGCCGAGAAGCCGGTTAAGCTCTCGCATGAACCCGGATAAATATCGAGTGTCCCGATCCGATATAATTTTACGGGGAATGCCGTGATATCTAATCACGCGGTCCCGGGTAAGTCGGGCGACACCTTCACTCGTCAGCTCCATGTTCGTTGCCTCGCAATGGAGCATCTTCGTGTAAGTGTCGACCCAGACTTGGATGGCGTTAAAGCCATTGCTGACCGGCAGCGGACCGATAAGATCCATAGATATAATCTGCCAAGGTCCCTCAGCGATCTTGTGCGGGTTAAGCTTTCCCTGCTTGTACCGGCGCACTCGAGTCCTTTGGCAAGCCTCGCAGGCCTTTATATATTCGGCGACCTGGTTTCCCAGTCTCGGCCACCAATAATTACGTTCCACCATTTCCTGCGTGCGGTTCTCTCCGGGATGGCCGAGCATGGGCAGGTCGTGATGGAGTCCGATAATCTTATCGCGCAACTCCTGATTCCGGGGTACATATATAAGTCCGTTGTAATATATAATATTGTCCTTCTTTTCCCAGGCTGGTAGCTTTTTCTCGAGCGCCAGCTTAACGCTCTTATCGATCTTCTTCTCCTTAATTATCTCTTCCAAGATCCCTGCCTCCGGCCCTTCCAGCACTATGTCCTGTGCTCGGAAATACTCTGGCTTCAGCAGAACAACATTGTCGTTGTCGTCTTTCCCTTGGTCGTGATCCGATCTCCGAGATAAGAGATCTGCCTTCTTGTTCAACGCTCCAGGCCGGTGGTGCAATGTGAAATCGAACTCCGCCAGTTCCTGAATCCACCGGGCCTGTCTGCGATTAACCTTCTGAGGCTTCTTGAAATATTCGAGATTTTGATGATCAGTAAAGATCTCGAATGTTTGGCTTGCGCCCATCAACAACTCCCGCCACTCGTCCAGCGCGGTCATGATCGCGAGCATCTCTTTGTCGTAGATCTCGTAGTTCCGCTCAGTCTCATTGAGTCCATGAGACATGAAAGCAACAGGGCGCCATTCGCCCTCCTGCTCCTGTGCGAGCTCCGCTCCTATAGCTCCATCCGACGCGTCAGCCTCGACTCGGAACTTCCCGTGATCCGTGGGAAGCGCCAGTACGGCGTCTTCAGCGATGCGATCCTTGAGCCTTTGGAACGCCTTCCTCTGCTCCTCTCCCCAACTCCAGCCTTCCTTCCCGGTCAGCCTTGTCATCGGCTTCGCTATCTCCGCATATCCTCGGATGAAGCGGCGATAGAAGTTTGTGAAACCCAAGAACGCCTGTGTCTGCTTAAGGTTCTTTGGTTCCGGCCACTCCGTCACGCCCTTAATCTTCACCGGGTCCATCTTCATCGAGTTGTAGGAAATGATGACTCCTAGATACTCGATCTCCGTTTTTTCAAAGTCGCACTTCTCTGGTTTGAGAAAGAGCTTGTTGTCTTGCAGGATTTTAAGTACCCGCTTCGTCAGTGCTCTGTGCTCCTCCAAGTTGTCGGTGAAGATAAGGATATCGTCCAGGTAGACTATGACCTTTCCCTCATTTATGAGCTCTCGAAGGATGTCGTTCATCATCGTCTGGAACGTCGCCGGGGAATTCGTCAGGCCGAAAAACATCACGAGCGGCTCGAACAGCCCTCGGTTCGTCCTGAACGCCGCTTTCCACTCATCTCCCTCCCTGATCCGCACGTTGTTGTATCCCCATCTGATATCCAACTTCGTGAAGTATTTGGCGCCACGGAGCTTATTTACGAGCTCCGATATCAACGGAAGTGGATAACGGTTTTTAATCGTCATTTCGTTGAGCTTCCGATAATCCTGGACTGGTCTCAGGCTGCCATCTTTTTTCTTCACGAAGAAGAACGCCGAAGCCATCGGTGATTTCGACGGGCGGATCCTCCCACTCTTCAAGTTCTCCTCCAGGAACTCATTCAACTTCCCCTGTTCCGTGACCGAGAGCGGATAGATCTTGCAGTCTACAGCCTTTGATCCTGGCTTAAGCTCGATTGCGTGATCCCACGGCCTTTTCTCGGGCATGGCATCAAATGATTCCTTCGCGAACACCTTTACGAACTCGTGGTACTCCTCCGGGACCTTTCCTTCGGCCATGCGCTCCTTCCCACGATTTGCTTCCTCTGCCATCTGCTGCGCCTGTGATCCGTGCGCACGCAGATCAATCTGTTCTGCAAAGTCGACCAATAGGATCGACTCGCCGTCTTCCAACTTCTCTTCCTCCGCGGACATCCCTGTCCGGTACTCCGTGCCATGCATGTTGCACTCGGGCGGGCAGCGGCTGAACACGATCTTTTGTGATCGCCAAGTCTACCTCGGGGTTGTGCTTGAACAACCAATCGTATCCAATGAACACGCGAGCCTTGCCTAGTCCTGTGACCAAGAACCGTTGGCGCTCAACGTGGGATCCGACCGAAAGCATCAACTCAACGTAGTGAGTGATCTTTCCCCGAGAGTTCTCCGTTCCGTCTGCGTTGCGGGCGACAATGTGCACGTCAAGCTCGTGGAGCTCGAAGCCTTCTGCCTTGGCATAATCTCGATCGATGCACGTGGTAGTGCAACCGTTATCGAGAAGAGCCTTGACAGCGCGCGTCTTCCCGGTGTCCAACGCAGTCAGCGTAACGGGAACTAGCATCTCGTGATGCCGCCTCTGCTTCTGGAGTTCCTTCATCTCCTTGGCAAGCCGATCCTCAGGCTGTGCCGACTTCTGCGCCGCCTGTGTCTTCTTTTGACTCAGCGTCACGCGTGTTTTCTTTTGTTTGGGCGCTTCCTCCCGATCCTGGGATTGAGCCCTCACGGCATCGCCGTCCTTTTTCGTCTCACTATTTTTCGCACTGGTTTGGGTTCCAGGGGCCTTTTTGAATGCGCTCCAACGCTTATTTACTTCGTCCATTCTGCGATTCTTTAAATTACGTTTCCGATTCTGATTCTCCAAGATACCTATTTTTTGTTTGTTTTCTACACTAGCTACTAGGAAATTGTTTATGCTCTTTCGTAGACTAGTATTTTCTGGGGTATAAATATCATCAGCCGGGTTGATAACTACATTGCTAATATTAAGTTCGGGTAGTAAAGTAAAAATGTTGGTAGGCATAATGTTCGTCGTTGGAGCGACTTTGTCCGTGTCCGCAGGGCGCCCGGCTTTGGCCGCAAGCGGGGGCCCCTTTAAAAACCCTTCTCGCGAAGGACGGCTGCGAGAGCCTGCAGGTCCTCCTGCGAGTGGTCATCGGTCTTGAAGGACCGGATATTGAATTTAGGCTTGGGAGGCTCCGGGCACTCCCGCTTCATGTGGCCCTCCTTGCCACAGTTGTAACATTTAAAAACGCGCGGCGTCTGCCGCGTGCGATCCACATCCATCGGGGCGGTCTCCCCCGGCCCGATCTTCTTCGCGAGGTTGGGCGCCGGCCCGAACCCCGGTGATGTCTTGGCAGCCGGCGCTTGTGCGCGCGCCGGGGCCCAGAACATCCGGCTCTGTTGAGCCGCTCGGAGTTTCCCCCGCTCCATGACCCGGCTGATCGCCGTCAGCCTCTTCTTGAGTCCTGCGTAATCCTCCGGGACCTCAATTCCACCCGCATACAGCTGGGTGCGCACCGCCTCCTCGACGAGGCCTTCTAGTGTTTCCACTAGGAAGGTGTTGTGGGGGGTGTCCTTGTCGTTCGGGGCGTACCCCGCTTCCTCGGCGTTCAGCTCGAACGCCTGGATGAAGTCGGCTAGGGGAGTCTTTCCCTGCCGAGTTGTCGTAAGGCGCATGTGCGCCGTCTGCTTGACGTTCTTGTCCTGGAACGTCGCTTCTAGATCCGAGATCAGATCATCGAAGTGGTAGAGGCTGTCAAGCCCCTCGCGCAGCATGCGCTTTCGCCAATTACGTGCCCAATTGGTAGCTGGACACGGGGCACCATCGGTTCGCCCCAATAACGATAGGGTGAACGCGATCTTCTTCTTTTCGGAGTCGAACTCCAAGTCGTACGCCCATAGGTAATTAAGAAGGGCGTCGAGGAAAGTCTCCCACTTGCTCTTGTCAGAGCCGTCGAAAGTGGGGGGGAGGCGGGCGAGGGTGATCCGAGAGGACCTAGTCTCTCTCGGGGCGGGGTCGAGGTCCATGGCGGGCATGTGAGAGGTGGTGCCCTGGTTCTGGTCTTCGTCGGCCATTGGCGATATGAGCGACGGGCGAGGTGGTTGGTAAGGTGGTTGGGCGAGAGCGGCGTAAAGTCGGTCGAACGGGGTGAAGGTAGGAAGTTCGGCGGAGCGGTATAAGGAGGTCGACGGGGATGAGGTTCCCGACGAAGAGGAGGTGGATGGGGCGCGGAAGGTCACTGTGTTGGTATGAATCCGCACTCAGCGGTTGGTGGAATCGCAACGGTCTCTTGCGACAGAACTACCCCGGGTCTTCTACAACACCCCCGGCGATAGCGAGGCAGTCTTCCCCGAAGGTCCGGCTGGCACTCCTGCGACTGCTATGTGGCTTGGGACGGACTCAACGTTTCCCGTGGCCTAGCGTCTGTCTGTTCGGTAAACCGAAAACGACTGGTGCTGCACTTGTTTAGACTCGCTGTGGACGAGGTAGGGAATCGGCGGGTGGGGAGTAATGGAAATGGAACTTCAAATACGAGAAGCCAAGTAGAGGTAAGAAACCAAGTAGTGGATAGAGGGATGGGGGGAAAGGGAAAGGAGGTCGGAGGGTGGGGGCGGTACGAAGGTATGAAGGGGAGTCTTTTATTATGTCACGCTCAAGGCTCAAATACTAGTCTGAGAGGTCGCACGTTGCGTTCTCAGATGTAGCAGGTAAGAGTGAGGCTCGAAGAATGATGGAATAAAAGACTAAGGAATACATGCGACTAGCTACACTACTTATACTGTTCAACTGTGGCTATGTAACTAGTGCTAATAATATATACAATAGAGCGTCCATGTGCTACAAGCACCATAACCATGTGTTCTGAGTAATAAACATGCTAGAACCATGTGTTCTGAGTAAGAAACGTCCTGAAGCCATGTGTTCTGAGTAATGCCCATGCATACTCCACATGTCCGCAGCATGACACCTGTCAGCTGTCCGATCACCAATCCGTCGTGCTTCATCGGCATGTTCCTGTGGGAACCCGATCCCTGGCTGTCCGATCACTGATGACTCAAGCATAGCCTTGGTGTTTAAATAGACGAGCGCTTGATTAGGCGCTTAGATAAGGCGTTGTCGCGATTAGATAGCGTCTAAATCGTGACATTTTTCTTCCCTTTTTGCTCCCCTTTTTGTCTGGTTTTTGATGGTTTGTGCACTTAGACACGATGTTTTTCCCCTTTTCACACCTTTTTACATAGCTAAACTGAAAAGGGAAAAAAAAACCGGGCAAAAAATGAAGGGAATGCCAAAAAGGAGAAAAAAAAGGAACACAAAAAGGAGCACAAAAAGGGCTACTGTGAATGACCCTACTGCAGCGCTGGTAAGTTCCTCTTCTGCTCTCCTCGTACATCCAAAAATTGACACATTGACATTCAAAGTAAGGGACGCACCCACCCCAGAACCCCAAGGGAGGTACTAAGCCCCGTAGCAGATGGTCTGCACCCACACTAAATGACACCAAGGGAAAAATCTATCCAGTGGGCACCTGTTCAATCCAGGGTCGGGGCATACCACTCCCACCATTTCTTTCATTTTTATTTTTCAGCTGTCAGGCAGCTCGAACATACAACACGCCCTCACTTTCCATCCTTACCACCAACAACACGACATCTGATTCAGATCGAATTAATTTCCTCTTCTGTTCTCCTCGTATTCCCACAAAAGATATCGAACCATGGCACTGCTACCACTCAAAGTGCTCTATCCCGAGAGCTGTGCGTCTATCTTTCTGTTTTAAGGTGTTGCCATCATATCTTGATGGACTTGTTATCTTTAGACGTGCCAAGTATAGCGTGTCCGGATAAATTGTAGTAGAGATTGTCTGGGCCAACCAGCTTAGCCTTATAGATAGACTGGCTGTCCTGCATCTCTACCTGATGACACCTTTGTCACTCAACTATTCCCATGGTGCCCTAATTCAACCAAATGGTTGGACTTTGATTTACATGTAAATACAATCTTTGATGATTTACACGTAAATACACAGCAGGTATTGATCCTGATAGTGTTACTGAATGTCCCTGAACAATTCCTGAACTCTCCAAGGCATCCAGGCTCGTGTGATTAAAGTTACAGTGACTTAATATGTCACAAATGTCGAACTTGTGCTTGCAACTGCACCAACAACTCTGCCGATTTGATTTGACCTGCAATCTGGATCCCTTATGAATTCACAGTCTAGATAGATGGTATGTGTTATGTCCTTGATATATGACACTTTCCAAATGTCCCAATTCGATCGAATGGTTGAACATGGAATTACGTGAAATTCTATTGTAGCCCACCTGGCCGTTGACCCTCGTGGTATCGGTGACCAGGCAAGTCTATACAATGTAATCTCTTGTGAAGTGCCTTTAGCCAACAGTCCGGACCTCACTATGGCTCTCATTGTGGGCCAAGTAATAAATAAGCATTGTTCTACTTCAGTAAGTAGAACAAGAACATTGAAATTGATAGATTTCAAGTCTGGTCATTTTCCATGCTTATCACCGGATGCCACCAATTTCCACTGACATCTGGGCAATGTTTGAAAGTGTTGCACTCACCCTGGAACACAAAAGGAGGTAGGAAGCCCTGTAGCAGATGATCTGCACCCACATACATTCAAAAATAGGTGCAGTGGATATGGTGGGCACCCGTTCAATTCGGGGTCGGGACATTCCACTACCATCCTTCTTTTTTTTCCCTTCTTCCTCGTCGCTCAATCTCTTTCCCGCACCGTGGTCTTCAGTTAGGCCCTTCACAGAACACACTCTCTGGAATTCCATGCCCATGAAATATCGGATTCCGGACGCCACCAATTTCCTGTGGCCACTGAACAACGTTTTGAACATGTCACACTCACCCCAGAACGCAGAGGGAGGTAGGAAGCCCATAGCAGATGGTCTGCACCTACATTTCATATGAGTGTTTGGAAGAGTACAAAGTGGGCACCCGTTCAATTCGGGGTCGGGGCATGACAAAGGCTTCTACCGCTTTTTCTTTCTTTCTTCCTGTCTTATTTCAAGCATCTTGACCCTGAAAACCCACATACTCTCCACCAACACTGTGACGCTGATTGAGTTTACAAATTTCCTCCTCTTACTCCCAAAAGAAATTGACATATCGAAATTTGACGGGACCACCTACCGTGGCCACGTTTGAAAATGTTGCATTGACCCGGGACGCAAAGTAAGGTAGGAAGCCCCGTAGCAGATGGTCTGCACCCACACTCAATGTTGTTTTGGAAGATGATATATGGTGGGCACCCGTTTGATTCAGGGCCAGGGCATGTGCATTCTCCTGGTTTTTTCCCGCACCTCAGTTTTTTGACAGTATGATTTTCACTCGTGGTTACTGGTCGCCCCTTGGGATTGAGAATATCCTCATCTCGACTCTCTGGAATTCCCTTGCACATGAAATTTGATTCCAGATACCACCAATCAACATTGACCTCTTCCCACAGCAACATTCTAAATACTACACTCACACACTCACCCCAGAACGCGAGGGGAAGTAGGAAGCCCCATAGCAGATGGTCTGCAGCCACACTCAATAGTGCTTTGGGAATGATATACTGTGGGCACCCGTTCGATTCGGGTCGGGGCATGATATCTCGTTGGTTTATATTTTTTTCACCCAGTGTTGACCTCCAACAAGCTCACTCATCTTGATTTCCTGGAACTTTTCCAGGCATCCAGATCCGACCTCTTTACAACATTCTAAACACTGCACTCACCCCAGAATGCGAGGGGAGGTAGTAGGCCCCGTAGCAGATGCTCTGCACCCACACTCAATACCGTTGAGGAGAAAAATGTATCCAGTGGGCACCCGTTCAGTTCGGGGTCGGGGCATGATAGGTGTGCAGTATTCACCTTTTTTTTTTTTTCTTTCATTCTTTTTCTCCCGCGACACCCACTTCCCCAACTCTCTCCACCAACCCACAATATGCAATACCTGCTTCGAATCACGTTCCTCCTCCCTCGTACTCTCAACAAATTGACACATCATCGGGACCTTTGCCGCGGCAACCTTCCAAACGCTACCACTTAACCCAGAACACCAAGGGGGTTAGAAATCCTCGTAGCAATGGTCTGCACCCACACTCAATGCTCCGGGGGAAAAAATGTATCCAGTGGGCACCCGTTCGATTCGGGATCGGGGCATGGCGACGGAATTCAACCATTCCACTTTTTTTCTTTCCTCTTCATCGATTTTACCTCTCTCATCTACGGTGCGTTGATTTTCAGCTATCCCACTTGTGGAACGCTCTCTAGAATTCCATGCCCTTGACATTTGATTCCGGAATCCGGCCTCCACCGATTTCCACTGACACACTCATTGATAGCGCTCTGCATACTCTCCACCAACCAACACTGTGATCTCGGATTCAGTTTGAATTAATGTCCTCCTACTTCTCCCAAAAGAAATTGACACATCGACAGGACCTCCTACCATGGCCACGTTTGAAAGTACTGCACTCACTCCGGGACGCAAAGGGAGGTAGAAGCCCCGTCTGCACTCACGCTCCAGACATAGTAAGCATTTTCACGATGGAAGGCGCCGGGAGAATACTGATGGCCACCGGAGCGCGGAGTTTGGTCAGCTAGTCGGAGGCGGAATCCGATGCAATCGAGCTGAACTTAACCCGACCTTTGAAGGTATATCACCCTTGTGCGTGGTCCTCCAAGCGCTACGGGGAAGGAAGTGCTACCAGACATCTATGAACATTGAATTCATGATGTTTATCTTGAGTCTTGTCGACAAGAGGTAAGCGGAATAAAAGTTTCTGACATCAACCTCTCAAAGTTTTGACACGCTGTGCAGGGGAGGAAGGGAGGGTGCGGATCACGGGCCGTACACCGCAGCCAATACTAGCCCTCATTTAGAGGTGATAAACAATTACCCGTTGCCGAGAGTCGCCACACCAACTATTTCGGTGTCCTCGGAGTGATCGATGATGTAGCTGACATCATCCATCACAAAGATTATTTATTTATTTCATCCGATGGCCATCTCTAAATAATTGTTTAAGTCCCTCAGCGCGTGTAGAATATATGAAAATGGGAGGGTAGCCGAAAATTTGGAGCGGGCTTGGATGAAGTACGATGCTGAATTCAAAGTTTTTGATTTCAGCGGTCAAAAGTCGCTGATGTGACTGTGAGGGGGCCCTGTCAAGGAGGTCTGTGTCTGATCAGGAATTCCCGCTTACCTCTTGCTTGTCGACGTTTGTTTCGATGACATATACCTGTGCAATCATCAGCAGTATATTGGACACGATTATCTCACAACGACGGATCCTGCAGGTCCGTATACATGAAGATTTTGGCGTCTTGACACGGAATAGTCACACCGGCCAAATTGAATATTCAGTTTGGTTGATTGTTACCCGAAAAGATCCTTTTCAGCTACTTATTCAGCTTGCGGCATTTTTGCCATTGGCTCGGCATTTTCCGGGCCAATGGCAAAAATGCCTGCAGCTGAACATGTTGCCGAAAATAGTGTTTTCAGGTAACGTTTAGGCAGCATAATCCCAGCTGAATATTCACTTTTGCAGGTGTGAGTCTTGAAGCGCCACTTACACTCTATTCCAGTGCATTGATCCTCGCCAGAGGGGACTACCGTCGAGGAAGCCCCGTGCAATGTACCACGGTGTCGTCCCTCTCCTTTCGGAGCCGAGTTCGGAACCTCCAGAAATCGCACGACTGCACGTTGTTGCGGCCGCAACTCGAGGGCAGGTACTACTCAATGTGCATCGCTAGTCAGAAAGGACGCCACGATAGTGGCCAGGTTTTGCGGTTCTACAGTACACTGAGTACAGTACAGTAGTCGTATGCACGCCTCGCAAGCCCGAGCTTCCGCGCGGCTTCAAGTAAGTGGTATGGTGCTTGAACTTGGTCGTTGACTTGGAGCTTGACCCAGCAAGGAACTGATGCCGAAATGGCCTGGATTTTACACCTGGAACTGGAAGCGGGCCAGCCTGATCATCGAAAGAGGAGCGGGTCAATGATCCTAGTCTCTCAAAGCCAGACTTCAATACGGTACCATCTCGTACCTCGATCGTATTGAAGTCTGTTATTAAGCGCGGGGGTCTGATTGGAGTTTGTGCTTGTTACGTAATCTTCCTTAGCTTGTTGAGGTCGTTTTCGCTCTGCGGCACCGTTTTCTCAGTCTTGGAGGCTATTAGTGATGATCTGTCTCTTTGGATTTTTTTCAATTGTCTTTCAATCCGTGCAGTAGCTCGTCCTTCAATATGATGGGACATCAATGTGCCAAAACCCATCAATTTGACTGGTCAATAGCTTCGGCCCATGGAACTCAAAAAATCTGGAAATATTTGGGTACGCAGAAAACATCTTTACTCCTCTGCTGAAGATAAATCCCGGGTTCAAGAACCGGGGCAAGGGCCTCAAAACGTGATTACGTAACAAGGCTGAACTGTGATCGGACCCCTGCACTTAAAAATGGACTACAATGATCCGATGATTCCCGAGGCGATGCGAGCCGAAAGTGCTTGGCAAGAGGCTTTGCAGCAGCTTCCACTCTTCCTCGACCCTCCTGCCATGATTTTTAGGCCTTGAGCCTGAGAGGATGTGCTTGCCAGCTTGCTAGTTGCCTTTCGCAACCTGTCCCCGAACCGCGGGAGCACTCCCTCGCGAGTCGCCGCTCCACCCAATTTGGAAGCGGTTGCGGACGTGGATGACTCGGATTCTCAGAGTCTAAGTATGATGTGGTTCCCGCAATTTTGACCACGCGCGCTCACTACTCGTGATGCCCTTCCATCCGCCTTAATATCCCATGGCCCTGGGCTCTGAACCGCAGTACATCTTTCACCTCCGAGCTTTCACCTGCTTTCACCCCTTTATCTCCTCTATGAATAGCTATGTACACCCTGATGAAATCCTCCCTCGTGGTCCTGGCGCTAACTGTCACTCTGACGGGCGTTGAAGCCGGGGCCCCGCGGGCCAAGCACAGGGGTTTATCCAGTCTCGCGGGACGCCAAACCGGCGCGCACCGGGTGAGTTGTTTGGGAGCGCCACTGGACTGACTGGCCGGCTGACTATCGCCTCATTATTGCCGACACGAGCTGCGGTTACAGCCCGCGTGCGCTTGTTCGAATTTTTTGTCGAAAGGGAATGTCCTCATGAGATGGCAGGCTGTGGCACGGGTGTTGCCGACTACTCTGGCACCGCTCCGGAGACGCTCGCCCCCGGGGCAAGCCAGACCCTCAACATCGACTATGAGGTGCGCGCCGCCTCTTCCTCCGTCCAAACCGTGTGATTCCTCATTCTGATGCGTCGTTCTGCAGTGGGTCGGTCGCATCTTCGCATCGCACCCCGCCTGCGGCCCTAAGGGCGAGGACTGCACCATTACCGAAAACAACCTCGGTACGCTCTTCACCATCCCTCCTTATTTAATAATTTACATTGGCTCCACAGATTCAGGCAGCTTTTACACGCCGCAGACGTACGACATCAGCAACATCCAGGGCTTTACGGACTCTGTCCAGATCGAGGCCGCGGGTTGCGACACCGTGACCTGCACCGCCGAAGACTGTCCGGTACGTCTGGCCACTCCACCCGCATTCCTCCTCCCCCATGTGTTGACTTATGATGTGATCTACAGTGCACTGACGCTTACCCCATCGGCATGTGTCTCCCTCTTCTCCGAATCTCTGCGATGTCCTGTGAGCTTGTTGTTGCCATCATTAGGACACGACCGGGTGCGGTGACGACGCCCCCGCCCACGCGTGCGGCTCCGGGGCCATCGCCTTCACCGGTATGCACCCTCCCCTCTTCTCCTCGGCGTGTTTTATTCACATGCGCATAATACAGTCACTTGGTTCTCGTGAAACGAATAACCTAAGAGCGCTATGGCGACTTACTTTATCTTTCCACACTCGTTTTCAAAGAAACACCTTATCTCCGCGTGCGGAACCTTCAAATCGACATCTTATGCAAGGTTCAAGTACTCTACTTCATTTGCTCATGTCGTGATTACTGACGGTCAGAGGAGACGTTCCAGGTCGTTTCTCAAGGTCGTTTCCGAAGTCATTTCTGGCTTAAAATGGCTGGAGAAACGGCGAGAACCACGACTCCACGTGCAGAACCGCTTCTGGAGGCGGTTCTACATTCATTTAAATTTCTGTTTCTGTTTCTCGAAAGAATTCCGAGAAACGACTTATGAAAGGGCATCGGAAATGCCGGGGGAGTTGCTCTTGCGGACTTTTGGTGCGGAGCGTTAGATTGGCATGCTATGTAAGGTTTATTTATGGTCAGCATTGATTTGCTCCCGCTGGCTACCTGAATGTAACAGGTACGGCAACTCGTGCAAACGTTGCAGCACTTGTTGAGGAACGCATTGACCTCATAAAATTGCGTGCCAAACGAATCAACCTGCTACGATTTCCAAAGCTCCGAAGGAATCTGCCGCGCAATGCTAGAGATTTTTCCGTCTCGCTTTGCCTTCTCGACTATGGTCTTTGCTATATCCTTCAACAAACTCGACGATCCCTCAGATCGAGCCGGCTCCGCGGTTTGTTCGCAATAGATCCAGCTTTTGTTTAACGTAAGTTTCAATGTTCAACCTCGCCACTTTCTTATTGCTCTTTCTAATTACTCCCGCTATTCTCAACTGGAATTTCTGCTGCTGCAAAACCGCAACGCACTGCTCCCGCCGACCGTGGTAATTGCCTATCACTAAACAGCTGAAATGCTCACAAAGCTTTGGGTAAGCCGTTATGGTTTTAAGCACTGGCGCTGCCGGCAAAAGTAACTGAGGGTCGTGTTGTTTATATTGTCAATCCATTTACAAAGAGTAGCAATGGCCATTACCGTCCGCCCTAATTTTCTTCATCCGTGGATGGAATCCTCCTCAGCTCAAAAACTCATCTGTCCTGGGACAGTCTGATGCCCATCCTATTCATCCTCGGACAGACACCCTGCTGCTGGCTTTGTGGCCCATCCAATTCTCATTCTCTTCATCCACAGCCTCACAATCCGCTGCTCATCTGCAGAGGGGTTTCAGTTCATCCCAAATACTCAGCCCGGCCAATACCTCCTCGCAACCATCCACACCTCCCTCCGCCGCCTTCTCCGTGCACGCACTTCACTCCACCTCCTGATCCACTGGGTCCTGGCTCGCATCAGCATCGCTGGCAACGAGGCCGTCGACGCCCGCGCAGAGGAGACCGCCCAAGGTGCATCCACTCCCCTCGCGATGCGTATATACGCCCCTCGACTCATATATTACCTATCTAAAGCTGCTGCGGTGAGTCGAGCCGAACCGCGCAACCGCACAGTGATCCCTGTATGGTGATAGAGTCCGTTTACATTCAATTACAAAACTGTTTTTATTCGTGGAACTCTTACAGCGAGTCAGCGACAATTTCGGCTGCCACGGGCATGCAGAGCGCACACGGGCTTCTGCGGGCGGAGGCTATCACAAAACTATTTTTATTCGTGGAACTCTTACAGCGACAATTTCGGCTGCCACGGACTTGCATGAGCACACAAGGGCTTCTTCGAGCTGAAGCTTGACTATAAGTAGCTGCTCACATCTAACCGTGGAGGTAATCCAAATCGACTCGGCAGAGTTATCATATATTCACTCATACTCGGTCTTGTTCCCCCTCACCGCAGAATCTCTCCAAAGCCATGGCATCTTCCGACCCCGTCCATGAATTCGACGGCCTGCGGGCCCAATCCAAATTCGTCTTTGCAGTCTGTACGTCCCTCCGCGGTTCGGGAAAAACAAGTCCACTAAAGATAATCTTGACATCAGTCTACCGCGGCCACTGGTGTCCCTTCTGCAGGGGATGGCTCAGCACGCTCGCAACCCTTTCACCCGCCATCGTCGCGGCTGGAGGCACGCCAGTGATCATCACGGCCGAGGTCGAGAAATACCCCGATGACACGCGCGCGGCGACCAAATACGACGGCAAGGCGATCGTCGACCCGGAGAACCGGCTGGCCAAGGAGCTCGATTCGCGGGGCCTCGTCCATGTCGCCATCAGCGAGAGGAGCGGCTACGATCACGGCATGGCACAGCCGGCACTATTGAGAGTTGGGCGATTGTCCCGAGCACGGTACGGCTGACCTTCGCCTACGTCCCCTTCCAACACTCTTGCTGAATCCTGTGTAGATGAACCTGGGTGGTGCCAAAGACAGGCCAGCCCTCGACGAGGTGTGGGAGAACGTAGAGGCACAGCTCCGTGGCAAGTCCAAGGTCCACAATGCATATTCCACAGTTGGGTTCCTCAAGCTGGTTGGGCGCAAGATCTTCGGATAGCGTGCGAATGAATTTTCACCATTCCTGTCGTTCGTCACTGCCAGTACTAGTATTCGTTCGATGCTCGAGTTTCAGAATCTCCGTTTCTTTGCCGAGTCGTGATAACCGGTGATCTGCGCAGAAAGGACTATGATTACTTATGCAACGAATGTAGCTGTGGAGGACAAGCTTGACATATAATTATATAATTAGCATTGAGGAGAGGAAATTTCTACCCTACCTGTCCGAATATTGAACGTGTGGCAGGGTGAAGCAAGCGCGAGCAGCGCCGCCGCAGTGACAGATGGGGTTTCAGGCGATATGGTTGAGGCTTCATCACGTTCAGTGTCAGCAGAAGAAGAAGACGCAGCAGTGTCAGCGATGTCGAAGAAGCCGGGTGGGAATGCGAAGCCTGTGAAGAAGGCCATGTGAGCCGGAGAGAGGCTCGAGGATACGGGGGTACTCAGAAAATATAAAAGCATACGAAACAGAGGATGATGACGCCCGAGCCGGCCAAAAAGCGAGAGGAAGACGCAAGGAAGACGTCGAATGCTTCACAGGCGTTGTTTGCACTGAACGTAACGAGGGGTTAGTCGGCCACCCGAGATTTTATTGGCAAATACTGCAGAGCCTCATTGAATTTTGTGAGGGTCTGGGCATATAATTGAAGGTACACATCCTCAAAGTCGTTTGATACCACCTGGCCCAATTTATGCGCGAAGTCCCAATACTGCTGTGAATTTATTTCCGTCGGCATGCCAAAGCCACCTCGCTAAATAAGTCCCCGAGGGCCGGACTGGGGGAAAATTGTGTACAGGGTTACACATTGGGTCTATATCGAGGATTGGGTATAGTCAGCATGTACATATGAGCTCAATATGAGCTATAGGAAGGGTATACAAATGCATCTTTCACGGCAGCGGGCTCACTGAAATGATAAGCGTCAACAAACGGAGGACCTAGCGTGAGATAGTGGAGGTATGGGCCCAGTGTATGTGGTGGGTTTGATAAAAGGATGTATTTCAACATAACTGGTTGGTCGCTTCCATCCCTAGACTCCGACAACTGCCCGAAAAAATATCATATTGCCGTGACACCCAAAGTGGGTGATTTCGGGTAATGGTCCATGGTGAGAGGGTATTTAGGTAGTTAGAAAACGGATGAACAGTTAAGAGTCACCCAAGACGAATGGAGAAGTCCAGTTCCAAGCGCCAGACACAGAGTGGGAGTGGTTCTCAATATATGCAGGGGTTCAGGTTGAGCCAGTCAAGATAGTAGCCCTATGTTCCTCGGTGTCCTGTGCAACCATGTCCTCGTGATTTGCCATATAAAGTATCGGAGTTTAATTCCTGACATCAAGGCAGCATAATGAGCCCAAGAAATCCTGAAACGGTGAAGAATTGGTGGAGAACGACGGGCGAGCGTCGGCTAAGTTAAGAAATGATGGTTCTCACAGGTTCTCACCCTTCGAATTCCGATCAGACATCGCGTAAAAATTTTGATCCGCACATCGTCTCGGCCTGGAATTCGGTACTGTCCAGGCATGTATGTAGGCAACCTTCGAGAGTGTGTTACGCTCCAAAATAGGTCGGCAGTTAGCAACCGCGGTCGCGTTACGTGTTATGTTCTCCCATTTAGGCAACCAGCCAGTCAATTTTGATTTTGATTTTCGCATTGTTCCTAAAAGACATGTTTACTGAAATAAATGTCTCATTCCTCTTTCTGAGCCCTCGATGACCCGTCATGTCCCGCCGAGAGAAACCATTCGGCCCCAGCCTGCCAGTTGGTATTCCGAGGGAGCTGATGGTACTTAGTCTCAAGGCAGGTGGAGATACCGAAAACATCTGGGTGTACAATGAGAACGGAGTTCTTTGGACAGAGGGACTTTTGGCGGATGAAACGACCAGTGCGACATTGTGAATAGTATATAATTTTTTTTTACAATTTTTAGGTCCAGTTTGACCGAGAAAAAATGCATTTGTAAAATAGGTCTGAAGTTAGCAACGGGAGCTCTGTTATGCGTTACTACCTGAGATTTAGGCAACAATTTAGGATGCTGTGTTATGTGTTACGTTGCCTACATACACGCCTGGACAGTATGGGAGGACCCATAAGTGTATTATGCGCGGAGCGGCAAAGCCGGTCCGGGACACCGGCATCCGTCGGATTTGGTTGCGGGAATCGCCGAAGACCAGTGAATATCCACCGACGTCCACCGTCTCCTCAGGAGAGACACCGTATATTGTAAATGGCATGATATACGGTGAATCCCACTGGATGTGATCGGAAAACTCAGCTGTACACCCATGTACAGTGGATGTCACTAAAAAATCCACCGAAATCCACCGGAACTCAATGGATTTTCAGTGGATTCCAATGGATTCCGGTGGATCAGGATGCCTGTTTCGCTTCAAATAAATAATGAATGGACATGAATACCTATCCTGCTTGTGAATGACAGTATACAGGAATGTGGCCTCAAGATATGATCTCTTGCAGTGGGTCTGAAGCACGAGAAATTGACTGAGACACTTAGTTTCCGGTGGTACTACTAGTTCAATTAAAATTTGAGCATGCTTCATCATATACTACCCATGAATATTGCTGACCTCACGTCTTGGTTGAAGCCTGTTGCAAGCCTGTTGTGCAGAACAAATTCACCTTAATCACTTCATTCCCAAAATATGGTCGCGTCCAACGGACATCGTTGGACGTGAACAGATCTTCATCGGACTTTGATTTCGAACCGTCGGACACAGGTGGCCATCAACGGCACCGACCGTTTGATCACCCGATGCCATCGGGGATCAGCGGAGGACACCGCTGGACACTGCTGGACACCGCTGGACAACGTCCACCGGCGTCCTTTGTAACTCCGGGCATATAACTCATAAGGTTGTACTCAGTCCCTTAATACCCACATGCTATACATCTCAATGGCTTGATGAGATAAATACAAGTGGCTGACTAACTGGGGGTGGCCGACTAACCCCTCGCTGAGCCTGATAGTAGTCGGAGGATACAAAAATGGAGGAGTTATGTGATTGTTTGCGGTAGAGTAAAATCTACGGTGAGGAAACGGAAGTCCAGCAAACCATGGCTCAAGTTTAAAACGTGACCGGATCGTGTTCCGGGCGGACTTTGAAAGGAGGCCGATATCACGGAATCTTCCGCCGCCCACCCTCTTGGTATTAGTACATTATACGTGATCCGCGAGATTGTTAGCATCGATGCGGAACACCTTGATCACAGCTCCCCTCGCCTCGTCGCTGTTCCCGGCCCCTTGCAGTTGTCGCCGACTGTGAATCAATTTCGCAGCAACCTCCGGCCACCCCATTGGTTTCCCCGTCGCATCTCCGCGCTCACCGACCTCAATGGTGCTCAGCTTGCCTCTGGATTTGCGTATTTTTCCGTCCACGATCACCCTCTCGATGTCGCGCACCGAGGCGTGCAAAATAATCGCAGCAACGGGATCATGTTCGGCCGCACAGACCATGCTGGGACTCTGGCCATCGAAAATGACAATGACCGCCTTCTTACTCACAGCAGAAGTGGTTCCAAAGAGTTTTAATTTCCTCAATAGCCGTCCTGTATAGATTCTCCCCTTTCCTTTTCTTGTGCAGAACCTTTATGGGTTGTATATGTGCCCCTTCAATTTTCTTGCAAATTTGGTGTACTGAGAAACACAGTGAAGCGAATTTTAGTGGATCTCGCACGGAGACCAGGAGTCCGGGTCAAATTTAGCTTGATATACATTAGTTTCTCTCAACTTTCTTTCATATATCCGAAGGCGAACGGACGAGAATGGAAGCCAAAATGCCTTCAGAAAGAAATGTGGGGATCGTGTTGTTACCAGATCGCGTTACCACATCAGAGCTAAATCCAGCTCTCAAATCCAAATCCACTCCCAGAGTAACTCTTATGTTGCCTGCCAGCACTCTGCAAGACGAGGCGCATTTGCGTGAGCATGTCGGCGGAGTTGTTTGAATGGCAGTCGATTTCGAGGAACAATATTTTCTGGAGGTCTCCGGAAGCAGATTGGGGTGCCGTGGCCCATCTGTAATTTCGTGTTGGGGGTGGACGAAATGTGCGCCTGTGCGGCGGTAAGTTTCACCGCGTTCACCCACGTAGCTTGGCTTGCGTGGGACGGATATCATCCTTCAGGGGTCCGTAAGAATCGAGGATGTTCACCACTGAGTGTTTTCCTTTTTCAGGATCAGAATATTCGCAGGGAAGTTGAGGATGTGTACCTTCAATGGCATTGTTCAGGAAGTGGGACGTGAAGAGCTTGACGCCCAAATTGCGGGCGGTTTCGAAGAGGGAGATTACGGTGTCCTTACGAATAGAATATCCGTTGAAGGAGACGCTGAGACCAACGCCGCCAAATTGATTGGTTGCGAGATTGGCGAGTTGACCAGTGACCCAGTCGGGCACGGACAACGTAGGTGGGTTCAATTTGAAGGGAGCCCATGACTCTACATTGGTCTGGGGCAATGCGGAATAACAGAAATCCTGAGGCTACCGTGGTCGCCAATGCAGAAGCCAATGCCTGAAGGAAATGAACGATCAGTCCCACTGTTACACACAGTGGACGGCAGAGCGGTTGATATGTGCGTGGACAACCACCATCATTACCCCTCCGTCTATCACCTCCATACAGCCTCCCAACTCACCCTAAAAGACATCTTCGGCACTGAAAACAGAATATGTGATGTTTCCTGCAAGAGGCGTCGGTGTCTGAGCCATTTGGATGATATGAGATGATGAGATACCGACCTTTGTGTAGATAATCCAACAGCAAATCACTAGCGCGGCGTCCCTTCAATTACATCTGCCAGAGATGGTGATGGGTGTCCACAAATCCAGGATACAGTATTTTCCCTATGCAGTCGATGACAAGCGTATTAAAGGAGGGAGAAATGCTCGGTGCGATTTCGATGATCTTATTGTCGATTATGACATCCGCCATCGCAGCATGGACATGGTTCTCCGCATCATGGAAGAGGACCGTTCCGTTTGCGAGCAAAATGGGGTCCATGACGCACACAGAGCCGGTCTTGCGACTGGTTCCCTTTAAAAAAAGGACTGATGCCATTGGGAAATTCGGAATAAAGCGGAAGTCCCGGAAGAAGGTCGCGTGTACCGTCGTAATTATAATCAGCCCCTTTGAAGTCAATCCTGAATTTTGGCGAACACTTTGTGTCTGCACCGGGCGCACGACCCTGGAACGGGTCGTCCTAATTCTGGTTCGATTCGACTATGGACGGCCCTGGCTACCATCTAGGTATTAGGATCTTCGAACTGGAGAATAGCCAAAAATATCCATCAGGGTTTCGAGGGGAACAAGAACGCAAATAGAACAAGGCGGAGAACAAAAGTAGAACGTCAACTTAGCCAACGATTCGGAACTTGCCGCAGATGATCGCAACAGAACACTGGGATGACAATCAGCAAGTTGAATACGGCCTTTGTATTTTTCGTCAAGTGCTTCATGGTATGGATCTAATCCATTGTATCCCTGTATCCCCTACGCGATCCTTACTATATAATTCGTTGCGAACACTCGGACCAAAGACTCGATGGATCATCAAGTCTGGAACATCAAACCGTTAACCGTTAGAAACGGGCTAGTTCTGGACCGGTCTGGGAATTGCCTGGTCGAAACTAGAGTATATGAATCACCATGTCTCCGTGTCGTATCCATTCCACCTTGTGCTCTTTCTTCTTCTTCCCTTTTTTCTGACCAGCAGGCCGGTCTCTTCACTCCCTTCGTCGTCAAAGTTTGGTCGAAACTCCGTCTTCCCCGCCCTCCAGAGCGTACACATACCATGGATCCGACTACCAAGGGCTCCCGCCATCTGCAGCGCAACCAAACGGAGCGGTGGCGGCTCCAAGGCGTCCACAAGGTCACCGGCAACAGTGGCGGCAGTGTCGCCAAATCCACGGAGCCCAAGGGCTTTGTAGAAAGACTGAACGTATGGATGATCAATGAGGGCCAAAGACATCTTTTTTTTGCCGTGTTTTTGGTGCTGCATCTTGTGGCGGCCATCCTTGCATGGTTGCACTACAGCCTCAAGGATAACCTCGTCGGTGCCCGCGCGGAGTTTGGGATAACATTCGGTGGGCCTTGAACTACTCTCCCGCTGTCCAGGAGCTCACAGCAATTCCAGTCATCGCCCGTTCAGCCGCCCTCGTGCTGCACGTCGACGTCATTTTCATCCTCCTCCCCGTGTGCCGCAACTTCGTGTCGATCATGCGCCGCTCGCCGCTCGGCACCGTCATTCCCTTCGACGAGAATCTCACCCTCCACAAAGCGACTGCCTGGTCCATCGTCATCGGCAGTCTCGTGCATACGCTTGCTCACATCTTCAACCTGTACCACCTCACTATGGCGAACTACAGCGCGGACACTACGGCCAAGCGCGTCGCGTTCTTCGTCTACGCCAACTTCATCATCGGGCCCCTCTGGACGGGGTGGCTGATGTGGGTCGCGCTCGGGGTCATGGTGTACTACGCGCTGGAGAAGAAGCGCCGCGCGAAGAACGGCGGGTTCGAGAAGTTTTGGTACACACACCACCTCTTCATCCCGTTCTTCCTCCTATGGCAGTTCCATGGCATGTTCTGCATGATCAAGCCCGACCGCCCGCCGTACTGCTCCTACAAGACCATCGGTGTCTTCTGGGTGCGCCTCATTCTTTTATTAACTTCACATGTTGACTGGGCGACAGCGATACTGGATCGTCGGTGGACTGATTTGGATCTACGAGCGGATCCTCCGTGAAGTGCGCTCGCGCCATGTCACGTATATATCCAAGGTCGTCCAGCACCCGTCGAATACGCTGGAGCTCCAGATTAAGAAGGAGAAGACGAAGACACGCGCTGGGGAGTACATATTTATCAACTGCCCCGAGATCTCGTACTTCCAGTGGCACCCGTTCACGCTTACCAGGTATTTATTATTGCAACGTACACGTTTCATTGAGTCAACTAATCAACGTGTGTTATTCAGCGCGCCAGAGGAAGACTACATCTCGGTGCACATCCGCGTGGAGGGTGACTTCACGACGGCACTGGCCAAGGCAGTCGGGTGTGACTTCGAGTCCAAGAAGAGCGCCGAGGCGGGCAACAGCACGGTCGTCAACCCCTCCATCAACCGTGCACTCCCGCGCATCATGGTTGACGGGCCTTTCGGCACATGCTCCGAAGAGTTCTTGAACTTCGAGACGGTGCTGCTCGTCGGTGCCGGTATTGGTGTTACCCCCTTCGCGTCGTACGTGCCACCGTTCAATTTTCTTTCTATCGATGTCGGGGCCGACGGGCGTTGGACGGCAGAATCCTCAAGCATATCTGGTACCGCATGAACAACTTCAGCTCTGCGAAGCCCACGCGGCTGTCGAAGGTATGTTCGCCTGCTCTATCTCTGTGGCGCCCACCGACCTGATTACACACAGGTCTACTTCACCTGGGTCATCCGCGACTTCGGTAGCGCTGAGTGGTTTCATTCACTTCTTCACGCCATCGGTACGCCCCGACATTTCCCTCTATCTGTCGAGTGGGTCAAATACTAACTCGGCGGATCGCTACGCAGAGTCGCAGGACACGCTGAACCGGATCGAAATCAACATATACCTCACTGCGCGCATCAAGGAAGACGACATGAACAACATCATCGTGCGCCTCATACATCCATGGTACCTCACAATTAATGAACATCTATCTATACAGGTGCACGACGTCGGCGCCGAGAAGGACGCCATCACCTCGCTGCGCGCGCCGACGCACTTCGGGCGGCCCAACTGGGACAGGGTGTTCACCTCGATCGCAGACAAGCACCCCGAGTCGGACGTCGGCGTGGTACGCCTCCCTCTTTTCTTCCGATATCGAGCCATGTTAATGCGACGTGATTGTAGTTCTTCTGCGGCGCGGCGGCGCTCGCGAAGACTCTGCACCAGAAGTCCAACCAGTACAGCAACCCCGACGGCACGCGGTTCTTCTTTGGGAAGGGTGCGTTTTCCTTCTCCATTCCGTGAGATGTGGCATTTGGCTGACGTCGCTTGGTAGAAAATTTCTGAGCGGGGGGAATTGGTTTGATGACCGCCTAGTTTATGTACTAGTCTCAGATAGATTCAGAAGAATGAGAATGGTTGTACATATAATATACCAAGTGCATTGGATGTCCGCCCGGCGCGTGTCCTGAAAGTTTTATTCCACTTAAATGTGGTACAACTTAGATTCTATGGGAACAGGAGCATCGAAGCAGCATGCTCTCTCGCCGCCCAATAGCTTGAACCGAATTCAATCACCACAAGTACTCATTACCGAAGAACACCCGCTGAAATTTATTCTTGCTGCACATGGACCGGCCAGCTCAGAGAAAACAATTACAGTGGACGCCCGTTCGATTCGGGCTCTTAAGTTGGATTTCTATTCTGAGACTCGTAATCATTCTCGCACAGTGTAAATCCCAGTCATCAGCACTCGACAGCTTGAAACCACAGCTTGAAGCCACAGAGAGTAGCGAAGACAAACGATCACCTTGCTCATTTTTGATGGGTCGAAGTGCAATACATGGTGCAGCCAGTTCCGAACACCCACAGGAACGCCCCGTAGCAGAAGGTCTGCACCTACGATTAATTGTAGTTCTTCGGGTGGACGTCCGTTCGATTCGGGCTCGGGGCATACGAGCGATGCTGGCGTTTATTTTTATTGTTGTCAATGATCCAGATATAATATGCATTCCGAAACAGCGTAGCTCCAAGCCAATACCAGTTGGCGTCCGGACTCACCCAAAGGTTTCGCGGGGCTTCAGCCGAACCTCGAAGTTCCCCGGCTCCAAATACGAACAGAAACGCCCTGTAGCAGAGGCTGCACCCAATGGTCCTCTCGACACTTGCGGTGGGCATGAAAGATGTCGCCATATTTTTTTTTTGTTCTTGCACCCACGTACCGATTTTAACAATCGTAGTCGAGGTGAACACTCATTCGCCTCGACTGAATTTCAACCAGGCCTCGACACCGTGATTTGATATCCAACCCTGTTGAAGACTTGAAATTCTCCAATAAATTCTTCACTTCATCCAATCCCAGATGCGCACAGTAACGCCCCGTAGCAGAGGGTCTGCACCCATGATCATTTAACGATCCATCTACAATCTCGGTGGGCACCCGTTCGAGTCGGGGTGGGGCAATATTAGGGTGGGCACGGAAGTTTTTTTTCTCTGGCGAGGGCGGACTGTTACATGGGAATTATAAGGCAGGGTTAGTTTCGTCTTCTGAGATATGTGCCGTTGCACCACAAATATTGTTGGCCAATCGTGTTGCTGCTGGTCCTCGATCTTGGGAGCGTCATGGTTGCAAACTGTGGGAGCCGTTCCTACCCGACGGCAATTAAGAAGTGGGAAGCAACGGTCGTGTATGGTACACCCTGTCACCTTGTCATCAAGACATTGATTATCGAGAACGAGATGGGGTTCGATTCGATTCCCCGCCGTACGATATACAGATTCTTTAGTCTTTTTCTTAACCTCAAACAGTTGTGCAGATGAATATGTTCTTCGCCGACCAAGCGGAACCAGAACAGAATTTAGGTCCGGTGAGCGATCCGTGGGTCGCGGCCAGTTCGAGCCTTCGAGGCAGAGGCAGAGGAAAGTAATTTTCAACGCGGGCCGCTCACAGGATTTCAGGCGTAATCCGACCCGGTGTTTCAGACGGCTTTGAAGTTTGGCAAGCTGTTGGCAAGTTGTCGGAGAGTCAGAGAGACTGAGACAGAGAGAAAAAGATGTATTTGCATTGAAAAAGGTCGATACATGCACATTCGGCTGGAATCCAAACCAGACAAACTGAACCAATGCGCGAGCGGGAAGAACTCACCCGATGTCGATGATTTTTTTTTAAAATGCTGTAGTTTTGGATACATCAAAAAGAGTGCCGGCGGCTCTTCGCAAGCTCCTCACGAAGTACCAATCCATCCTGTGCGCTAGTGGAAATATTAACGCCGCCAGGCATGTCTATTCTGCTAGCATAGATGTAATCCGGGAGGCGGAAACCCCCCTTGTATGTAAGTAGTGAGAGGGGGAGGGACGGGTTTGTCGTGGCGTGAGCGTCAGGGAGATCAGTTTGAAAGTTCTGGAAACACAGGACCCGCGCCCAAGCCGGAACGGGACTGGAATTTGTGGCCAGTTCGGTTCCTGCGCACACGACGGACCCGCTGAATCCGGTCGCGCTCAGGTAATCCCCGTCCTCCGATACGGGAGGCGAAAGGACTACCGCATGGTGCGGAGAGTCTTTGGCCCGGTACCTCGCCTTGGACCGCCACAGAATGGACTCTGCAGTCATGTCATTATTGTCAAGCGAGATTTGCGTTCCGGCCAAAAGGCACTCGCGGGTTGTAATGTCCATGGTTTTGCCGGTGAGGACGAACCCGCGAACAGCGGAAGCGTTTGCACCGATGCACGGATACGTCACGGTAAAAATCGCTCTCTGGCGCATAGAGAAGACCTGCTCGTAGGGCAGGAATGACGGCTCGAGACGCGGTAGGAGAGGCAAGGACACAATTTCTGGCAGCTGGTTGCCCCGAATAAGGCATAGATCGTGATTATACCCTGTCGGGTACGGCTTTGATGCCACCGGAAAATCAAAGACATCGGTAAGAACTCCCATGTCCGCCGTATCCCGAGGGCAGTCATCGACGCACTCCGAGTGAACTGCTAGCCCATAGGCTACGTACATTGATTGGTAGGTCGCCGGTGGATGGATAGGAAGACTGGGAAATGGGAACTGGCCACAGGAGACCGGGTGGTACGATGTAGTGGATCGCCTGACGGAGAAGCCAAGGGACAGCGAGGAACGCATCCCTGAGTGTCTCTGGGAGACTGCGACAGTCAGCGGACTCCGGCGACATTGAGTGGATGAATGCGTGGGTGGACGCGGTGATCGCGGCTTTGCCGTCTGGTCCAATAATTTTGACGTCTAAACACGCCCCGGCACAGAACACTTTGGTCCCGTAAGGGATCAGATGCGCCGCCACCGAGGGCACGATGCGGGTTGACGACGCCTGTGTTGCATAATACCCGAGTCCTCCAATTGTCTCGGGCCAGTCTCTCTCCGGCAAGACCTTCTCCGGCGTCCCGCGACAGATGACCTCGATCTCTCCGTACTGGAGAATCCGGAGTCCGACGACGAACGGGAGGGTATCCCGGATGCGGGTGCGGTTCTTGAGCGTGAGGTGGGGGAACCGCGGGTCTATCTCCCCGACGACGGGATCGGCTTGACGTTGAATCGTCGAGCGAATGCCTCGGGTTGGCGTAGGAGAAGTGTGGGGTCGGAACACATGCGTGGGGCGAAAATGGATCTGGCGGCCCGCGATGCGAAGGTGTGCAAGGAGCCGGACCGCGTCTTTGGCTGGGATTACCCACATCGACTCCTCTGTACCGAAATCGACGACGTAGACCACCTCGATCGAAGCCAGGGGTTCCATCGACCGGACCGAAGTCTCCTCATCGCTGCGCCCTGGTGCCAGACGGTAGTTAACCGACAGAAACGACGTCGATTGACCGTCTGCATAATTGAGTCGGTAATCTAGTATTACGGTACGAACAGAGTGACGCACCACGGGGTGTTCTTAGCGCGATTGGACGGAGAGACGACGGATAGGCAGTGCACGGCGTGGACCTGGCTTCTTCAGGGGCGATTTCATCCGACGGGCGTTGTTCGGGGAAGAAAAAGAACGGCGAGCTATTGAGGAGGGGCACGGACTGAGCCCGCCGGCGTCTCGGGATTGCAGACGCGGACTCTCGAAGTTGCGCCGAAGAACGACGAATGTGGCCCTGGGCATCCCATCTTGGGGGCGGAAATGGGGGAATATATTCCACGTTCGAGCTGGTGGTGCTCTCTGCTGATGGAGAAGGGAAGCAGGGAGACACATCAAGCTGGATTTCCATGTCCATGATGCTGAAGCGGGCTGGTGGGCGCGGATCGAGGTAAGACCAAGGAAAGAAATGTGGCAGTGCAAGAAGTTGCAAATTCAAGGAAGATCTAGCGGTGGAATTCGAATTCGGAGGTTGCGGGCGCTTTCCATAGGAAATGAAGAGCTTGTAGCATGGTTAGACTTTGGCACGGCAAGGGAGAAACTATACTTACCGTGGAATGTAAGATGGAAGTGTAAAAGGAGGAAAAATGCCAGTAAATAATAACGACTGAAGAGAACTTGAGCAGAGTGCAAATGGACTTCAGGGGGAGATGCTAGCATCCAGGAATTCGAATACCCTCCATCCGTCTCGCAAGATTAGAGCAAGATGAGTGTATTTGTTCAAGTTTATTCTGCACGCCATCGCCCCTTCGGTTCCGACGCGCCTACTTGGTCATCCCGAATCTTTGTCTCTTTCTTCACCTTCTACTAGCTTCTACTCACCCCGAACTATGTCTACCGTTGTAACTAAACCCCAACCCCGCACCCAGCGTGGCTCAAACAAGCGCGGGAACAACCGCCGCGGCGCCTCTCGCGGTGCCGGTACTCAATCTCGCGCGGCAGAGAAGAATAATGACGAAAGAGAAGTGTCTGCGACCGATGCTACGACTACAGTGGAAGATACTGGGGACGACGCGGAGGACGGCGCGATCTGTTGGATCTGCGCGGAGCCCGTCAAGTATTACGCCGTGTCGGAATGTAACCACCGAACGTGCCATGTCTGCGCGCTCCGCCTGCGCGCGCTGTACAAGAAGATAGACTGTACATTCTGCAAGGTCTGTAACCCTTCTTTGTGTCTATTCTTTATTTTTTTTCGTAAATGGAAATTAAATATTAAATTCAAAAGGACCCGCAACCGACGATGGTCTTCACCACCGCGGCCGATGCGCTCTTCGGGTCTTTTGAGACGAGCACGATGGGCTGGAAGGACGCGAAGCTGGGGATCTACTTCGAGACGCAGGAGATGATGGAGGAGACGCTCCTTTTACTCAGGTTTAACTGCCCCGACGCCGAGTGCGACTTTATCGGGAACAGCTGGAGCGACATCAAGCTGCATGTGCGCGCGTCGCATGGGCGGCTTATGTGGTGCGTCCGTCTCGCCTCCTTTAGAAGAAAATATTGATATTCACCTTTACGCGCAGTGACCTCTGCATCCGGCACAAGAAAGTCTTCGCGCATGAGCACGCGCTCTACCCGCCGAACCTCCTACCGCTGCACCTCCCCTCCATGCTCCCCTCCTCCCGGTCAAACAGATCCGCGAAAGATAAAGACAAGGAACAGCAGATCGAGGGCGGGACGCACCCGCTGTGCGAGTTCTGCCGCGAGTGCTTCTTCGGGGACGACGAGCTGTTTGCGCACATGCGCGAGGCACACGAGGAGTGCTTCGTGTGCAAGCGCGCGGGCGTGCGGGATCAGTAGTGCGTCTCTCCTTCCTTCGTTTCCCTTCCGTGTAACTTACGCGTACGTGCACAGCTTCCAGAACTACGCGGCGCTCGAGGCGCACTTCACGCACGCGCACCACCCGTGCCCGCACGCGACCTGTCTGGGGCGCAAGTTCGTCGTGTTCGGGAGCGCGCTGGACCTGCAGGCGCACGTCGTCGAGGAGCACGCGGGGGAGATGGGTAAGGGCGGGCGGCGCGATGCGCGGCGCGTGGAGGCGGGGTGGGATGAGGTGCAGCGCGGTGGGTCCTCGGGTGCCGGGCGGGGGAGGGGACGCGGGAGGGAAAGGGAGCGCGATAGAGACAGAGACAGAGATAGGGAGGGGGAAAGGGAGGCGCCGCCGCATCAGCAGGCGCAGGCCCAGCCGCAGCCGCAGCGCCCCCCGGGTGTGGGCGGGCGGAGGCGCGAGGGGTTCGGGGCGGCGCTGACGGTTGAGGGGGAGAGCCCGCCGCCGCCTGCGACGACGCCTCCCCCGCCCCAGGTGGCGAGGACGGATGTGGACCCGGTTACGGCTGAGTGGGTGGTTTTTCTTGCCCCTCCTGCCCTCCTCTCCCCTTTACCTCGTCCCCGAGCCCCTGCTTCCTCTCCCCTTCGCATTCTTCTCCTCTTCCTCGTCCTCTGCCGCCCGTTCCACTCCGCCTCAATCACTTTCGCCGCTGTCCTTATCCCTCCGCACTCTATCCCATCTCTCGCATGCCTTCCTCTCGTTCTCCCTTCCGTCCCGTCCCCTCCTTTATCCGCCTCCCTCATCGCCTCTTCCCTCTCCCACCCGTCTACTCCGCCATGCCTCTCGTCCCCCTTCACGGCTGTCCTCATCCTGCCGCACCCGCCTCCCCTCCTCTCCCATTCCCCATTCCCAACTTTCGTCCGCTTCCCTCTTTTTCCTCGCCACCTCCCCGTCCTTCTACCTTCCTTCCTTCCCCTGCCTCTCGTCCTGCGCACACTCAGTCCCCTCCCTCGGCAGCTTTTCCCTCGTTCTCCCTCCATCCCTCCCTGTCGCATCCCTTCCCTTCCTACCCCCCTCTACCCCCCCTTTCCCTGCTTCTCACTCACTTTCGTCTGCCTCCTCCCCCGTTCCGTTGCCTCTCCTTACTCTCCTCTCCTTCCCCTTCCCTCCTCCCATCCCCGCCTCTTGCCTCTTCTTGCCCTCCTTCCTGTCCGATCTGCTCCCCCATTTCGTGCCTCTCGACCCCTTTCACCGCTGCCGTTATCCCTCTCTCGCCCGCCTTCCTCTCGTTCTCCCCTCCGTCCCTTCCTCCGCCTTCACCGCTATCCCGATGCACTCAATCTTCTCGCTCGCCCCCTCCTCGATCCCATTCCTCCTCGCTCCTTCCCTCTCCCACCCAGTCTACTCCCCGCTTCCTGTCTCTCAGTCCCTTCACCGTAGCCACTATCCCCCCACGCCCGCCTTCCTCTCGTTCTCACCTCTATCCCTACCCTGCGTTATCATTCCCGCCTCCCTGCGTTATCTCCCTCTTGCTTCCCAACCCCTCCCGCTTCTCCCTCCTTTTCACTCTGCCACCCTGCTTTCAATCACCTTCGCCGTCCCTACCGTCGTCCTTATGCCACGGTACTCGCCCGCCTTCTCCTTTCCATGTCTTCCTCTCGTTCTCACCCCCCATCCCTTCCCTGCGTTATCATCCGTCTCCCTTTCGCGCTGCCATCTTCTTCCTCCCTTTCTCTCTCTCTCTCTCCATGTCTTTGAAGTACACCTACTGATGCTCCCTCCCCAGACGCCACGCTGCCTTCCTCTCGCGTCTCGCCGCGCTCGCGCCAAACCCGACGACCGCCCTCCCCGCCGCACGCGCCGCGATCCGCTCCTTCCGCGCCGCCGAGTCCCCCGCGCGCGACCTCATCTCGACGCTCTGGAGCGTCGTCGACGCGCGCATGGAGCCCGCCGCGAGCATCGTCAACGCGTTCGTCGACCTCCTCGAGGAGGGCGAGCAGCGCGAGGCGGTGCTTGCCGCGTGGCGCGGGTTTGAGATCGAGGTAAGTAGCGCCCTCATTCCAATTCCCCATTTCTCCTCAAAGTATGAGCTGACGCGTGGCGTAGCAACGGAGACAGTTCCCCGCGCTCAACGCGGTGCCGGACGCGGTGGGGTCGGGGTACGCGGGCATCACGAGCGGGCGCGTGCTGAACGCCAAGCACGCGACGGCGGGGCGCGGCGCGCAGGTGTGGGACCGCGTCGCGCAGGCGGCGTCCTCCTCCTCCTCCGCTCCCGCATCTGCGACGCAGCGCTTCCCCGCCCTCGGGCCCGCCGGCGCCTCATCCTCAGCTGCGGCCGGCCCCCGCCCGGGACAGCGCAACACGCCCTGGTCCGCGAACGGGGCGGCCCCGGCGGCGACGGGGTACGCGCCCTCGTCGGCGTTCGTGCCGCCCAGCAGCAATGGGCCGCCGCGGGCGCAGCCGGTGCCGTTCAGCACGAACATGCCCAGCGCGCCCACGAGCGGGAAGGGGGGTGGGCCGCCGAAGCTGTCGAACGCGCTGTTCCCGGAGCTGCCGCCGTCGGCGGGGGCACGGACAAGGGCACCGGTGAGCGGGAATGTGTCGTTGAGGAATATATTGGCGGGGGGTGGGGGGCCGCCGGCGGCGAGTGCGTGGGGGGCGGGGGGTGGTGCAAATACAAGGACGGGTGGGGGGAGTCCGCGGGAAGAAGAAGGGGCGGATGCGGGTGCGGGCGGGGCAGGGGGAGGGGGAGGGGGAGGGAAGAAGAAGGGGAAGGGCAAGGGCAAGCAGACGCTTTTTACGCTGGGAACGTTCCCTTCGTGAAGGGGCTGCGACTCTGCTATTTTCTTTCTGGGCGGGCACGGGCATGATATGATATGAGCATGGATAGATCCTTTGTATGTTGGGCCTAGATACATGGTATAGACGGTCGGAATGTGTTACAGTAGCTTTGTCGCTTGGTCGGCGCGGACGTCCTCAGTCGGAGTCGGACGCTGAAAAACATCTCGTGCATTCCTCGCGAGTGGGACACGCTCCCTGGCGCACTCTCATCTTGATGCTCGGTGGACGGACTCGGAACCATTTGCACTAAGGGAACGAAGAAGAATATATTGCCGGCAGTGTATGTACGCAGCCATTGTCACACGTTAAAACGTCCCCAATCACTCCAAACTAAAACGCCCCCACCAACGACAGAGCCGCCAACCCAATGAGGACGACCAGAGGCACGCGGATCACATGCGCGACGTTCTTGGCGACGATTGTGACGCCGTTGACGGGGTGGTCGTCGTCCGCGCATGCGGTTACAAATTCTGTCGAGGATAGTATTAGGGGCGCACGGGAAAGAATGAGCACGGCAAGGAGACAAAACGTACCATCGACAGCGTCTTGGAGGTCCCCCACGGTGTCGTCGCCCGCCGCGGCCTCGCAGTCGAAGCACGCCGCGAATTGTGACACTATGGCGTTGGTGCACAGCTGCGCGGGGGTCGTTGCGCTCTGCAGATGTAGCGTCAGCGGTTCCCCAGGATGGATGGACGGACAGGGGAGGGAAGCGCACCGCGATCGAGGCGTTCAGTTTGTTGCACTGGGTTGCGCATTGGGAGGCGATGGGGATGTCGCCGTCGCTGTCGCTTTGGCGGGCGTAAAGGGAGAGGAGGAGGGTGCGCGGCGCCGGGCTTGCGATGACACCTATAGTGAGGATCATTTAGACCATGCCATTTCTCGGGTGGGCGGACGTACCGACACGGGCTGAGACAAGGAGGAGCGAAAGGGATGCCGAAAGAATCGTTGTGAAGCCAAACATTGTTAAGGACGGGAGGGACGAACAACCTGTTGCGAAGGATGGAAACGAAGGAGGGTGAAATGGACTTCCCGAGCAAAGCACTGAATGAATTTATACTCGCATTCCGCGAAACTGTCTTGGCAAAAGTGATAAGCACTATAGTCTTAGCGCCTCGTTCATAACCAACCTCGGTTGTTGCTGCACTAACAGACGACAGTTGTGAATATGATCCTAGAGTGTGCATGCATGTACCGAGGTGATAGAGATCTACGCGGCGAAAAGCACTAGCCAACAGAGACGCTTCATGCATTCATCGTGCGGGCGTTGCGTTGCCGACGGACAGATAGACGCTGAATAGGGGACTGTCAAGGGAGGGTTCCGGCGGGAGTTTCATGTTGGTGCAAGAGAAGAGGAGGTTTTTTGTCTTTTTTTTTTTTTTTGGCTGCCGGCGGCTCAAGAGCGCCGAGGTAGGAACGGAGAATTATAGACGGTGGCGACCGAGGTTGGGTGAGGACATAGTAGGTTATTGGCAGGAGCCAAATGAACGCCAGCCAGCCGTGAGCAAGCCCTGAGCCATGCCGCGTCAATCACCATTCGAAGTAGTTCGACATGGGTCGACGCGACAGGCGTTTATTGACCCAAGAATGGATTTATGGCGGTCAGAATGCACTTTTATTATTTGTACTATATATTTTTTATTTCACGACATATGTTTTTGCTTCGCGACATATATTTTCTGTTTCACGACATATATTTCTTGATTCACGACATATATTTCTCAATTCACGACATATATTTTCTGTTTCACGACATATATTTTCTGTTTCACGACATATATTTCTTGTTTTCACGACATGTTTTCTTTATAAGGGATACCAGACACAGTGTCACTGACATTAGCAGCACTCCACAGCACCGCATCAGGCTCAGAAATCACTTATAACCCTTGATGACCATCTGGTCAGCCAAATTCGAATTTTTGGACATTGCATTGTGACTGTTTTGGAGTTGATTTATATTTCTTGGCATGCCCCTCTGTTGCAGTAATTGCATCCTATCCTAATGGTGATGTTCGGCCCAATCCAGGTAAATGGAGAATTATTGAACGGCCATCCCTCTCTACTTACAGCCGTTATCAGTACTGAAATATTCTGTGTTGGGACATTTTCAAAGAATTTCCGGTATCTCAGTGGGTTCTGCACCGATTCACATGAAACCTGAATTGAAATACTCAGCTAATCTATGTGGAATTAGTGATAGAAGGAAACTTGCAAAAAATATTATATATACAATGGTATTGTTAGAGCGGCCATTTTGTGGATAAATATAGTTTACAGGCATCTAGACATACCAAAATGATGTAGATTTTTGTCAGAAAGGGCTCCGATACATTTTGAAAGATGTGATAGAGTCAGATGTGCAAATAGTTCAGCAGTGGATCCAAACATCACACTGTTTGCTGATTGCAGTGTATTGTCGTTGTTTCAATGTCATTACAAGCATGATAAACTAGGATATTGCAGATTGTGGCTCTATCACAAGTTCAAGAATGCATCAAACTCCTCCCTCGCAAAACCTAGGTTATTTGAACATGCCTAGATGCCGGTAATTTGAATTGACCCCAAAATCACAAACCCAGTTCACCAACTATATATAATATTTTGCCAGAATTTTTCTATCACTAATTGCACACGAATTACGCCGAATTATCTAGCTATGTTTCATCTCAATCCGTGTAGAATCCATCGAGATATGGGTGAATTGGTCACGGGGCTCAGAAAATGCCAAAAATGGCATTTTTCTGATTTGCGCCTTCGGTACTGACAACGGCTGTAATCAATTGCCCCTGCAGGTTGAAGGGTTTTCAATTCCTTTACCTATCTCAGTTTCTTCTATTATCAGGGCATATTTTGGACAGTGGTTCGAAATTATGTATATGCTATGCCACGCACAAGTTAGTGGGCTCTGCCACAGAGTGGGCTACAATTGTTATTCATCGGGGGTTGCTGGGAAATATGTTTTATTTTTGGATGCCAACAAAAATTGATAAGATCAGGAAAATCACTGTCTCGGTGACCCAGACGCTCCCAGACATTCAGGCCCCCGGTCACTCACCCATGACTCCGTCCGCCTTTTTCCGATAATTTTCGCTGATTTATGCTATGAAATTTGGTGTTCTGAGGCCTGATTTACGCTACTTATCACGGACGGAAAATTCAAAATTTTCTCCCACGCCATTTTCACCAATTTCTTTCCTCAACCAGAGCCTCTTTGCAGCCTTCCCGCGTCACGGACCTTCGATGCGGATGATTTCCGCCCGCTTCAAAGCTTAAATCGGACTCAAAATCGGCGGTGGGGGGCCCTTTTGCTCCAAAAAAAATTCTCAGGCGAGGCTCGACTTACGCTATGGACAGAGATGAGGCCCTCACAGGTTGATTTACGCTATATCGTGGACAGGAAAACACCAATTTTTGCTCGCTGATTTACGCTATTCCGGACGGAGTTATGGGTCAGTGACCGGGGGCCTGCACATTCCCTGTAGTGCAGTTGTATCTTATCTATCTCGGGATTGATCCGGCGGAGTTTTAATAAATGATAAGGAAAGTGTGGCAACGATCACGCTTGAACGTCTGGGGCATTTGGTACAGTAACACCCCCCGTCCTGTCACATCTGTCAAAAAGGTCACTCCGGATCCTCGGTGCGGTGCGTGGGATATCAACGAGCCTTGGCATCTTCTTGACCCGCCGTCTTCCTGGAGCTTTCTTTCCGCATCCAATGCCCAGCGGAACAGGCTGAACATGTCCAGAAAGCGGTTGAATCCCAACACATCTTACAGGAAGCACGCGAAAAAGCAGCTCAGAGGAAAAACTATGGCTCTGCAAAGACACATCAAAAGTTGGCACGTCTTTTCCGAGAGCAGGAAGGGAAGGATGTGTATGAATGGCAAATTGATGTTGCGGAGGCTTTGATTCTGGGGCTTGATGTGGTCGTAATTGCTGGGACTGGTGCCAGTGTTATATCCATGCAACATCTTCAGCCCTCTCGTCGACCTTCCGGTACTTCAGGTAGGCTCCAAGGTTCCGGTCATATACCGGAGCCTCTGGACCATCCGGTATCATTGGGTTTTTACACAATGAAGGATTACTGAGCGTTTCCTGCTTATCCGTTATTCCGTCTTCTCACTTATTGTCCTACAACTTAACATCAGTCCTCCTGACTTGTCTTATTGTTAAGAACCACCCTCTTTCCTTTTATGGAAAACAATTAGCTACTTAGTATAAATACGTCTTTAATATGTCTTGTACATCAGTTTGATTATTAACATTGCTTGGCTTGTCTCCTTGCATTGATTCGTCTCTGTCTCCTTCGCTCATCTCCGGTACTCTGACTTCCAGAATACCTGCCGGTCAGGATAGTTGCTCACCCTTGACCCCCTGTGGTGTTGTGATCCTTCCTTATACCACTCCGGACCATTTCCGGGCCCTCCAGTCTTTCGGAACCTCTGGCCTTCCAGAGCCTCCAGTCCTCAGGCCCCTCGTCCTAGGTCCAACCGGCTCGGTATATAACAGCTGGAAAGACCATTTCTTTCATGTTGCCCATGCTGCTACACCGGGCAACAAGTTTGTGCTCATAATATCACCTCTGGAAATCCTCCAAGAGGATCAGGTCAGTCTCATTGACTCCATTTTACCTCTCTGATTTTTTCCTGAGTGGAACAATTTCAAAAAATTGGGTTAAAGGCCGCGGCAGTGAATGGGGATACATAGAGTATACGTAGGGTAACCAGCCTGCGCTGGTTACCTCGCTGGTTACCCCCGCGTAGCATAGCCGAGGTAACCACCGGAATATACGTGTTTACCCTCTGGTGATCGGAAAACCGGCTCCGAGGGTACCGGTGGCACTGCCGATCATTGTTGGCGGGAATCAGCAGGGTGTTCCCACGGTTCGCTCTCCTCAAGAAACTGTTCAAACACCTTAATTGCTAGGAATACCCCATTCGTTATGGGTATACCAAATGTATACTGGACTTATCTGGTCTTCTGTGGGCAAACATGAACTTATTTAGCCCATACATTGGGTGAAAATGGTAAATTTTAGGCTTACAGTGTTACATCGTGTTGAATCGAATCAACTGTTTTTTTGAGCTTGTATTGGGGAGGGAGTGATTCCGATCAGAGGATAGATGCTCAACGCAGATATTTGAGCCAATCCCTCCACCATAAAAAGCTGAGTGTATGTGAGAAGAAGCTCAACCACTCATCACGAAAGTCGGTGAATGTCGTTGTTTCTGGGACCACCGTTGATTGAAAATTGCTGTGAGAGGGTCAGTACATCTCTTTTAATTAATTACGTGATGTCTTGGGACTGGAAATTCGCTTGGAATTACTGTGTACTTTGTGTAACCCGTAATGAATGTTTTATGTAATGACTTGTTACACATGGTGGTAGTACCTCTGTCTGGCCGTATTGGTAGCCAAATGGGAAGAACACTATTTAGAGCACTATCTGAAAAGTTTCGCATGTACTCTGAGGCCTCTTATTCCATCCAAAGTTCGAAACAAATTCACTGTAGTGATTTTTATTTCTTACAAAGTAATATTGATGCAGGGCAGCACACAGCCAGGAGAAACATTCTGTAGTGGACAATAAACCCGAGTTACAGCACTTATTTGCTGAAAACATGTTTTACAGAGAGCTCATCCCTATACTTACACTATATTTGAGGTGGGATTTAAATGACCCTTCGGGAAGAATGTAAATTATGAGTGGACAGAATGGGGTTTATTCGTGCCAATCCTTTCAATGGAGCGCAGTGGATTTTCGATTGGAAGGAATGGGTAGTGTAAAATGTGAAATTTTCGAATCACCGATGGGATGGAACGCAAATGACCGATCGGACCGAATGAAACCCATCACAGAGTGTCCGATCGGACCGAATGAGCATCTCCAATGGATGGAGTGGGCATCTTTGTTTGGTCACTCTCAAAATTCATTTTTTATCCCCAAATAATGGTAGTAAATCACAGTAGGGAAATAAAATGGTTGAACAGACCTTGAAACAGTTCGAATGAGGAAGATTATTGAACACGGGAGGTACCGAGGGAAGACTGGTCAGAAAGGAAATTACCCTTCCTTCCCATCAACTCTCCACTCTGTCCGAACGATGTGTCCCAATAGGGGAACGTAGGTATAATTAATTTAGGTCACCACGATCAATACATCCGGCAGTTCAAGCGCGCGAAAGATCACGTGACAGGTCACCGAGGGGTAACCGTGGAGGCCACCACGCCGTTGGTACATATTCACAACAACTGCAGAAGGTGCGTCAATTACATGTCGCATCACGCATTTAGCATGTCTTTTGACTGATCTTTCTCAGGACTCTGAGTATTCTGAGTCTGAATGTACACCCTCAAAGACTGAGGGTCCCGGGCGTGCACACTAAGGAATCAATTCCGGACAGGCACCCGTGACAGGACGGGGGGTGTTGCTATACCAAATGCCCAATTTGGTCTTTCACCGTTAAACACCCAAAAATTGCGGACTCTCTTACATAATGACAGCGATGACTCAGGTGTTCGGTTTGAAGGCCTGGATGTGCTGTTAACCCTTATCCAACAAGGTCACACATTTTGTCAGTATTACAATGAGACTGAGCTCTAGACATCAGATATATATCACGGTTATATTCAGGGCACATTACAGGCATCTGGTATATCTGTGGTAGTAGACCTCATGTCAGACCGCCACAAACACGTCAAGATTAGGGGAAGTCAGAGTACTCGATTCTGGATCGATTCTGGCTCAATTCGGAAGTTGATTCTGATTCGATTCTGAGCCGAGAATCGATCCAGAATCGACCGCCCCAATTCTCCTTTCGATTCCCTGTCGATTCTCAGCACTTGATTATTTTCTGGCGGTGTCGATTATATAATCCATCCTACGCCCACCTCAGGCTCTCACTGTGCATGCCTGCCTTGCCTGTCATTGTGCCAGATGAGAACACAGCACATCCTTCAGGCCGACTTGAGTTTCCATTCCACATGACTCAGGACCAGGGAGCAGCAGAGTAGGATGTGGTATGCAGGAATGAGGAGATAAAATACTAAAAATGAATAATTATGTAATAACATATGAATTGAGGGGCATAAACAAAGTTGATTTTCAAATTGATTCTGAAGTCGATTCTGAGGTGTTCCGACTCTGGAGTCAGAACATTGATTCTGTGGAATCGAATCTTGGGTCGATTCTGGGTTCGATGCTTGATCAGAATCGACTTCCGAATCGAGCCCAGAATCGATCCGGAATTGAGTACTCTGACTTCCCCTATTGGTGCCCTTCGACTTTTCCCGAAGGTTATTCTGCTCAGTATGCACCACAAGCTCAAAACTGGACTTTCCTAATACACCAGTTAATCCACAGACAGATCCCTTGATCCAGAAAGTAAAGGGTTGTCGTGTATCATTAATCGACTTTCAGACAACAAGGATGTATGCATTGCCCCACTTGAGGGCCTTTGGAAACTTGTCCTTCAAGGTAATTGTACCACTTCTAAGCACTCAGTCGGCTGACTGAGGGTCTTATAGATATGCCGCTTATCCCGAACTTGATTGCCGCCCTACTAATACTATACGGCTATTGAGACCCGGAAACATTGACAACTATGTTTGTTCAGCTCTTATCAGCATGTATCGCAAGAGGTTAGAATCAGGGATTTTCAGTTTGTATTTTGGCTAAAATGTGAACGACAGATGAATGTGTCGAGAGACAATTACAGCTGTGGTGCCCGGAATATTTTCAATTTTCACAGACACCAAGGAAGATGACTGTCGTAACGCAACGACAGAAGTGTTCCTAGCAGTTGCTAGTCAAGGTTGGCAACAGGTTCCATGGCTTCAGTTTGGATGAACTAACAACCGTGTCCTAAGAAGTCTCTCCGAGTGCTCACTACGTGGTTTTGCTGTATAGTACTTCAATTTTGACCTATGAAACCCCGAGTGTTCGCACTGCTAGCCTAAAAATGTTGTCAAAATTGGTCGATCAAGGTGAGCTGCTGTTGAATTAGTACGGCAATGTCCTAACCCCATTCATTAAGATTTGCTGGATTTGGGTTCTGCAAACGTATCAAACATCATCAGTCTTTCGGAAAATCCAGAGGATGTTCGCATCGCTGCAATTCAGATGACCAGTGTGCCGATCATTGGTTTTTTAAGGGCATTTTCTCAGATTCACTCTAGTTTTATTGCGTACTTTGCAACCGGAAATTCTCAAGGATGAACAGAAATTCCATAGCGTGATCCACACTGCCTGGTGCAATGTCTTGGGGGACGTTGAGAGCACAAAACTGAGGACTTTTATTGCAGCCTTTGATACATTGCCTCAGCTAGCCGAGTACGGTTCGTGGCCGCACAATTTACCGAAACCAATTCTTACTCAATTTATCTCTGAATAGCTTGTCTCATGGAGGACAGCCAATTCCCCGGTGCTGGACCTCCAATTTTTGCCGCTCTGGAAGATTTGACGCACGATGTACTACATCTTTGCAGTTTATGTGCACACTCCAAGTTGGCGGAGAAAAGTCTGCATATTCTCTTCTGGTCTTCAACATTGTCAACTGATATGCTGTACAATTCAGACAGATTCCGGACCGGGCTGGTGTGCGCCGTACCCAAGGTCACGAACAAAAGGACCGATATTTGAGTCCAAGCCTTGAAGAATCTACATAATCTCACAGGATACCGTAAATTTCTATTTGACCGTTGAATCCATCGCTGACACTTTGCAGCGGAGTTCCAGCAAAGGATCGTACAGGAAGTTGGCGACATCATCCCTACGCTGAAGGATCGTGACCCGGAGGTTTTCGTTTTCGACGTTTGTCACCTCATCAGATATTGACAGGATTTGGGGGGTCGCTAGAAATAATTCCAGACTGAATCAAGTTAACGACACCCCATCTGTTGACTCTCCTTCAGAGTCAAAGTACTCGCAAAGATGCTGTGGCTCGTCTGGCGGGCGACAAAACCTGTACGTTACATTACCCTGCTCTATACTTTTCAACTTGATTTTTTAAAGTGTGTGCCGACCTTCTGGCCAAAATTCTCCCCCTCCTTCGTGGTCAAGGAACAGATGCTCTCCTGGGGACACTTGCTTTGAATCGAAAGTCTGTTGGAGCACAGTGAGTTTCCCCGGGTTAATAGCCTTGCGCACGATTAAATCCCATCACAGATAAGTTGGAGAGTGAAGCATCGGACCTGCAATTCATGCTCTGTTTGATGACATTCAAGCAGCATGAGATCCAGGACTGTCCTGGTACCGTCACTCCTGGAATTCATGACCACCACAGTGGCACCACTATCCAGCGGTACCTAGGCAAGCGTTTCACACTCATGGCCTGGCACTTCAACACTGATTCCGGTACAGAGACTTGCATCCTCTTTTCTCGGGATCTGCGCCTAAGGGATCGTCGTGTTTTGTCTTACTAATATTCGCTGGAGTTCGGTACAAGACGAAGCCGAGCGATGCCGGGGGAGGACAAGCTGAGGCAAATACCGAGCAAACAAAGTACCTTGCCGGCCCGGAGCTGCGCCGGCTTGCTCCGAACCTAAGAGTTCGTATTGTGTGTCGCTGCCGCTGGCGGCTGGGACACGCACGCAGATAAACGCTGCTTCTGTCATCTTCCACGTACCCGCCCCGCCTCCCTCCCCGCCTCTACCTCCACCACTTGACACTAAAGGAGCCAAGGCCCAATAAAGGAGAAAGGAGCATGGGCGCCTGCGCCTCGCAACCGGACCGCGCGTCGAAGGCGCGGAGCGACGACATCGACCGGCAGCTGGATGAGGACTCGAAGCGGTACAAGAAGGAGTGCAAGATTCTCTTGCTGGGCTCGGGCGAGAGCGGGAAGAGCACGATCGTGAAGCAGATGAAGATTATCCACCAGGCGGGCTTCTCCGAGGAAGAGCGGCGCGCGTTCCGCCCGATTGTGCGGTGGAACGTATGGGACTCAGCGGACGCGGTCGCGCGGGCGGTGCGCGAGTACGGGATGGAGGAACGGCTGGGGAAGGAGGCGCGGGGGGCCCTGGGGGTGCTGGTGAAGGCGGGGGCGATCGTGGAGGAGGAGCAGTGCGTGGCGGACCGGGGGGAGGTGGAGATGACAAAGGAGATTGCGGACGCGGTTGAGGCGCTGTGGGGCGACCCCGTCGTTGCGCGCACACTCGACGAGCACGGGAGCGAGTTTTATTTGATGGATAGCGCGGCGTAGTGCGTTTTTCTCGTTCATTCCTTGGAATTACAAACTAATTCATATTGGCAGCTTCATATCCGCGATCCAGCGCCTCGCCGCGCCGGACTACATCCCGACCGAGGAGGACGTCCTCCGAGCGCGAGCGCAGAGCACAAGTATCACCGAGACACGCTTCAACATTGGCGGCCTCTCCATACACATGTTCGACGTCGGCGGACAGAGGAGCGAGCTCCGGAAGTGGATTCATTGTTTTGAGAGGTGCGTCTCTTTCTCTCGTTTTGTATTTAGTGCCTTTCTTTTTTTCCTTGGTGGGCGCGCGTCCCGTCCCGGACGTCTAAAACGGACACGGCGTGGTGTCGGCGTCTCGTCTTTGGGTGTCTGATATGGACGTCCCGCACTGCGCGGGGATCGCCAACTGTCAGTGCCATTGGGATCCGCGCATGCTGTACCCGCCTTGGGGACTCTGGGTCCCCACTGTGGCGTGGGGCTGGAGTGGCGTTGGATGCGTCTGGCGCCCGACTCATCCAATCCTGAATATTGCGTTGAGATCTTCATTCTTGTGGCTGCCCGTCGCCGCCGTCCGTCTACGGGTTCTTGAGGATGTGCGGACGGTGTTCGCGTCTCCACTCGCAGTATTTGGCTTGTCCCGTGCCCGCCTCTCTCTGTCTCTCTTTCTTTCCCCTCGCCGCGCCAATTGAAACTGGCACTGACGCGTCTTCGACAGCGTGACGAGCATCATCTTCTGCACGGCGCTGAGCGAGTACGACCAGGTGCTGTACGGACGGGCGAACACTTCGTCCCTGCTCGCTCTCATTTATCCCACTCTTTCACCCTTTCGCCACCCTTCTTCCCCTTCCCCCTTCCCCTTCCCATCTTTTGTGCTCCCTCCTCCACCCCCCTACCGTCGCCCCCGCCGCTCGCTCTCCCCTCTTCCGTATCCTCTCCTCCGTCCTTGTCCTTGTCCTTACCTTCCGTACCCGCCACCCTCCTCCCTCTCCCTCTCCCCACCTTTCTTCCTTTTCCTCCGCTCGCCTTCACCTTCTTGCTGCTCCCTCTTCTTAATCTTCTCCTCCACCTCCGCCACCCACTCCTTCCCCCGCCTCTCTTGTTCTTCATCTTGTATGGCACTGCGTCCCGCTCCGCTCCTCCCCTCCCCCCATTTTTATTTTTTTTGGCCCCGCCCGCTAACCCTCTTTAAACAGAACCGCATGCGCGAGTCGCTCGTCCTCTTCGGGAGCGTGATCAACTCGCGTTGGTTCCTGCGCACAGTCGTCATTTTCTTTTTGAACAAGATCGACGTGTTCCGGAGGAAGCTTGGGAAGGTGCGCTGCTTCGAATCGGGATGAGTTGTGAGGGGGTGTAGGCGGTGGGATGTGGAGTCCGGAGAGGACCACAGAGGGCGGTCTGATGCGCGCGGAGCCGATGCCTCGGGGCGGCGCGTGGGTGACCGGACGAGGGGGCGGGACTTCGCAGGGAGGGAGGGCGCGGTGGCGTGTGCAAGGGGCGGGGGTTCCGGCGGTGTCACGAGGAGCACGGTGGCGCGGGGAGCAAAGTAGCTCCTCGACGTTAAGAAGATCGGGCATGTCTGCGATGCTCCCCCGCGGCTCTGGAATGGCCGTGATGCATAGTCATCACAAGCAGGGACGAGATCTGGGAGCTGCATCCTCGACGTCCTTCCCTTTCTTCCTCTCGTTCCCCATCCCATCCCATCCCGTTCCCTCTTCCCCTCTCCCTCCCTCCCTCTCCTACCGCCCGCCCACACCTCACCAACATACCTCCCATCCAGGTCCCCCTGGAGCGCTACTTCCCCGAGTACACCGGCGGGCCGGACATCAATAAGGCGGCCAAGTACGTGTTGTGGCGCTTCATGCAGGAGAACCGGGCAAAGTTGAACGTGTATCCGTAGTGAGTTTTTTTGCGTCCTTTCGTTTTTGTGAGGAGGAACATGCATGCTACTCGTATCCACGTCGCGCTTTCACTTGCCCCAGCCTCTCTTCCTAGATTCACTTCTACTTTCCTACGTCCTTTTTTATTCCCCTCCCATCCCTCGTATTCCCTCCCCCTCCCATCTCTCGCATTCCCTCCCCTCTCCTCTTTCTCCCACTCCCAGCTCTCGTCGTTCCTTCCCCGACCCCCATCCACTCGCCCCCCACTAACCCCTCCCCGCAGCCTCACCCAAGCGACCGACACGGAAAACATCCGCCTCATCTTCACCACCCTCCAGGAGACGATCCTGCGGAGCGCGCTCAAGAACTCGGCAATCCTATAGCCGTGCTATACCCTCTGCCCCTTATCCCTTTGAATGGATTCCCAAAATTGCTGTTTTAAGCGGAGACGCTCCCAGGTACATCCTCAGAAAAAAACGATGGACATCAAACTGCTCGTGTGTCCATCCATCCATCATCCTCGATCGCTGCGTGCCACCATAGGTGCTATGAACGGCGCCCTGAGCTTTTTCGAGCAAATAATTCCTGCAAATGGCGGATCGTGCAAAATGATCTATTGGCGGTAGTGGCAGAGAAGAGGATGGATAGAAAGATGTCCTGATTCAACTTCCTGTGTTTTTCGTGCTAAGCAGGATTTTACAGGTACAATTTTTCTTTCTTTGGCTGTTTTACCTGATGACGCCCCTCGTATGGGCAATCCTTTTCCTCCTGCATTCTAGGACAAAAATAAAAATAATATATGACACACGGTATACCGATTTCCACGGTTCACATGTTGGATGGTCTACAGTGTGGTCAGACCATAAGAGGAAGTCAACCTAGTATTTGTGTAAGTACACCTAGGGTAAATTCAGGGTGGCCCAAAAGAAAATTGTGAATGAAGATTGGATACATTTCGCACCTAGTATGCCTTTATGCGGCTCAAACGATTTAAAACGCCAGGAAGGATGATTTGTGTCTGCCATATTAGGGTTTGTTTGCTTGATGTCGACGCGCTCAAGAATCACGTGACGCAGTCGCTTTCTTGAGAATCGACGGCAACGGGGGGTTAATTGATGCAATGAAGAATACTACATATTCTAGTCTGCACCACAGACATACAATAAACCAACCACAGAGCCCGAATAGATCCCGATCTGATGCCAAGAAAACGGTGAAATTTGGGCAGAATGCCCTGACCCAAATCGAACGGGTGCCCACTGTCTATTTTCCCAAACATTGAGCGTGGGTCCTATGTGGATATGGAGTACGACACTTTCAAAGTAGGAGGTCCTGCTGATGTGTTAATTTTTGGGGAGTACGAGGAGAGGAGGAAAGTGATTCGAGATTAATCAAAGTTTCAGTGTTGCGTGGTTGGTGCCAGGTGGAGAGGGTATGAAGGGAAGTGTGTGTTGTGGGAAATATTAAGGGAAGAAAGCAAGAAAGAAAAAGGGGCAATAACTTGAACACATGCCCCATTGACATGCCCCCACGCCGAATCGAACAGGTGCCCACCATAAATTAGTAGAATTTTGTTCTTCCCTATCAAAACAAAACTGCTGCAGAAATTGCAACAATCAGCAGATGTTTCAAAGCCAAGATTCTTTTCCATTATCAGCGAGTTGTGGATGGGCTCCTGAAAGATGATGAAATCATTATATTTATACTAGATCTCAGGCCATTTATGGCCTATGTGTCTAGTTAGCTACATGTCTACCTCTACGTGTCGTTTGGGACCAGAGAGCCTCCGCCCATTCAAGGGAGGCCGCGGGTTCCAACCTGTGGTGACGGCTCCTGAAAGATGATCTTTGGCATCCATTTCTAGTGATAAGAAAGAGGTTCTCTCCAAAATTCCTTTGTTCGAATAAAGGAATTTTATTGATTTTCAGCCGCATAAGAAAGACCTTTCTTCTTAGTTGAAATGGCTGCTGAAAGTCGATCTTTCAGCAGTCCTTTTGTACCTGACTGAGAGTGGATCAATTTGCAGTCTCTGAAATGGCTGCTTATTGTTCATATTTCCTCAGCACTTTCACACCACAAGAAAAGTCCAATTTTCTATCAATTGGATTTGACAACAGAATTATGGACTTTTGGTTTACATCTTGACCTAGGTCAAGATAAGTCTTTCTACGGTGTGTCAGCTCTCAAGGTGACATTAGGTGCTATCAAAGTTCATTTCTGCGGCCGCGCGCAGACGCAGAAGGTCATGTGGCTAGTGACAGCTGGTCACTTATTTGTTCTACATCCATTTCGGGCCTAATTAGTGATTTCGCGTACTTTTACATCGATAAGACCTTCCTGCGCACGATAAAATCAATGGATATGATCATGGGCATCCCAGCTATCTTTATTCCCCCTCCCCTGTTTCCCAAATGGGCAGGGAAACTGTGCATTCCCGAGTAACAAGGTCCTATCTCAAACACATGGCTCTTCGTGACATACTTGTTCCTCCTGACGACGACGACAATCCAGATGACGACGATGATGCAGAGGGAGATCTTGCTGCAATGATTGCCCAGCTCAGGCTTGACATGACGATCCTGGAGGCCATAAAATCGACTCGATACTTGCACGCTCGTGATCCTGTCCGCAAAGCAGGGAATCTATTTCTTGCCTGGATCTACGCTGAAAATCCCAGTGACCACGGACGATTCCAGAACATGCTTCGGGTCTCTCCACTGGTCTTTTCAGTCATCCTGCAGCTCATAAAAGACCATCCGGTCTTCACCAACAACTCTCATGTCCCGCAGACACCTGTTGACGAGCAACTTGCTGTCACCTTGTATCGTCTGGGTCATTACGGGAATGCCGCATCACTGGAGGACATAGGGAGGATGGCAGGCCGTGGCCAGGGATCAGTGGAGAATTTCACTTATCGCTGCTTCGATGCAATCGAATCCTTGCACGACATGTTCGTGCGGCCTTTGACCCCTGCTGAAAAGGAGCACGAGAAGCAGTGGATGGATGAACACATTGGGTTTAGAGGCTTGTGGCGAGAAGGGTGGATAATGTATGATGGAACAATTGTTGTCCTCTACGCAAAGCCTGGCCTCAATGGTGATGCTTACTACACCCGCAAGGCGAATTATGGCTTGAATGTGCAGGTAAGCAGTTCTTCAATCGATTTTCTTGTAACTCACAAGCCATAGATTGGCAATATTCCTTCCAACTTGCGAATTCAAGATTTCTGCCATGGATTCACGGGTTCGGCTCATGATGCAGCTGCATTTGAACACACTGCAGCAGTCCTCCACCCAGAATTCATGTTCCAGGGCGATGAATTCGCCTGGGGAGACTCGGCTTATACCATCAATTCACGCACCATCCCTATTCACAAACATCCCGCAGCGCTCATCCCCGAGAACATGAGATTTGACAAAGTAGTTTCTCACCTCCGTGTTCGCTCGGAGCACTGTATAGGGGCGCTCAAAGGGCGGTGGCAGAGTCTTCGTGATCTCCGTGTTAACATCAACTCGGTGGAGGACGGCTTGCCGATGGATTACGATTGCCATTATCCTTCATAATCTGGTGATCGATGTCGAGGGCGAATCATCTGGGGCAGTATTTCTAGGGCAGCACAGCAGAGCCGAAGAGGAACAGGATCGAGGTGGACATGATGTCCCATTAGAAGCACAGTTTGCAGATGACGAGGGCGAGCAGAAGCGTATACAACTCACAGCAGAATTAATTGTGCATCGGGGACTGTAGCTACGGAATTATATACAAGAATAAAGAGATTAGGAATGATTAAAGAGAGTTACTAAAGCAATAAATGGGAGAAATAGAACGAGGAAGTAAAGACCGTGGTGGTATATGTTCTGACGAAGTAACGAGTCTGAGTTTAGATGTCTTCGGAATCTACTGGAAGAGATTTCTGAGTGTTCTCGATATCCCAGGTCGACGGAGAGTGATTAACAACTGGAGAAGACAACGAAAAACCAGGGGAACGACGCGTGCGGGGGGTACAAGGGGTATGGGACGAGGTACGGTAAGGGGTACGAGGACTGCCAGGGATATGGTGTTTGCGGCGGGGCGAGCCGGGGGCGGGAGCATTGAGCTCAGTGATCGCAGCCCTAGTCTCTTCCAACGTGCTGATACCGAGTTTGAACATCTCCATGAGCGCTTTCTTCTGATCCAAGATGAGTGTTTGACGACGATGCTCTGCATTTGCGGCCGCACGGTCTTTGGCAATTTGGAGATTTTCCCTGCAATCTGTGAGTATGCTATCCAAATCCCCACGTGTAAACTTACTTTGACACATCCATGATCACGTCTTCCAGCGACCTCTTCTTTGGAATATGCTGGATGCTCTGGCGAGCCTTGTCCACAGCATTGCTCAGATTGGCACCAAACGTCGAACCCCTCGGTCCCTTCGCAGATTTTGGGGCAGCAGCCCCAGGATGCCCCGTTTGCGGTGTCTGAAGCGCGGGGATGTGGCGATTGGTGCTTATCGGACGTGATTCTGACCACGCAGCCACAGCGGTGCCGTCGAAAGGAGCTGGGTGAGCATGGGGAGGGGTAGCGGTGGTGCCCAGAAGAACAGGATCTATCATGGAGTCGTCAAATCCCCAAGGGGCAGAAGTGGCGAGAGGCTGATTGTGGATGATCCTGTGGCCGTTTGGACCAATGCCAGTCGTGATGAGAGGAGGCACAACATTAGGGCGCGTACTGAGGAACTTGTGGAGCTCCGCAAAGTAAGGGAACTCATTGATAAGTTGCTCTAAAGTGAGGTTAATAAGAACACATTTTTTACGGGATATAACAACGCACGCCAAAGATTCACAGCCGCAACAGGGGTGTCATGGTGGGGGCCATCACCAGGGATGTAGTAGTCGAGGTATTCATGCCCCCCACCTGCGCCCGCATCCTCTGGAGCACCCACACCTCCCCCAGTAACACGAAGACGGGCCGCCTTCTCCTTGTAGATTTTGCAGAGACTACTGGCCGTTAGCACATCTCACAGACAAATCAGAGAAGCCTTACTCGTCAGCCTTGCCCTTGACGCGGGTCCCGAGAGTCTTTGCATGAAGCTTGAAGTCCTCCGGGAACATCTCACCCACGATGCGCTCATAGACCGTGATCTTGTGGTCAGCCGAAGTATTCTGGATCGAGATGGGTCAGATTGGACACATAGGTGATGGTCAAGGCTCTCCTCACCTCCTTTGGGTCCCGTTTTCCAAAGAGAACAATGAAATTCTCTTGTTTTTGAAGCTTCTCGATGAGCGTCCAAGTCAATTCTCCCTCGTTTGCGGACCATGCGATTGAGGCGAGTTTTTGCGAGGGGGCCATGGTAGAGATGGTATTAAGTTGAGTTAATGGATTTGCGAGAAAAAGAACGTGGTATATGGCTCAGGGGCCAGTCAGCGACGAAGAAACAAGAATTCTGGCACACGAAGGCCTTGGGTATACACGACTAAACAGCTATCAACGGTGACGAGCGGTCACTGGGCACATGACCTTCTGCGTCTGCGTGCGGCCGCAGAAATCAACTTTGAGCCCACCTATTGATTGTGGGTGCTGACCATCTGCTACGGGCCTTTCTACCTCCCTCTGTGTTTTGGGTTGAATGTGCCACTTTCCCAAGGTAGGAGGTCCTGTTGATGTGTCAATTCTTTTAGGTCTAAGAGGAGAGGAAGGGAAAATTGTACTGAATTGGACATGTCAGTATTGTTGGTTTGTGGAAAAAGTATGCAGTGTAGGTTTGTTGGCTGGAGCTGCATAAAAAGAAAAAAGAAAGAAAAGGAAGAAAAAGATGAAGACATGAACACTTTATGCCCCGACTTTGTCCAAAGATTGAGTGCAGGTGCAGACCATCTGTTACGGGGCTCTTGGCTGGTGTGCCTTCAAAGGAGGTGCACTGTGTTGTGAGAGGAACTTGATAAACTGTTCAGAGGTCAAAGTATTGTCGCTGATGCAGAGCAAAGTGCATGTTGTTGGCTCGTCAGTTCAAGCTGCGAAATATGAGGGAGGGAAAGAAAAAGGGTAATAAACATGCGGATCTATTAGTCTCCCTAATCAGACCAATATACCAAAGTTTTTTTTTTTTTTAGAAAATTTGAGAATGGAAAAACTTGATATAATGCAGATCTATGCCCCGACCCCGAATTGAATGGCATGTCTCTTCTTAAACACTTGAGTGTGGTTGCAAACCATCTATGACAGTCCTTCCTACCTCCATTTGTTCTCTGGGGTACTTTCAAAACGTTGCCACGGTAGGAGGTCCTGTTGATGTGTCAATTTCTGTTGGAGAAAAGGAGAGGAGAGGAGGAAAGTGGTTCGAAGCGAAGCGGACATCACAGTGTTGCGTGGACAGTATGCCGAGGTAAGTGTGTGCTGGCTAAGCTGTGCCTGGTAGTTGAAAAATAAAAACTAAAGAAAAAGTCAACAGTTAGGTGGTATGCCCCTACCATGAATCAGGGTGCCCACCAGATTCTCTTCCCCAAAATTACGCAAGTGTGGGTGCAAACCACCTGCTACGGGGCTTCTTTCCTACCTCTGTGTTCCCAGCCAAATGCGACACTTTCAAAACGTGGCCACGGTAAGAGGTCAGTGGTCTGGAATCAGTGATTTCATGAGAGTGACATTTTCGGCTTGGCCAACGGGCTTGCCCCTGCGCAAACGGGCTTTTTCGGGCTTGGGCTTGGATTTGAGTGGCGATCAAAGCCCAAGCCAGGCATATCGGCTTGCAAGCCCGTTTGCTCGCTTTGCCAAAAAACGGGCTTGTGTGTATTTCTCGTCCCCGTTGGACTCGTTTCTCAATCTGAGTGCGTAGACTATGTGTAGTAAGTAAATACTTCTAGGGCTTGCAACTTTTTATGGCATTTTGCCCACTGATGTGATGACACGCTGTCACTGCAGTGGACGACACAGGACAACAGTGCCAATTCACTACCAAACCATGGGCTTGTCACACTCAGTGTAGTCTCATGGTCCTTATACATCCCTTGCAAGCAGAGGGTTTCTCACAACTTGAATTCCCGGTCTACTGGATCCAGTTTTTCTGTTACATGTTAATATAAGTTGTTGAAATGACTTAGAATTATTATATCATGCCAACACTGACTCCTAATACAAACACCAGTGAGGATCTATGGCGGTCCGGATGCACTTTTATTCCTGCCCCGCAAACATTTGACCCCGCCCCGCAAATTTGCCTTTTTTGGTATCGCCGCGCGCGAATTTAGCAGTTTGATCCCCTCAACATGTTTTGCGCGGACGGCACTTCAGGCTACCTTAACCTAGACCCCAATAGGCCTCATCCATCTAAATTGAGTTGTGGCCTAAGAGGCCCTCCCAGGGTGGGTACGAACCACCTTGTGGGTATACCCACCGATCATGGGCATGCCCACCACGGGTATACCCACCTATCATGGGCATGTCCACCATGGGTATACCCATGTGTCACATCACAGCTAAGTGGGCATGCCCACTGATTCTGGTGCCCGTGCAGGGCCCATTTTGCGGCCCTTGCTAGCTCCAGGCCTCCTTCCCTGTACATGGTACCTATCTGCACCATCCATGGCCACTATATGCCTGCTGGCAGTGCCTGGTATACTTAGTAGCTGCTTCTTCCCTGCTCATTTTGGTGATTCTGGCACCTGTGTGGGGCCTGTTTCATAGCCCTTGCTGGCCCCAGGCTGACTCCCCTTTACACAGCACTTATCTACACACTCAGTGGCCACCTGAACATGTAACTGTAGATATGCCTATAGCGGGATGTATGTAAGTAGCTGCGATTGTAATTGGTCAGTGGACATGTCCACATACCACATGGATATCTCCACATGGATATGCCCATCTCATGGGCATACCCACTACCCAATAGATGGGCATATCCATCTCACACATGGATATACCCACCGGTTTGTTTGGTTCCTACCTGGGCATTCCCACTTTACTGGTGGTTGTGCCCACATTTTTGTTTGGTTCCTAAGTGGATATGCCTACTGTTGAACCAAACAAAGACATGGGTGTACCCACCTTTAGCTCCAATGACTTGTATTTTTTTTTCTTCTTTCTCTCTTACTTGGGTCATCAATCCATTTTACAGCTCTAATACATTTCAAATAGTCATTTATTACTTATCCTGCCTTCATTCATCTTATATCCCATATCTCTCTTTTTATCTTTGCTGAAATTTCCTTTTTGGGACCCAAGCAGTAGTGTTCCTTTTTTGGTCATTGCCCATTTGTTTTTGTCCAAGTTATTTTCATTATTCTGTATGGAGTGCTATAGCTGCTTGTATTGAGGCTGCAATGGATGCCTGGTTACATTACATGCCAATATTTGTTAAAAAAGTACCAGCTCTTGGAAAGTATTTTGCATTTTGCAGGCCAACAGGGTTATCGATTGCAAAATGATATAGATAACTCTTGTAGCCCTTGATGAGCTCTACAATTTGGGTATAGGTTTGGCTAATGACTTTCCCTTTTGGGACACCAACACTTTTGTCCCAAAACAGAAATTTTCTGTATCAGCCCTTCCCTGGCTCATAATTCCATCATTTTAGATGGTCTAACTCTATAGAAATGTTGTTCTATGTTCTTTGAAGCCAACTAGGATACATTAGAACCTGATACTTGCAATAATAGGGTGAAAATAGCAAAGTTTCCCTTTTTAAGACACCAACGCTTTCATCCCAAAAAGGAAATTTTCTACATCAGCCCTTGTCTGTCTCATAATTCAGCTATTTTGGATGGTCTAACTGCATAGGAATGTTGTTCTAGGTTCCTTGAAGCCAGCTGGGACACATTAGAGCCTACTGCATTGCAATAATAGGGTATAAATAGTGAAGTGGATAAATTGTGTCCCAGCCATAATATCCCGGAGATATACAAATGGAAATAGCTCCTGAGGTGTTCCTTCAAGCTACAAAGACACCCTCTAGGTGATTTATTGTATTCTAATGATGAAAAACATCGAAATTTGGTCACACAAGGAAATTGCACTTTGGCCTTATTAGGTGCTCCTCCATGATGTGAAATATCCCAAAACACATCCTTTGGGATTGGGTCATATATTCATAGTAGTAAAGTAGGCAATTGACACTCAGGGCACCCTGTACCCTATGATTTAGGCTGATCTTGTTTGGGATTTTTGTTCACCATATTCAGCATGCTACAGGGTCATAGATGATGTTCTGAAGGCTCTCACTAGGTTTCCTGGGTTATATGAACAGTTTTGAGTCAAAATATTGGCCAATATATGATGATAAAATTGGAAAATGCCCAATGACACCTTTTGCCTATTTCATGAATAGAGCACCAAGGAGACCATTTAGTGAGCAATAAACATTGGGAGTAGAATCCGACAGTTTAAATACCCTATATTACGATTTATTTGAAGTGTTTTGGTGAAGTTTTGGCCAGATAGTGTTTTGAACCATGGCCAGCATTGAACCATGGCTAGCATATGGACTAAAAGTTACACTCAAACCCATATTCTCAGAAACACTATCTGGCCAAAACTTCACCAAAACACTTCAAGTAAATTGTAATATAGGGTATTTACACTGTCTGATTCTACTCCCAATGTTTATTGCTCACTAAATGGTCTCCTTGGTGCTCTTTTCATGAAATAGGCACAAAGTGTCATTAGGCACTTTTGAATTTTATCATCATATATTGGCCAATATTTTGACTCAAAACTGTTCATATAACCCAGGAAACCTAGTAAGAGCCTTCAGAGCATCATCTATGACCCTGTAGCATGCTGAATATGGTGAACAAAAATCCCAAACAAGATCAGCCTAAATCATAGGGTACAGGGTGCCCTGAGTGTCAATTGCCTACTTTACTACTATGAATACATGACCCAATCCCAAAGGATGTGTTTTGGGATATCTCACATCATGGAGGAGCACCTAATAAGGCCAAAGTGCAATTTCCCTGTATGGCCAAATTGCAATGTTGTTCATCTTTAGAATACAATAAATTACCTGGAGGGTGTCTTTGTAGCTTAGAGGAACAAGGCAGTGCACTCAAAAGCTATTGCTATTTGTATCTCCCCAGGATATTATGGCTTGGACACAATTTATCAACTTTGCTATTTTCACTCTATTATTGCAATGTAGCAAGCTCTAATATGTCCCAGTTGGCTTCAAAGAACCTAGAAAAACATTCTTATACAGTTAGACCATCCAAAATAGTCAAATTATGAGCCAGGGAAGAGCTGATGTAGAAAATTTCCTTTTTGGGACAAAAGTGTTGGTATCCCAAAAGGGAAACTTCGATATTTTCACCCTATTATTGCAAGTATTAGGCTCTAATGTATCCCAGTTGGCTTCCAAGAACCTAGAACAACATTTATATAGAGTTAGACCATTCAAAATGATGGAATTATGAGCTAGGGAAGGGCTGATGTCGAAAATTTCCTTTTTGGGACAAAAGCGTTGGTGTCCCAAAAGGGAAACTTCCCTCTTTTCACTCTATTATTGCAAGTATGAGCTCTAATGTATTCCAGTTGGTTTCAAAAAACCTATAACAACATTTCTATAGAGTTAGACCATCCGAAATGGTGGAATTATGAGCCAGGGAAGGGCTGATGTAGAAATTTTCTATTTTGGGACATAAGTGTTGGTGTCCCAAAAAGGAAAGTCATTAGCCAAACCTTTGATCCCTATACCCAAATTGTAGAGCTCATCAAGGGCTACAAGAGTTATCTATAGCATTTTGCAATTGATGACCCTGTTGGCCTGCAAAATGCAAAATACTTTCCAAGAGCTGGTACTTTTTTAACAAATATTGGCATGTAATGTAACCAGGCATCAATTGCAGCCTCAATACAAGCAGCTATAGTACTCCATACAGAATAATGAAAATGACTTGGACAAAAACAAATGGGTAATGACCAAAAAAGGAACACTACTGCTTGCATCTCAAAAAGGAAATTTCAGCAAAGATAAAGAAGAGATAAGAGAGTCTCACGATATAAGATGAATGAAGGCAGGATAAGTAATAAATGAATGTATTAGAGCTGTAGAATGGATTGATGACCCAAGTAAGAGAGCAAGAAAAAAAAATACAAGTCGTTGGAGCTAAAGGTGGGTACACCCATGTCTTTGTTTGGTTCAGCAGTGGGCATATCCATGTGGGAGATGGATATGCCCATCTATTGGGTAGTGGGTGCGCCCACAGTGGGCATATCCACTGGATGGGCATGCCCACGGTGGGCATACCCACCAGATGGGCGTATCTATGTGGAGATATCCATATGCTATGTGGGCATGTCCACTGACCAATCACACTAGTAGCTACTTACTCACACCTTACTATAGACATATATACAATTACAGTTACATATTGAATGCAAAAGAGTGTATAATGACACCAGGTGGCCACTGAGTGTGTAGATAAGTGCTGTGTAAAGGGGAGTCAGCCTGAGGCCAGCAAAAGCCATGAAACAGAGGTGCCAGAATTGTCAAAATGAGCAGGGAAGACACCTGTTACTAGGTGCACCAGGCACTGCTAGCAGGCCATGGAGGGTGCAGATAGATACCATATAAAGGGAAGGAGGCCTGGAGCCAGCAAGGGTTGCGAAATGGGCCCCATGCAGGTGCCAGAATTGCAAAAACAAGCTGGGCCAGGTGAAGAAGTGGGCATGCCCACCCAGCTGTTATGTGACACATGGGTATACCCATGGTGGGTATGCCCATGATGGGTGGGTATACCCACAAGGTGGTTTGTACCCACCCTGAGAGGGCCTTTTAGGCCACAACTCGATTTGGACGGATGAGGCCTATTGGGGTCTAGGTTGAGGTAGCCTGAAGTGCGGACGGCATGTTCCGCCCCGCGCGAATTTGGTGACCGCGCGCGCGATTTTGAGAGTCCGCGCGCGCGCAAATTCGAAGTTCCCCATTTTGCTGGAAAAGATTGGCAATTATATCTTGTTCTTTAGAACTCAATGGTTTGTGTTCTGCTTTGAAAATTTAGTGATTGCTGTATAACCCCTCATGATGCTATTGGTGCTCTGGTTTTGGCATAGCCATGCAAGCAGTAATTATTCAAGCTGAAGACCACTGCTTTGGCATACCCGCGGCCCTCATAATCATCCTTAGTACCATTTATACTGGTTAGCTCATTCACTTAATTGTTTTTTTACGGGTTATGGTTCAAACTCCACCAGGTGGTCTTGCCAGTCAGACGCTGATCTACAATATTGAGTTATTTGGGACAGTCGCAGAGGTATTAGGTTAAATTGGGGCTGGACACCGTACCATATATGGCATACGGCCATATACATACAGCGCTTTACAGGGCACATATCCGTACCGTACATCAAGATTTGGAGGGCCTATATGGTACAGTACGATGCCGTATTACAGCCGTATACGGCTATACGGGTGATACGGTTCCGTGCAAGTACATAAAAAGGTATTTATTTGAGGTCAATAAATTCTGTAGCCCCAAGACTTGCAGGGAGGTTCATTCACAAACAGTTTTGACCACCTACATACTTGTGTGCAGATACGACAGATTGGTGTGAATTGACGGTGTCAGAAGGTATCGGTCCGAGTTGGAGGGCAGTGCTCCAGCCGAAACTGTGCCAGATCAAAGCTGGGAGGGTCAGGATGGCCACGCGGAAGCCTCAGCATGGTCCGAGTTAGTTGCCGTCGCTGGCACACTCTCCCATCGGATGGGATCCTTTGGCAGGGTCCCACAAGCCGTATACAGCCGTATGAAGGCTGTATACAGCTTCAATCACTGAATTTGCAGAGCAGAACACAAACCATTGAGTTCTAAACAACATAATATAATTGCCAATCTTTGCCGGCAAAATGGGGAACTTCGAATTTGCGCGCGCGCGGGGCGGAACATGCCGTCCGCGCAAAACATGTTGATGGGATCAAACTGCTAAATTCGCGCACGGCGACACCAAAAAAGGCAAATTTGCAGGGCGGGGTCAAATGTTTGCGGGGCGGGAATAAAAGTGCATCCGGACCGCCATAAGGATCTACCATACTATCATGTTGAGATATCCTTGTGCTGTCTACAGGCAATTTCATCAGAGGAGAAACCGATTGAACACAGAACATAACTTATTGCAGTTCCATACTCTTTCTGAGCCATCTTTGAGCATGAATACTCAAAGGCCAGTGTCACACATGATTTGGAGGCATGTATAGGCAATGAATTACTGAGCTGATAAACACGCAAGCCCGACTGTGTGATGCCGTAGTTGAACGCAAGCCCATTTGTCTGATGGCATCAGACAAACGGGCTTGGGCTTGATCTTGGCCGCAATAATGTTCATACCAATAACGAGCGTCAGGAGCATAATTTACTATGTACTCAAAATCGATGCTTTATCCGACTCAAAGAGATCTGATATAGAATTTCAGCGCATAGGCTGGAAAATCTTGTTGATATTGACTGACAAGAGCCCGTTTGCCTGATGCCATCAGACAAACGGGCTTGTGGATAATTTAGTTGTTTTTTGGAGGAATGATGGTATTTTTCAATCGGATTAACACTTGGAACCTTTTGTATTTTATTTTGGTTCAGTTTCGCAAGAGACCAACATTTCCCACTTGCAAAATGGGCTTGTACGCACGTAAACAGGCTTGTTCAGGCCTGTGGATTCGGGCAAAGCAGTTACCAAGCATGAATCAAATGAGAAGCAACGCAAGGATCTGCTACTAATCCAAAATGGTGCCAAGAAATTCCCATAAGGTCAGGTTGCCAGCGGTGGAAACTATTTCATTCATTACTCACCCGTTTCAACAGCCTTCTCGCGGATCAGATGGAATTTTTCTTCGCTCCCCCGGCTTGCCACCGAATCTGCTTTATAAATTGCAACAATTCAAATTGATGCACTCTCGGTATGCCCCATTCCTTTCGTGTCTCCCAATCCTCCAGAAGAAAGACAAAAGATATGAAGCAGCGGCAGCGAAGAGTTCAATGCGAGAAGTTGTACGGTTTTGTATACAGGCTTGGGGAAGAATGGCTTTGCTGTGCAGAGACTGCAGAATGGTGACATGTTGAATGATATTCTTGATTGCAGAGTTACTCGGCATTACAACGACGGCAAGGACACCAAGCCATGTTTGCTGCCATACCCCAACGCTCCAGGTGATCCAACCAACAGGTCAAGCAGCTGCTGAAATCCACGGGGCAACACACCTTCTATGATCTCAAATACCATCCCCAGACCTTGGGGCACAACAAACCGCTTAAGTAATAAGCAGGTAGCCAACATCATCCCCATACCCGGAACGAGACGGAAAGCGGAGGAAGATGTTGAAGAGAAGAAGTCAATTAAATGGGGGAAGTGTGCTCTGCAGAAACGCCCCCAGAATAAAAAGAACTCCAAAATTCCTAGTGTATTCATACTACGTAGCGGTACAACTGCAGCCAAAGGTGCAGACACAGATAACCTTAATCTCAAGTATTATTGTTCAGTGTTCACCCTTCAAAGGGTGACAGGAGGGGTGAATGTGCAGTAAATACTCGCTGAAGACTGGCTTTAAATGCACGAAACATAAGTCATGTCGCCGAACACCGTTTGATCGCTGATCACGACGATGAGGATGGCCGGGAGATTCCGAGACAAATGCGGAAGGGTACAAATGAGTGCAATGGACTGGGGGACAGTTATGAAAGAAATACTCACAGTGAGGATGGTTGGTGGAATTGGGGGCATGCCCAAGCCGCAGAAGCCCGCCCCAGCCATTTCAAACTCCGCTAAGCGGGGCAAGCCCGTTAGCCAAGCCCATCGGCTAACTCTGGTGATTTCATGTGTTCGGTGAGGGCATGCCATGAGTTAGCTATTTGAAGATCAAACGGTGGAGAATAGAAGTTAATCAACAAGGAAAAAATCAAAGGGGTACAGCCAAGGGAGGGATCATGCCCCGACCCGGATCGAACGGGTGCCCACCGTCTACCTTTTTTTCCAGACAATGAGTGTGGGTGCAGACCGTCTGCTACAGGGCTTCATACTTCCCTTTGTGTTCTGGGGTGAGTGCGTCACTTTCAAAATGTTGCCGCGGCGAAGGTCCTGTTGATGTGTCAATTTCTTTTGGGAGTAAGAAGAGAGGATGATATTATGTAATTCGAAAACGGAAGGAGGTCCTGTCAATATGTCAATTTTTTTTGGAGTATGAGGAGAGGAGAGGAGGAAAGTAAATGGAAGTGAATCAGAGGTTGGCGGAGAGGGTATGCTGAGTGAATTGCACGATTCTCATGAATTATGCGGACATTTGAAAAGACGGCAGCTGAGGGAAATGACTATTCTTATATATTGCGTGGCATGAGGCGGCGTTAGTTGTGAATCAACGATGAACATGCTCACCAGAGATCTCTTGGCGGGCGAATAAATGGGCTGCGGTTTAGGGGTCAACGGGCCTAGCGTGGACTGAGGCCTGAGGTTTGAGGCTTCAGAGCCTTAAGCAAGCATTTTCGGGAACTCCCGGGAGCACGAGCGTGAGAGACCATCACGTACGCGCAGGCCTTTCTCACCCGGCCATGGAGCAAAACCGACGCAGATCCAAAAAAGCGAAAACTAGCCAAGCTGAACAGGATGTTACCTGCTCCGTCTGTGACGGTGAACAGAAAAGTCAGTCCGAGCGCTTCCGGATATGCAGCGGCTGCAAAGAGAAACTCGGGACGCGGCGATACTTTTGTTCTCGGTGCGCACCATCAGCGGTCTTCATTCAAAGTTTTGTGCTGAAACGAGTCGGCCCCATCCGCAGGGCATGCCAAAAGACTGATTGGAAAACCCACAAGGAATTCTGTGGATCGCAAGATTTCTGGGATTACCCACACAGACCCCTTCTCACATTCGACGCAACCTTTGAGCGCCCCGCAGCCCTTCGATGTCAAATCGCCCTCATCGACACCGATCCAGATGTCTTGTACAATATTGCTCCCGGCACCGATGTGAATGAATCCTCCGGCCTTCCCATCCGTATCCTCATCCCGCTATTACAGGACGTCGTGCGCTTCACGATCAAGGACAAGATGCTGAACGTCTCCTTCCGCCGGGTCCGGGACAAGGCATTCACGACGCTTGATCCCGAATCTATCGCCATCCTCGGCCAAATACTAGTCTGCGCTGTGGAGGCGGAGGGCAACTCAACAGCGCGAATTGCAGGAGTTTACAGACAGCTGGAGGAGGAATATCCCATGGATGGCATTGCGGGGATGGTTGGTGGGCTTTTGGACGAACAAAGGCGCGACCCGTTGAATCGCACGAGACTGCAGTGTCTCCACCAGGAGAATATGGCGAAGCATGGATCTGATTTTTGGAGGGCGTTGGTGAAGTCGCTGGATTAATTTGCGTTTGGATGGTGAGTTTCTCGATATCATTCCGCGGAGCGCTCAACGGGCGAAGTCTTTTTTGGAACTGTGGTCCTATTGGAGGATTACTGTGAGCACTGAATTATCACTCGCATGATGGCAGGCGTTTGTAGATCCCTCGCACCTGAATATACTGAATCTAACAAGACAGTCCCCGAGATGAACATCGGCGCTCGCCATCTTACGGGGCGGCCGAGTGAATATCCACTCTGGTACTATCTTGGCGTCCCGGCCTCCTGCCGTATACGCCAAGATATTCGCCGAAAACGCAGCGTCAAGTTATTTCGGTGACGTGCCCGCGCATCACCGTGGACGCCACGCCGCGCCATCTTTACTGCTGACTTGCGCGGTGATCGGTAGTTGATTCGGAGATCTTGGAAAGAGGCAATAATACCTTGACGACATCTTTCCAATCTTCACCTTCCTCTGTGCAACGAATTCTACGACAATAAGCTCTTATTGACCATCCAGATACCATCCAGATACCGTATAGGACCAGCGCTGTACCGCCGGGAAGCGACTTTACCGTGCAATGACATGCCTCAGACTTATTAAACTCTCAGCGGCGGGACATTTCCGGCCACAGCGCCCCGGGGATAGCAATTTGTATCGACAGAGTACGCTCTGTAGTAGCCAACTGGATCTGAGGCGCCTTGGCGACCTGTAACCGCTGTCCAAGGATCCCCGCCAACACTGGCCCGCCGAGAACTGCGCATTCCGGACATTATATATGCCTCGACTGCCATAAAAAACTTCAAGCAGCTGGGCTGTTTGCTATCTCCTCTCCTCTCTTCTTCCCCTGCATGCCGGCCATGCGCGACGCACAGAAACTCTGGTTCTCACATCTTCCCATTACTACCAATCCCGGCTCCGCCTCCTACGAGCGCATCCCGACCGAGTACAATGGAGACAACAACCCCGTGACGCCGCTGCTCTCCGCGGCCCTCCCCACGGCCGTCGACGACGAGGCGATTATTTCGGTTTCTCATGTGCGGCGGCCTAAGTCCTGGGCGCGGCGGCACCAGTGTTTAATCGGAGCGCTTGTTGCGCTCGTTCTTATTGGAGTTGCGTTCGCCCAACGCGGGATTGAGCGGAAGGAGGCCGCGTCTTCGGGTGAGCGGTTCCTCTGTAATAGTCCCGGCTTCGTTACTGACGCCATCTAGCCACACCCGAGGAAGCCCCTTCTCCGGCGCCCGAAATTCCTGACCAGACGCCCTCTCCACTCGAGCAGAATTTAAATTTCGACAATCCCGTCATCGCAGCGCGCGTCCATGTGGATGAGCTCTTCGCGCGCCAGTCCCAAACCATCGAGCACGCGAGCGCACGGTACTCGCTCAAGACGGGACGACCACCGCCGCGTGGCTACGAGCGATGGTTCGAATTCGCACGGGAGAAATCGTGTCTCATCGACGAGTACGACCAGGTCCACCGCGACTTTGCGCCGTTCTATCAGCTTGCGGAAGACGACCCGCTGTTCTTTCAGCGGATGATTGATGTCGCGGCTAATATGGTACGGCCCCCCGTTTCAAGATCGTCGGTCGGCAACTTATGCGTTCGTTGTTTATTAGATGAAGGAGAACCCGAAAGAGATGGCCGCAATCGAAATCCGGGGCGGCGAAGTGTATATGCCGGAGATAGAGTCCACCGCGTATTGGGATACCTGGCCGATTACATTTAGTCAGGTGCGCATACGTGACTATTTGGACCTTGGCTGCTCACAACTCACTCTTTCGATTAAGTTTGCCCCGTATCTGCCAGACATAACGTTCCTGATAAATGGGCGGGACGAGCCCCGGGTGGTATTTGATTATCGCGAGTCCGGAGCGCGGAGTAAGGCGCTGACGGTGACGGAGGACATCCCCTTCGATGTGTCGCCACATCCCACCTCCGATTTCTTCCGCGGGCGTAGCGGGTGCGACATCCTGAGCCGCCCAGAAGGATTCACGGAGACCGCTAATGACGACAGCGCCTGTGAGTCGAAAACATATTTCAGAGGGAATCGACACTGAAAACCGCAGTTTTCATATCGAGCGCAAAGACCGAGTTTACTGTGGACTTGTACCCGATGCTTTCCATGACCAAAGTCAGCCCTTGCTTCGCTGATATTTTGTTCCCAATTGAAGTTCGTCGTCGTACCCCTTCATTACCTCTAACCACGGTCTCACATTATAGTACTACTACGACCGATCTTGGTGGTCTGGTAAATTTGCGTATCCTGACAACGTCGAATGGGCAGATAAGAAGTCCCAGATATGTGCGTCCATTACGCCCCTTGTATTCGAGCCTAACATGGGTGTAGACTGGCGAGGGACCTCGAGCGGCGGGCAGATCTTCGGCTACAACTATTACAATTTCACTCGGTTCAAGCTCATCGAACTGGCGCGCGAACACGGCGACCTCATCGACGTCGCAATGACGTCGTTTGCGGACGAACTCTGTGGCAACGAATGCGACCGCGAAAATATCATCGCCGAGTACAATATTACCGGAGAGGGCGAGCCGCGGGAGGATGGGTACCAGTACAAGTCGGTCGACCTAGGTTCTCTCTTTCTTGCTCATGTCTTTTTTGCCCCTAGGTTCCTCCTCGACGTCGACGGGACCACGTTCTCTGGCCGCTATCTCGGGCTCCTCCGCTCTGGATCTCTCGTATTCAAGGTCCGCTTCTAAATATTTATGTATTTCCTTGAGTCTCGCGGTTTACCCTGCTATTTTTATTTCCAGGCAACCGTGTTCGAGGAATACTTCAACGAGTGGCTCCGCCCGTTCGAGCACTACATCCCCGTGCTCCCCGACCTCTCGGACCTTACGGAGAAGCTCGAGTGGGCGTTGGAGCACGATGCTGAGGCGCGAATGATACAGGAACGCGGCCGCGAGATGAGCCAGCGAGTCATGACCGACGCGCAGAATGACTGCTACTTCTTCGCCGTACTCCTCGAGTGGGCCCGGCTTCAGGAGATCTCGCGGAACGCCACGGAAGCTGGCCCATAGTTGTAGGTCGACAGGCTGTTTCAGAGTTCTCGTTGCAATTTCATTTGCTTATCGGAAATGTGAAGGTTATACCTAAACGCCCCCAAATTTAAGCATGATGGGCAACTAAATCCGGGAGTCTTTCGGAGCATTTTCGAGGGAGACCGCGGTCAAGTTGATCCAACCCTGGGTGACTTGGCTCGAGAGCTTGACCGTGTGAGAAATCCCACGAGTAACAAAGTGGGCGTGAAGCTTGGTATAAAGTTGAGTCTCAGATAACCTGCCTTCCAGTGCCTCCGCACATGACGAGTCGGCGGAGAGGTAGAAACTTGAGAAATTTCAAAAGCCAACTCAGTAGACCGTAGAGCAAACCAAAACTAGACACGGCAGAACTTGATATTTCTGGCAGGGATCCTGATCTCCCACCCAGTCTGGGGCGCAGAATTGAACTGGTTTACATGGATCCACCGCCAGCGGGAGGACACATGCACTCGCACCATGTGCGCCCACCTAAAGCATACATGCATGTGCTGCGCCGGGTCCCAGGAGGCCGAGAAACCGCCTGGCTTCCCATAAGTCTACGGCGGGATCTCACGACCGGCGTCTGAAAATGCAATCTTCACCGAGATTTTACGGAACCTCTGCAGGCGGGAATCGGGTATCCTAACACGGTCCGGAAGGTGAATCACCTGTTCAGAAACATGCAGGTGGGCTGAACGGTGGGCTCATCGTGGCATGTTATACCGAACCTGCAAGATAAGGTGCGAGTCTCGTATGCCGCCGTTGGACTTACCGTCCTATATTTCTGGGCAGTTATGAAAAAGAAAAGACCACTCGCGTCGACGGAGACGTCCTAAATCACCGAGCTGACCCCGACGGTCAACCGGGCTGGCACTATGAAAATACTCCGAACCAGGAATCAAACGAAAAGGAAGGATCGAACAAATAACACGCAAAAGAACCATTTAGTATTCCGGAATCAGCTTGGACAAACTCGCAGGAGACACGGTACATATTACATACAAGTCTGCCGCAAGGCTCGATTATGTCGCGCAGTGCATCTGCGAGGATACCACACTGCTCAAGGGTTCCTATATAGAATTCCATCTCTGGAATACGATGGCCCAATTTGAATCTGAAATGCTTCAGCGCGGGGCTCAGTTGAAAAGAGAAACCTCTGGTTCGGTGTAGAAGATCCGAGAATCACATGGTCGAAGGTCTGCAAGCTTTGACATACAGTATCGTTAGTCTCTCATAGCCAGACTTCAACAATGATCGATCTCGTACCTCGGTGTGTTGAACTATCGTGCATTTCCAATCACTTGCATCCATTCAGCTACCCCACATTCCCACGCTGCAGCCCGCTTTCAAGTTCTTTACATAGAAACACCAGTTTGTACACTATTTAGCATACGCAGTTCAGCGGCAGTCAAACAAATGCAAACATTTTGCAGCGGCAGGTTGGCACTTTTCAGCGGCAATCCTGCTTCTTGCAGCGGTACTCCTGTACTTCTGCGGCAGTCTTACCCACGACACAGCGGCAGTGTGACGGTTCTGCGGCAATATCCCTGCGGCAGTGTGGTTCAACTTCATCACGCACAGCACTCCATTGTGTACGCGTTGTTGTGGAATATTTGACTTGACACGTGATCGACACTGATCGGCTGCAGTGCTCGTCGTCCTCGGTTTCCTATGCGGCCGCACATCCATCTACGAAGATCGTCAATCGCGGCCGAGCTGCGATGCGCCGGATCCACCGGAAGGTCGCGGGACGGAAAACATCCGGTGGATTGTGCTGTGCGGGGATTCAAGCTTCAAGTTCAAGAACTCTGCAAATGCTCTCCGCTCGGACGCTGTTCTCTCGCCACGGGACACTCGCCTCCACGAGGCGCTCGATTGCCAATTGGACACCGATGAGCAGGTTGATTCTCACCAATGCCACATGACGGGACGCAGATCGTTTAGCCGTCCTGGACTTGCGCGCTCTGGTTTGGCTCCGATGGATGTGGATCAACGGCGAACGCGAACTGGCCTCCGCAACCTCGATCTCGACCCACTATTGGCTGATCCACTCCGATTCCAGGTCCAGCTCTGGCCCAACTAACAGTGATCCTTGATGGTAGGCTCGCTGGCTACGACCTGATGGACTGCGATCCACCACGATGAAGCTCGAGTCGGCTCCGCTGACGCGGTATCTCGTTTTAAACACACTTATCTCGGTAACATCGGCCTCATGATGTCGGGGGCTCTCTGGGTATTCCCCCCGTATATTGCAGCAAAATCTCTGACAACGCCGGTTTAGGCTTGCATTGTAGTTCTTCATGTCATCAAGCACTCACTTTACTCGGTCTGTTGCTGATTGTGCGGAATGCATGTAGACGAACAAGACCGCCTTTCGCACACCTCCCGAGTCCAGAGTGCCGGACGCATTGTATTCCCAGTGGTTCGAGTCTTATACTAAACGCAGCGTACACGTACGCGCGTACATAGGCCCGCCATACATTGCCCGATAATGCGCCCTTCTCCTGCTCTGCGATTTGCTGCACTATCGGAGCTTGGATGTAATTGCGATTGTGGTGTCCGGCATGCAACTGTTGGCCATGGGACTCAGTCCCAATGATGCATGCCGACTCGGCGAGTGTATGCATAGCTCACTAGAGGTATCGTCCCATTTAAATCACGTTTTCTATTGACGTTGTCTCCAGCTGTCTCCTCGCGGGCGACCTTTTCCTCGCCTCATAAATATATATTTCTTCAAATCCGGCGCGCGCTGGCCTGGACCTAGAGAATCGTACGATTCCCGCGAAACTCGAACGCGAAGCCTGCCCAACGTTACCTCACGAATCGCCGACAAGCTGCGAGGCGTCACATCACTGCCCAATAGACGCAGGCTCGCGTTCTATAACTGAATCGCACTCACCAGTATCAGTACTTGTTGGGCATTGTCGATCTGCGCACATGAACTTTCAGACTCTGGCTTCCCGCTCTGGGCTGGCTCAGATTTGAGCTGGGCATCGTAAGGCCGGCCTCTCTACGTACGCATACGCGTTCCTCGCTCAATAACTTCTGATGTTTCACCGTAACCTTCTGGCGCTCTATAACTAACTGCTGGGCTTTTCTATGCGTGTCTGGCGTGGGCCTTCTGGATCTCCTTCACTCGCACCGAGACCAGAATCGGAATCACCCAGCCATACATCATCGCCCTGCAGACCACTGACATCATCACCTATTCTGACCATCCACAAAAACAGGCCGCCCTCGCCCCCCCCTCCGCCCGCTCACCGCACCTCCGGCTCCATCATTCTGTCCTCGTTCGTCCCCTTTTTGTCCATCAGTAACAGTATGTCACATCTTCTTTGTATTTCAGCTCTTATCCCTGGCTCTTCGCAAATTCGCTTCCATCCCTTTGAAATTCTCTTACATCTTCCATTTTGGAAGTTGGTATGGAATGTGCGTTTCCGGCCTACGCCCGGATTGAGCTCGTTCTTCAACTTCGGCGTTGTCATCTGTCTATAATTTACCTTCCACAGCCTCCGCAGCGTCGTCCACCTCTCGACTACAATGGAATCCTATCGCCAGTTCTTCTTCCCTTCCAATCATCTTTCCTTCCAAACTCCGTGGAACCAGCTGTCTTGCGAGCCCGGTCCGGTTCTACCGTCTTCTGTCTGCTCGCCGTTTCCGGAATTCAAAATCAAAATCATTATCAGCAAGTACTCTGCTTCATCGAATCATCAATATCCTTTCCTTTGCTTCGGCCCTCGCCGCATATGAGTATTATGCTTTGCGTCGCGTCGATATCCGCCTCCAAGGTCTCTGTCTCCTTACGAGAGGGTACGATGAGCTGGATCCAGGGAGTATTTCCGGGAGCCATTCATGCTTAAAATTCGACTTACTCTGGTCGAAGCTCCGGATGTCCTAGCACTGAGCAGAATATTCCGATTTTGAACGTGATATGAAGTTTCGCTATTTCTGAAACGAAGATGACGGCACCGCCAGGGATCGTCGACGGATTGGCGCGCGGCAGCGTCTTGATTCCAATTCTCTTCTACTATTCTCTTGAACAGCGGGCGGAGTTCCGCCCCACCCGGTGATTTTGGTGTAGGCAGGAGTATCAGCATCATGTCGTGCCGACCCGTGCCGACCAACAAGCGCGAGCAAAACGAGTATTAGTAATGCAACATTTACAAGTGTGCACGTGCAAGTCTCGTCTCGATCACACTTGGTTACTACCAATAGTATAATAATAGTACCCTGGTCACCGTCTGTCACCGTGCAGCCAAACTTGAAAAGACTTTGAAATAGATGAGGCATGTGAAATAGACCGAGTCAGAAGAAGGTCAGAAGATGAGATAGAATATGAGGAAGTCATGGAAACGGGTGACAAGGCACGTAGAACCGCGTGAGGGATTAAATATCAGTTGGTCAAGGACGAGACTCTCTAGGACCGTACCGTGTGCGGATGTAGGTTGCGCAGCATATTTTTCTTTGGTGATTTGCCCGGAACCTGTCGGATTTCATTTTACGACTCAAATTTCATTCACTGACGCGTCGGCCTCCAGCTTCAATTTGCCGAATTTTCCTCTAGAGCTGCTATCTCCGTCCTTTCTCTCAGCCGCTGAAGGATTGACTTCTGCCCACATGGCAATGAAACCCAAACGTCAATCAATTAATTTGATTGTTAACCCCTATTCAGCGGAGAACTGTGGCGTCTTCTCTCGTCTTCTCTGCCTTGCACGGCACCAGCTTGCACCCGCGCCCCACACTTGCAATTTGATTTGCACCGGGAACGTTACACTGTCTCAGGGAAACTTAGAAATGAACAATATGTATTTCAGTGTTGTCTGATCCTTGATAAATGGGCGCTGGGACAGATTCGAATGAGGTTCGCTGCAATGTTCTATCTCCGATCATATTGAACATATTCTAGGCATCCTGTGTTCTGCGAAAACAATTTCGTGCGTAAATCTAAGTCGCGTCGATTTTGATGTACCCCGGAACCGAATCAACCCCGAAACGCGTGACGTCACCGCGTTAAAGGAGATATTATTATATCTGTTAGCAGGGCGTGACGGTAGCGCAGAGTTTGTTTCCGCTGTTCCGGGTTCCCTCAGCTTCCGCTACTTACATTGTTTATCTTGTTGCTTCGTATGTATCTTCGTATCTTTGCTACCCACCCCGAATCTACCTCTGGCTAGCATGACCTGAGAGGGCGCAATATCGTAGGAGTTCAACCGCTCAATGCCGCCTCCGCCCCTTTCCCCACGTTGTAGGCTGTCTCGGGGTCGCAAACCCCTATCATCCCCAGGCACCGCATGGGATGTCTTCAACATCCTGTTCACGACTCAGGGGCGCCGATCGTCATCAATCCTGAGTTGATATAAAACGCGTCCAGGTGTAGAGTGGGGTTGGGATTTCCGTCATGGCCACAAGTATCCAGATCGCTGCTTACCTCCGTGTCGCCGCCTACACTGTTGCGTTGTTCGAGTAAGTTTCGTCGGCATCTCCTTCTGCGGTCGCAGCTTATCTCACCCACGGCTATCTGCAATCGCTTCCGGCGGAATATCGACTCTACGCGAAACAGAAGGGCCCATTGAACCTATCGTGCATCTTTTTGTGCCGATGTGGCGTTATGAAACTCATCTGTTGCCTAGCGTCGCGTGCATCCTCTTCATCCTGGTGCGATATCTGGGCGTCACCTCACTGATTATTGGCGGCATCGGGTTCTTCTATCACGGATTCAGCGAGGAGGCGTGCAACAAATACCATTGGCTGGCGCCTGTCTTCAAACGTATGCACGCACCTTTAATATTGTTTCGGAGCAGGTGCCCACGTGTTAATCGCAGTGTTTCTGTACCTGGCTTCGCAGACAATCTTGGCTGTCCGGTTAGTCTTGTTATCATCTTGCATTGTTGGCATTATTCATCGAGCAGAACATATGCGGTATCGCGCAAGTCGACCATGGTCTTGTATATTCTTATTGTCTTGTCGGTCGTGTGCACGGTGGTGCGATTCCATCCTCATCTGTACGCATGACGGATACTGACGCGAGCGATTAAACAGGTGGAGTTCACTTCGACATTCTGGAAGCGCATTCGTGAGCAACGCAATCATATAGCTACGACGCTGGATACTGACGGACCTCGCTCTTCAGCCATCCGGATCGACGTGCGTTTAAATTCTTACTCTTGCTCCCTGACACCCTTCACCCTACTTTCAGGGCAGGTGAGCTTCATCGTACTCTCTCAGCGAATAACATCTGACGTTGAACCAGCTGCACAAGTGGGAACCTGCCAGGCGTCAAAGTGGCCTCGCTCTATTATGTCGGTTGCTTGTAAGTCATTGAAAAAAGGTGAAACACAATGATAGACTCTTTGCATCAGGGTTTTCGATATAGTTTCTATGGGCATGACCGCGACCTATCTCTGGAAATTTTCGAACAGCAGTCGGGCGTCGTGAGTGGCATCTCGCCCCCATCGCCGCCAATTGATCTGTAATCCCGGGACAGTCTCAGCAGGCTCACTCGGATGATGCTTGAGGACGGCATCATGTATTTCATTGCGCTCAGTGGTGAGTCAGCCCGCCACGCACCAATAAATCTTTTACTCACTTAGATCAGGGATGAACATTGCGAACTTGATATTCTTCCAGAGTAGAGACTCTTCTCTTCAGTCCTCCGCGTAAGTATCCGCCCGATTTGTGTGATCCCCCAGAATTGACGTGTCTTGAAGCGCCTCCCTCGGTTACGCTGCGACGATGATCTTCAGTTCGCGCTTCGTCCTTAACCTCTCCGGTCCGTTTGCGTTTTGCATTCTCAACATCACGGCGCACTGATAAACAACTTTTGTGTACAGAGCGCACGCGTGACGGCCTCTCGGGAGACAACTCGCACTCGTCGCGCACGCCGGCGAGCGGGGGGCGGCGCGGGGGAAACCACACGATCGCGGGCACGGGCACCGAGGGGCCCGAGATCGTCGTCAGCGTGGTCAAGAACGTGATCACAATGCACGACATGGGGCCCGACGACGAGTCGGCGCGGAAGGTGGAGGGCGGAAAGTGGAGCAACGACATGGCATAAGGACAATCCACGGTCGTTTCATGTGATAGGTGTAATAATTTCGGCTGCTCATCATTGTTGTTCGATTCACACCTTTTCTTACCCGGCTCGCCGTTGTCACCCTTTGATCCAAACACCAACTCTCCCGGACACTAGGGACTTCCTGCTGCGGAAGATATTTCTACCCACATATGGGTGCGAAGAATTCGCAACTCGGTCTCATTCCTTCCCTTTTGGACTGGAAAAAACTTGGGCGGAGTAAAATGCACAACAGAAGCATTAATGCCTTGGCTCGCGAAGTGAGGCAATAATTAATGATAGAGTATATCAACTCGAGGTGCCGGAGGGCCTTCTGAATTTCGATTATGGAAACAGATCTTTCAATTCAACGTCGCCACTGCTGAGAAAAGCGAGAATCGGACCGCCAATCCGATACCGTTCCTACACCAATCGTAGGAGCAATGTACGTATGGGAAACTAATTATTTCCTCCTGTTCCGGCCTTCACCCGACCCACACTTTCCAGAGTGCGCCACTATCGGCGCTACTCGGATCTGCCGATTCGGCCGAAATTGATCAAGTTTCTTTCTTTCCTCCGCCATCATCTCTGAGTCTGTGCGCCCCGTTATCTATCGTAGCGTTCAAACCTTGGTCCCCTTTGCCCAGAAATCATCAGGCTTTGTTTAGTGCGCCGCACACTTTCTCCATAAGTTACCGATGACACCTCATATCATCTCGTCATCACACGAATTCGAAGGACGCCTATATAAAGGCGGTCCAACGTTGCCATCGCTTCCGCAGACAGAATCTCCCTTTCTGAAAAACTATGGTCAAGTTCACCATCTACGCCGGAGGCTACAGTGCGCATATTGCAGGTTCCGAGTACCAGTACGGTTACTAACGCCACGCAGCCTCCTTCATCGTCTCGTACCTCTTCGACACGCAGACGGCGGCGCTTACATACCTCGACACCATCGCAACTACCCCAAACCCGTCCTGGCTCAGGCCGCACCCGACAAACGAAAACATCATCTAGTGCGACGTGCCTACTCCCATTGTGTCAACCCCGCTCAAGTTTTTATGCCCAGCGCAGTAAATGAGAACGCCCCCCTGGGCGAGTTGCAGGCGTATGCCACGTCACCCGGTGGCGGGCTCATTCTCCTCGACGAGGTGACCTCTGGCGGGAACGGACCCGCATTTTGCACGCCGCTCTCCACGGGCCAGGTGGCGATCTTGAATGTAAGCATAATTGCGCCAAATCGCAGTACGACCGTATTCAATTGCGACAGTATGGTTCCGGTGACGCAGAAGTCGTCCCCACCATCGACAATGGCACCAAATTCGACAACTCCACGTCTGTATTGGTGACATTCACGCCGCCGCCGGGAGGCTCGTCCAACCCGCACATGGCCGTTGAGTATGGGCCCGAGGTCTTCGTGACCGATTTGGTGCGCGCGGACCTCTACTCCTTTGAGTATTCATCTCACGAGCGGACACGCCGCGCCAGGGCGGCGACAAAATCTGGCGCATCGGCGACGTCGGCCCGCCCGGCTCCGGCAACTTCAGCGTCCACGGCTTCATTGTGCATCCCAAGGGCACCGGGCCGCGGCACATGCAGATCCAGGGTGCGTCTTCCGCTCTCCATGCACGGCGCACCGGCTCATGATACGTATGTATAATAGACGACTTCCTCTACGTCCTGCACGAGACCGCCAACACGGTCACCAAGCAGGCCGTCCCCGCGTACCCCAATGGCACCTCGCCCATCCTCTTCAATGTCTCCACCGTCCCCGCGGACGCCCCCGCCAACGAGACCTTCGCCGCCGCGGAGATCCTCCTCCCCGCCCCGTCCACCGCGTACCCGCACCCCTACGTCTACGCGTCGAACCGCAACATTGGCGGGCCCGTCGACCCGCGCGGGGATTCAATCGCCATTTTCGAGCCCGCAGACCTGGTGATCGTGGCGCAGGTGTACACGGGGCTGGTGCAGATCCGCGGGATGGAGCTGGGGCGGGGGGAAGCGGGCGAGGAGTATTTGGTGGCGCTGGGGGCGGTGAGCGGCGGAATGGTGGTGTATAAAAGGACCGAGGGCGGCGCGGTGCTGGAGGAGGTGGCGCGCAATTCGAGCGCGGTGGCGCGGACGACACTTGTGATGCTGGCACTGTAGGGGAAGATACTTGTGCTGGGTTGATTGGGGTTTATCACCTTCAAAACGTTGTTCGCGAGTCGAACGAGGACCTTCGGGTTCAAATATTCTTCAAAATGGGTAGGACCTATGGGTACTAAGTGGCACTGGAGTCCGCGGTTCTGCAAAAATGCTATCTGGACTCTGCACCGTTATTCCGAGCCTGGGATCTTTGTGGGATCAGGGCCATTGCAAAGTGAATAAAATTAAGGTATATCAAGCTCCGCCATGGCAAGATCTCGAGTGGAGATCCGAATTCTCACGATAATCCCTAAATGAAGCCTGATGCACACCGTGTGCCTTCCTGCCCTTCTAGTCCGTGCTGCACCCATTATACATGGGTATGGATGTGATCATGAATGCTTCAAACCAGGGCCTTCGGGATCTAGACTTTCAGAACAATCTGCCAGTGAAGCCCGATGCACGCCGTGTGCCTTCCTGCCTTTCTTGCCCGTACCGCATCCATTATACGGGCACCGATTTCATTGCTTTGCATCAGTAAAACTACACATTTGGCTTTGGCGTCTTTGGCATCTTTGCCAAGATGCCAAAGACCTCAAAGACCCATTTCCCCCAAAGATGCACGTCTTTGGCTAACCAGGTCCCTCTATCTTAGCCAAGACGTTTGGTCTTGGGAAAGACATCCAAAGACGCATCGTAGCTGGCCCAGGTCTTTCTCAAAGATGTTCAAAGATACGCTGAAAAGAACTCAAAAGATCACAAAATCGAATAAAAACATATATTCATGCGCAAGTAGTAGCAACCCAAGTACAGGGGGCTACGGAAATAGACATTCAACGCCATTATGTACGCCTGGGGGGAAAGGGCCAGATGTGATGGCGGCAAGGTTGATCCAGCGGGACGGCGAAGATGGGGGCAACAAGCTGTCATTAGACTTCAAAGCCACGCGATGGATACTGAGACATACGGAGAGTACTGCATTCGAACGAACGGGGACATTGCGTTATATGTGGTTAAACTAATATGCATGTCAGCTGGGACGATGGCAGGAAGCGGGGATGATGGTAGGAAGTGGGCACGTACCAACAGCACGGCACCTGGGAAGGAAAGGTTGATGCGGAACCGATGGGCCTTGGAGCAAAGCAGTGCTTGAATATATGGAAGTGGAAATGGAGGGCTGTACTTGTTCGACAGCAGCCAGAGCTTTGAACGATGGACTTGAGAGGCACAGGATTTGGATTTGGATTTGGGATGATGGCAGGCACGACCACCGGTGGCTGACTTGCTCCGCACGGATAACAACAGGGTATTGGTATAGACTTGCGACGGTGTTGCGTGTACTGGCAGCGTTGACGGGCACGGATTGCCATCCTGGGAGATTGACTTGAAACGGCACACACATTGACTTGGATCCAGCACTGGTCGCAGGCAGCAGCGGCACAGTGGATTTGTCACCAGTATATCTTGTGGCGGTCCAGGGGGACGAACGAGAAAGGATGGAGACATGGGCGAGAGGCGACGGGAAGAATGTGAAGGGAGAGAGCAACGAACCAAATGATGCCATCAAAGCACGCCATCCGCAGTTGACAGTTGTGCGTGGCATCGCATCAAGCGGAGTTTGAAAGACTTCGATGAAATTCTTCCGTTCGCCCTCCAAGTTTTCGCGTTGCTCTCTCCCCTGGAATATCCCTCTTACCAAATGCTGGGTTATATGATCTACCTTGGTTTTATCTGACCAGATCAATATTCTGTGCCTTTCGTATATGTGTGTCATTTTGTCTCGCTGTCTCTTACTTTTCAAAAATTACTCTCTCTGGGAATACCCAATGCAATGAAAACAACACGAAGTGAAACTTGGCAAAAATATACAACTGCCAAGTTTATGAAAAAATTATGGGAAGATAGATTTCAAAGACAAAAGATGACCTGTGAAAGCCCAAGACATCCCAAGCTGGGCAGCCCAAGACCGAAGATGACTTGCCCAAGACAAAGACCTTCAAAGATGAGGCTGAAAGCTAAAAGATGCCAAAGCCATTTGTGTAGTTTTACTGATGTGGATAAAAATGGGTGTAGGACTGAAGCCCTTCACTGTTCAAGCTCTGCACTACGTATGCGGACTCTGGAATGGTATTCTTCGTCTGTAGGATCGGGCTTATTACAAAATGAATAAAAAATGGACAGGGGTTACTTGTCACGCTCAAGGCTCAAATACTAGTCTGAGAGGTCGCACGTTGCGTTCTCAGATGTAGCAGGTAAGAGTGAGGCTCGAAGAATGATGGAATAAAGGACTAAGGAATACATGCGACTAGCTACACTACTTATACTGTTCAACTGTGGCTATGTAACTAGTGCTAATAATATATACAATAGAGCGTCCATGTGCTACAAGCACCATAACCATGTGTTCTGAGTAAGAAACGTCCTGAAGCCATGTGTTCTGAGTAATGCCCATGCATACTCCACATGTCCGCAGCATGACACCTGTCAGCTGTCCGATCACCAATCCGTCGTGCTTCATTGGCATGTTCCTGTGGGAACCCGATCCCTGGCTGTCCGATCACTGATGGCTCAAGCATAGCCTTGGTGTTTAAATAGACCAGCGCTTATCCTGGCGCTTAGATAACGAGATAAGGTGTTGTCCGATTAGATAGCCTGCTTAATCGTGACATTACCCCCCTCTTAGGGTCGGCGTCCCGACGACCGTGAGAATCCGTCACACCTCGACTGAGGTACCGCGCGAGCATCCTTCGTTAGGGAATTTCTCCACAATCATCCTTCGTCTTGTGATTGGGTCGTATAGATAGCGAGTTGGATAATCAGCCGACTCCTGTTTCGGCTTATACCGCTTGATAAGATAATCCCAATGCCCCAGCGGCAAGACCGGAATCCCCTCGGTCTGCGGCTGTTCCTGGGCATCTCCTGGGGACTTAGCGCCTAGCGCTTCTTTTGGTGGCATCAAGCCTAATTTCCTGAGCTCTGCCGCCAGCGCGTCATTGCTCTCCTTCGACCTTCCGGCAATCAGGTCCTCCGCCCATCGGCGCAAGTCATGCTCTGCATTGTACTTGTTGAGAATGTCCGGTGCATTCTTAAGGTTCCGGGTTGGCTCCCAGTTCCGTTCCCCGATAGGGTATCCCTTCCACTTGATTAAATACTGGTATCCTCGCCCACGTTTCCTGTGGTTAAGGATCTCCTCCACTTCGTACTCCTTCTGTCCCTGCACGATCTGCGGTCCCGGCCGCTTCTCTTTCCGTCCCTCGGGCGGCTCCACGTAAGGCGTCAGAAGTGCCTCGTTGAAGACCGGATATGTCTGGTCCGTCTCCGGCAATCTCAACTTCCACGCCGAAGCCCCGGCCTTCTCTAGGATCTCGTAAGGGCCCAGCCTGAGATCATCTATCTTCTTTGTCGGTCGATCTGTCTCTATGTTCTCTCCTTCCACCCAGACCATGTCACCGACTTTAAATACAGGCGCCTCGCGCCTATGCGCGTCATAATACTTCTTCATCTTTTTCTGGGTTTTCTCAAGAGCGACCGACGCTTCATCGCGGATCCTCTTCATTTTCTGTGCGAAGTCGTTCGCGGCCTCATTGCGCGACTCGACTGAGTTTTCTATCCCCTTCCAGGGGTGGTATCCCGTGTTCGTATAAAAAGGCGACATGCTCGTCGACGAGCTTGTCTTGTCATTGTGAGTGAACTCGGCCAGGGCGAGCCACTCAGCCCAGTCCGACTGCCGGTGGTTGACGAAGATCCGGAGATATTTCTCAATCTCTTGATTCATTCGCTCCGTCTGGCCATCTGTCGCCGGATGATATGCCGTGCTCGGGTTCATTTCTATGCCGAGAAGCCGGTTAAGCTCTCGCATGAACCCGGATAAATATCGAGTGTCCCGATCCGATATAATTTTACGGGGAATGCCGTGATATCTAATCACGCGGTCCCGGGTAAGTCGGGCGACACCTTCACTCGTCAGCTCCATGTTCGTTGCCTCGCAATGGAGCATCTTCGTGTAAGTGTCGACCCAGACTTGGATGGCGTTAAAGCCATTGCTGACCGGCAGCGGACCGATAAGATCCATAGATATAATCTGCCAAGGTCCCTCAGCGATCTTGTGCGGGTTAAGCTTTCCCTGCTTGTACCGGCGCACTCGAGTCCTTTGGCAAGCCTCGCAGGCCTTTATATATTCGGCGACCTGGTTTCCCAGTCTCGGCCACCAATAATTACGTTCCACCATTTCCTGCGTGCGGTTCTCTCCGGGATGGCCGAGCATGGGCAGGTTGTGATGGAGTCCGATAATCTTATTGCGCAACTCCTGATTCCGGGGTACATATATAAGTCCGTTGTAATATATAATATTGTCCTTCTTTTCCCAGGCTGGTAGCTTTTTCTCGAGCGCCAGCTTAACGCTCTTATCGATCTTCTTCTCCTTAGTTATCTCTTCCAAGATCCCTGCCTCTGGCCCTTCCAGCACTATGTCCTGTGCTCGGAAATACTCTGGCTTCAGCAGAACGACATTGTCGTTGTCGTCTTTCCCTTGGTCATGATCCGATCTCCGAGATAAGAGATCTGCCTTCTTGTTCAACGCTCCAGGCCGGTGGTGCAACGTGAAATCGAACTCCGCCAGTTCCTGAATCCACCGGGCCTGTCTGCGATTAACCTTCTGAGGCTTCTTGAAGTATTCGAGATTTTGATGATCAGTAAAGATCTCGAATGTTTGGCTTGCGCCCATCAACAACTCCCGCCACTCGTCCAGCGCGGTCATGATCGCGAGCATCTCTTTGTCGTAGATCTCGTAGTTCCGCTCAGTCTCATTGAGTCCATGAGACATGAAAGCAACAGGGCGCCATTCGCCCTCCTGCTCCTGTGCGAGCTCCGCTCCTATAGCTCCATCCGACGCGTCAGCCTCGACTCGGAACTTCCCGTGATCCGTGGGAAGCGCCAGTACAGCGTCTTCAGCGATGCGATCCTTGAGCCTTTGGAACGCCTTCCTCTGCTCCTCTCCCCAACTCCAGCCTTCCTTCCCGGTCAGCCTTGTCATTGGCTTCGCTATCTCCGCATATCCTCGGATGAAGCGGCGATAGAAGTTTGTGAAACCCAAGAACGCCTGTGTCTGCTTAAGGTTCTTTGGTTCCGGCCACTCCGTCACGCCCTTAATCTTCACCGGGTCCATCTTCATCGAGTTGTAGGAAATGATGACTCCTAGATACTCGATCTCCGTTTTTTCAAAGTCGCACTTCTCTGGTTTGAGAAAGAGCTTGTTGTCTTGCAAGATTTTAAGTACCCGCTTCGTCAGTGCTCTGTGCTCCTCCAAGTTGTCGGTGAAGATAAGGATATCGTCCAGGTAGACTATGACCTTTCCCTCATTTATGAGCTCTCGAAGGATGTCGTTCATCATCGTCTGGAACGTCGCCGGGGAATTCGTCAGGCCGAAAAACATCACGAGCGGCTCGAACAGCCCTCGGTTCGTCCTGAACGCCGCTTTCCACTCATCTCCCTCCCTGATCCGCACGTTGTTGTATCCCCATCTGATATCCAACTTCGTGAAGTATTTGGCGCCACGGAGCTTATTTACGAGCTCCGATATCAACGGAAGTGGATAACGGTTTTTAATCGTCATTTCGTTGAGCTTCCGATAATCCTGGACTGGTCTCAGGCTGCCATCTTTTTTCTTCACGAAGAAGAACGCCGAAGCCATCGGTGATTTCGACGGACGGATCCTCCCACTCTTCAAGTTCTCCTCCAGGAACTCATTCAACTTCCCCTGTTCCGTGACCGAGAGCGGATAGATCTTGCAGTCTACAGCCTTTGATCCTGGCTTAAGCTCGATTGCGTGATCCCACGGCCTTTTCTCGGGCATGGCATCAAATGATTCCTTCGCGAACACCTTTACGAACTCGTGGTACTCCTCCGGGACCTTTCCTTCGGCCATGCGCTCCTTCCCACGATTTGCTTCCTCTGCCATCTGCTGCGCCTGTGATCCGTGCGCACGCAGATCAATCTGTTCTGCAAAGTCGACCAATAGGATCGACTCGCCGTCTTCCAACTTCTCTTCCTCCGCGGACATCCCTGTCCGGTACTCCGTGCCATGCATGTTGCACTCGGGCGGGCAGCGGCTGAACACGATCTTTTGTGATCGCCAATCTACCTCGGGGTTGTGCTTGAACAACCAATCGTATCCAATGAACACGCGAGCCTTGCCTAGTCCTGTGACCAAGAACCGTTGGCGCTCAACGTGGGATCCGACCGAAAGCATCAACTCAACGTAGTGAGTGATCTTTCCCCGAGAGTTCTCCGTTCCGTCTGCGTTGCGGGCGACAATGTGCACGTCAAGCTCGTGGAGCTCGAAGCCTTCTGCCTTGGCATAATCTCGATCGATGCACGTGGTAGTGCAACCGTTATCGAGAAGAGCCTTGACAGCGCGCGTCTTCCCGGTGTCCAACGCAGTCAGCGTAATGGGAACTAGCATCTCGTGATGCCGCCTCTGCTTCTGGAGTTCCTTCATCTCCTTGGCAAGCCGATCCTGAGGCTGTGCCGACTTCTGCGCCGTCTGTGTCTTCTTTTGACTCAGCGTCACGCGTGTTTTCTTTTGTTTGGGCGCTTCCTCCCGATCCTGGGATTGAGCCCTCACGGCATTGCCGTCCTTTTTCGTCTCACTATTTTTCGCACTGGTTTGGGTTCCAGGGGCCTTTTTGAATGTGCTCCAACGCTTATTTACTTCGTCCATTCTGCGATTCTTTAAATTACGTTTCCGATTCTGATTCTCCAAGATACATATTTTTTGTTTGTTTTCTACACTAGCTACTAGGAAATCGTTTATGCTCTTTCGTAAACTAGTATTTTCTGGGGTATAAATATCATCAGCCGGGTTGGTAACTACATTGCTAATATTAAGTTCGGGCAGTAAAGTAAAAACGTTGGTAGGCATAATGTTCGTCGTTGGAGCGACTTTGTCCGTGTCCGCAGGGCGCCCGGCTTTGGCCGCAAGCGGGGGCCCCTTTAAAAACCCTTCTCGCGAAGGACGGCTGCGAGAGCCTGCAGGTCGTCCTGCGAGTAGTCCTCGGTCTTGATCGACCGGATATTGAATTTAGACTTGGGAGGCTCCGGGCACTCCCGCTTCATGTGGCCCTCCTTGCCACAGTTGTAACATTTAAAAACGCGCGGCGTCTGCCGCGTGCGATCCACATCCATCGGGGCGGTCTCCCCCGGCCCGATCTTCTTCGCGAGGTTGGGCGCCGGCCCGAACCCCGGTGATGTCTTGGCAGCCGGCGCTTGTGCGCGCGCCGGGGCCCAGAACATCCGGCTCTGTTGAGCTGCTCGGAGTTTCCCCCGCTCCATGACCCGGCTGATCGCCGTCAGCCTCTTCTTGAGTCCCGCGTAATCCTCCGGGACCTCAATTCCACCCGCATACAGCTGGGTGCGCACCGCCTCCTCGACGAGGCCTTCTAGTGTTTCCACTAGGAAGGTGTTGTGGGGGGTGTCCTTGTCGTTCGGGGCGTACCCCGCTTCCTCGGCGTTCAGCTCGAACGCCTGGATGAAGTCGGCCAGGGGAGTCTTTCCCTGCCGAGTTGTCGTAAGGCGCATGTGCGCCGTCTGCTTGACGTTCTTGTCCTGGAACGTCGCTTCTAGATCCGAGATCAGATCATCGAAGTGGTAGAGGCTGTCAAGCCCTTCGCGCAGCATGCGCTTTCGCCAATTACGTGCCCAATTGGTAGCTGGACACGAGGCACCATCGGTTCGCCCCAATAACGATAGGGTGAACGCGATCTTCTTCTTTTCGGAGTCGAACTCCGAGTCATACACCCATAGGTAATTAAGAAGGGCGTCGAGGAAAGTCTCCCACTTGCTCTTGTCAGAGCCGTCGAAAGTGGGGGGGAGGCGGGCGAGGGTGATCCGAGAGGACCTAGTCTCTCTCGGGGCGGGGTCGAGGTCCATGGCGGGCATGTGAGAGGTGGTGCCCTGGTTCTGGTCTTCGTCGGCCATTGGTGATATGAGCGACGGGCGAGGTGGTTGGTAAGATGGTTGGGCGAGAGCGGCGTAAAGTCGGTCGAACGGTGTGAAGGTAGGAAGTTCGGCGGAGCGGTATAAGGAGGTCGACGGGGATGAGGTTCCCGACGAAGAGGAGGTGGATGGGGCGCGGAAGGTCACTGTGTTGGTATGAATCCGCACTCAGCGGTTGGTGGAATCGCAACGGTCTCTTGCGACAGAACTACCCCGGGTCTTCTACAACACCCCCGGCGATAGCGAGGCAGTCTTCCCCGAAGGTCCGGCTGGCACTCCTGCGACTGCTATGTGGCTTGGGACGGACTCAACGTTTCCCGTGGCCTAGCGTCTGTCTGTTCGGTAAACCGAAAACGACTGGTGCTGCACTTGTTTAGACTCGCTGTGGACGAGGTAGAGAATCGGCGGGTGGGGAGTAATGGAAATGGAACTTCAAATACGAGAAGCCAAGTAGAGGTAAGAAACCAAGTAGTGGATAGAGGGATGGGGGGAAAGGGAAAGGAGGTCGGAGGGTAGGGGCGGTACGAAGGTATGAAGGGTAGTCCTTTATTATGTCACGCTCAAGGCTCAAATACTAGTCTGAGAGGTCGCACGTTGCGTTCTCAGATGTAGCAGGTAAGAGTGAGGCTCGAAGAATGATGGAATAAAGGACTAAGGAATACATGCGACTAGCTACACTACTTATACTGTTCAACTGTGGCTATGTAACTAGTGCTAATAATATATACAATAGAGCGTCCATGTGCTACAAGCACCATAACCATGTGTTCTGAGTAAGAAACGTCCTGAAGCCATGTGTTCTGAGTAATGCCCATGCATACTCCACATGTCCGCAGCATGACACCTGTCAGCTGTCCGATCACCAATCCGTCGTGCTTCATTGGCATGTTCCTGTGGGAACCCGATCCCTGGCTGTCCGATCACTGATGGCTCAAGCATAGCCTTGGTGTTTAAATAGACCAGCGCTTATCCTGGCGCTTAGATAACGAGATAAGGTGTTGTCCGATTAGATAGCCTGCTTAATCGTGACATTACTGGATGGTAGGACCTCGAGTCGAACGAGGACCCTGGGATCTAAACGGACCAAGAAATGCCAATAAAGCCCTGTGCCTTACTGCATTCGTTACCTGTGTTGCGTCGTCCATTATACGGGTATGCTTTTCATCGTCAAAATGGGTAGGGCTTAAGGTACTACTATTTAAGACCAGTTAGTTGGCCACTTAAGCATTTATGCCGCAGCCCTGGTGTTATACCGGTGCCGGTGTGAGCCAAACTATGTCAGAATGAAGGCATGCATCCTACGAAGAGTTCGAGTTCACCAGCAGTGAAATACTTGAAGATTTGAGTGCGTAAGGAATTTATTTTGATTGGCAGTCCAACATAGCCAAACAACAGGTTAGTTGGCCACCCCGCCAACTAACGTATTGAGCTCTCAAATGGTAATGGCCTGCACCTGCACCCAAAATCATATATACAGGTTATATTCACTCTTTAAAACAGTTATGGTGTAGATATGAGGTATAGAAATGGGCAGAATACATGCTTGCGATCGATGGCAAACCTCGAAATTGGGGTCGCGGGATGAATGAGTGTTCTGCTACTCCGAAAAAGGCCGTGATGGGCCAAATTAGGATCCAGGCTACTTGTTGGGAAGTATTTGGACGTACCTGGATGCCCAACTCCATTCCAAGTTGCTGACATCTCCCCCAAAAAATCCAACTATCAGCAGGACTGGAATTGCGTGATTTTGGACAATGGCCTCCAGAGCAATCAGAGTGCATTGGATAAAATCTGGAAAAGGATCTCAGAATGAAGGATTGTATATTGAGAAGTCCTGTGAAAGGTTCCAGACCGATGGCATAGCGGTGTCGTGGATTGCGACGGTGCCAGCATGACTGACCTACAAACGAAGTCATGCTTTTTCCTGGTGTGTTAACAGTGATAGTTCAGTAATTTACCATCCAGTGTCTCTCCAGATGGAAGGACAGCATCGGGGGACCCAAACGAGCCCCCAAGTCGCGGATCAAAGAAGAAATGGTGGAGATATGGCGAGGCGAGTGGTCCGATTGATAAGAAATTGATGTCCCGACGCTTCGGATCCCGAGCCGCGATGCCGTAGCTCCCGATCAATCCATCACCGGTTGAAATTTGGTCAGAACATTCGTTGGAGGTCGTATTCTGTTTATACATTATGCCGAGTCATAATTATGAAGCCCTGGTCTTATAGGAGTCAAGTGGCCAACTAAGGGGTCTCTAATAGTACGCGGCATCATATGGAATTCGCAATTCAAGTTGTGCAGAAATTAAAATGCTATCTGGACCCTGCATTGTACTTGTCATTATGCATTTACCCGGGATTTTTGTGGAATTGGCCTATCACAAAATGAATAAAAAATGAAGGCTAATGATATCTTAATCATGGCAGGACCTCGAGGACCGCCGGGTTCGATTCCGTCTTCCTTCTGATCAGTATCAGTGAGGTCTAACGCGCATGGGCCTTTTTCACCCTTTGTAAGCCGGTGTGGATGGACTTGATTGAATCTGAGGCAAATGGGTTACGAGTACTTATGTAATAAGTTCTCGTTCTTTTCTAAAAGTTTACATGGGGTTTTCGTCTGCGTGAATCATCAGCCCCACTTTTCCAGTAGAAGGAAAATAGTGGCTGTGTTGAAGTCTGTTTCACAGATTCCATTAGATTTTTTGTGACTACTTAGTGGCTATGCTCTCGGATAATGCCGAGCGTACTTCTACGGTCCGTAGTTCGAACCGGGTGGATGCATTTCTTTTCTGGTCGGTCTTTTCTTGTATTGATGTAAGCCATAGTCCTGGAAGATTTAAGCAAGCAGGATGTCAGAGTGAAACATTTCCCAATTATGCAACGGCCAACTGAACTGTTCAATTTACACAGTACAGGACAACCGTGCAATGTATACTATCAGAGTGTTGGAAATATACAGCTGGATGGTTGTTGCTGTTGCATTGGTTGCACTGCCCACAAGGGGATTATTACAAACAGTATCATGTGTAGTGCGAGGCAAAAGAAATTGCAAGTTCAAGCATGCCAGAGGATGGTGACTCCGTGGACATGGGCAAACATCTGACCATCAGCAGTACAGAAGCGCGGGTCATAATGCATAATGTCGGTGGACCCCCAAACGCTATGCATTATGAAGTTTATGTATTGCCAAATTTGGAAAAAATCTTGCATAGAAAACAAGGAATTACTTTAGTGTATCTATGCAGAGGTGCCTTGCATATCATCCAAGGCCACCTGCTTGGCTTCAGTTCTGCTTGCATTTTGAGTTTCCGTGACAGAGTTTGAAGTGATCTGTTTTGTGACTGTCCATACAACGTGAGTTTTTGTCACCTATTATCTCAGACTGGCCGTGCTACAGTCTTTGAGGCATCCTTGGCAGGTCTTGGAAGTTGAACACCTCCTGATTATACAGCTCTGTTGGAAGAAGTCTCAGTTTCTAGGTTGATTCTGAGTGTGGCATACTGTACGAGCCTGTAGGGGAGCAACAGCCCACAGACCGTGACATGGCCGTTGCCTTTTTTACAGGCAACAGCCCCCACTGTGATTGTGACCGTTGCTTAACAACGCAACCAAAAAATATTTTACCCAATTCACAGGGCTTGTACAGGCAGTCTACTCTCATATCCACCTCTCAGATGTAAGAACTAGCAGTTCTTTTTGACTCTGGACACTTTCTAATGCCTGGAAAAATTTTAGGATTTTTGTACCCAGAAGTCACGATATTTTTCAGGCAACGACCTCAATCGTGACAGTGACCCGACGAAAAAAAGGCAACGCAACAGGGACATCGTGACCGTGACCGTTGCTCCCCTACAGGCTCGTACAGTAGAGGCCAAACTGATGTTCACCTCAGCTTGCCACCAGTCCTGATGTCAGATAACACGTCCACATTGTCCTAGGCACCCCACAAAGAATAGAAATTGAGTTCTGAGGTCACACAACACATTCAGGGTGCATTTAAAGTGTTCCAAGCTCATTTGGTCCGAAATTATGGACTCTGATAATGCATAAAGTGCCCCGAGGTCCTCTGCATTATGCATTACGTGTTTTTTGCGTAAATCCCCGCCTACCAAATCGGTGGACACCCAAAAGCGATGCATTATAAGGTTTATGCATTATTACCTTATGCATTATGACCCGCACTACTGTATGTAGATTCACACAGGATGCTCTTTATCCAAGATGGCTGAAGGACAATATAAATATACAACACCATCCTGCTTGGAGATGCCAATGGTCCTCAATGAAAGTTAACAAACAGTGCATACACTATGAGGATATATTACCACAGGATAATCGATTTCATAGGTAAGAGAAAGAACCAATTGAAGATTGTGGCTTTCGGTCCCAACTGTATGAATTGAACAGTTGACAAGGTGGTGAGTGCGTAGTGAGATGGTAGAACTCCGAAGATCTCGGATTGTGCTAAAGGGGAATAATATGGCAGGTGTCGACGCTTTCGGTCGACCGCCTGGTAGACGACGGAGCTGGACCTCGGGCACCTTCCGCCCGCGTGTTTGTGTTTGGCTGCACGTGAGGGTCAATTATGGCGTGTTTTCTCGCGTTTTCTCGCGTTCTCCCTCGTTCTCCCCGCGTTCTCCTCGCGTTCTCCTCGCGAGTCTCGGTCACATCACACGTCTTTTGTCACGGTGCGTCACTTTTTCACCCCTGGGGGAGAAAATCCGGCTCCGGGAGCTCACCCGGAACTGTTCACGATTCCGTTCTTTCTCTCTGAATCGTGACACTCCTTCTTATGCGTTGATCTTGTCGCAACTGAGCAGAATATGCACCGTGGCCCAAATCGCCGCGAGCTACCTGCATTGGCGAGCTTGATCTTGGACGGGCAAACACGATGTGTCGTCGTACTTACTCGGGCGACTCTTGGGCGGGACCAATACACTGCACCATATGCCTTAACTTGCTATAATTCACACACCATTCACACAGGGTCCTTGAAATGCATTTGCGTTCAGAAGTACTCGAGAAGGACACAAATCAAAAGCAAACTCTACAAATTGAAATCGGTAAAGACTCTCGGTAGGTATGGAAGATGGGGAGGCAAATCATCTGGTTGCGCAACATGGAAAGAAGCTAGATCTTCGTGCCCAGTTTGCGTCCCAAACGTAGCGCCGTCGAACGGATGTTCAGGGACACCATACATAGCTATGTATTCTTGCAGACTATCCTGGGTGAAAATACCGGCGTTGGAATTCAATGAGGTCCAATCGGCCTCCAAATGGCCTGATTGTCCATGTACCTGCTGGAATTCGACTTGCATTTGTTCTTCGTACCAAGATGCCTGGGAGCGGGATGTGCAATTCACGGTGGCGAGTGGAGTTGTAGTAAATAAAGGTGTGTTATCGGTCACTCGAGGAGCAGTTACCAGTGAGCCGGATGCGTTAACTGTGATCCAATTAGGAACTATATAAATCTGGACAGGACATGCTTACCATGCGCCACAGGTTCAAAGGAAGGAGAAGGGACGAGGCCGTCTGATGCAGTTTTTGGATTCTCGATGGCATCACGAGCTGCGACGCGTCTTTGGACGATGACTGGCCGATATTTCAGTTGAACAAATACAAATGAATCGGAAAATTGGGATCGGTACCATGGCGGTTGAGAGAACGTTGAAGCCTGCGGAAATGAGTGGCCGTTTGGTCCCGCGAATAGATTCCATGTGAAGAATGCAACTCAAGGGCCCCCATCGCCCGAGCGTCATACTGCATCCCCCGCATAATGCCGCCCAGCATCGTGAGGTTTACCCCATCACGATTAATGTTGCGGTGGGCCTGCTCGTTTCCGTTTGTCGTTGAAGGTGCTGATTTCCATATCTCGAGAGGGATCAAGCTGAGGGGCTGATACAGAGCAGGGAGGGCGAATTTGCTCCCTACTCGCTTGTCCTTGAGCCACGCTGATCGAAATTGCGGTTAATATCTTAGGACACTTGTGCAAGAGGATCTGGTTCACCCTTAGCTTTGCGCCCCCCATTTTCGATAATCCGGAATGCTCCATCGAGATCGGGGTGTGCCTGTGAGGATGATAAGCTCAACATCGCGTTGCGGACGTCCGAGGTCGTATACGGCCGAAGTTCGTCTACGTTGCGTTTGTAGTGGGTTGTACAAAACCGGAGAAATCGTCGGAGGTGGTCGTAAGGGTCAAGTGTTCGCAAAAGACGTGTTGGTTCCATTGGACAGTAGATATCCCCTAACTGTGCGCAGAGCTTCTGACAAAACATTCCTGCACCTATGTTCATTTAGTTAGCTGTAAGAAGTCAGAAAAAAGGCACCGACCCAAGGCTTGTCCTTTGTGGGCATCAGTAATCCAAAGTTCAAATCCTTCCCCATGAATATGGCGGAAGCGGCAGGGAATACCTGTATCACCCATGGCAATCTCAAAGATCCGGGTGAATAAAATGAGGTGCGCATGGGCGGACTGAGATGTTGTAAATGCCCGAGTACCCACGACAGCTAGCACAGGGAAGTTACCGCAGGTTGAACAACGGAGAGACAACATACATTTCATACGGTTCAATTCCCAGCTTTCCATTTCGAATTCTTGCCATTTCCCATTCAGACGTTTGAAAGCGGTGTCCAAGGCGACTTTCTTCGAGCGCATAAGAAGCGTGGACATGGAGCGCAACATACAGATCACAAGGTGGAACGTCTTGCCATCCTCGATGGTATGAGTTTCGGCGCATCGAACATATTGTTCGTCTTCATGCAGCTCACGGTGTTGAGCCGCAAGCAGCTGAGCACCTGCGCTGGATGTTTAGACAAAGCTCAGTTGCATAATACCATTCCGTACCTTCGAATCCCGTACCACTGGGAAATAAAACATCTCGGAGTTCATCGATATAACGCCGAACGTGATCAAGGTTCCCGAACGATGGATGGAGAGCAGACAGTGGCGGGTCAAATGGTTTATTCCAACCCAATGTACGACGCAGACTTCCCATGAACCCAGAGTCGACCATGAGTTTTCGGGGCGTTGCATCTGCCAACTTCCAATCTAAATCAAGCAACAATGTTCTAAAGATTTCGAGGAGGGGCGGCGGGGTCTTGACTGGGTGAGGATCCGGGTGCGAGTGGGGGCCCTGACAGATAATCACCACCTGTGGGCAGTCGGCCAAGTCATATGGGGTATATATATCGAATGTTGCGCTGCAGTTACCCCTGTGTCGCTGAAGGATGCCCCGTGCGAGTCGTCCCGATTCCGAGCGATGCCAATACGCTGTATTCGGGTGAATTTTCCCATAAACAGGACAACAAGTGTTGACTCACGACAGAGTTCTTTTTGAGCCGAAGGGGATGCGGTGTAAGGACACGGGGACAAGGGTCCGTACCCAAATTGGCGGGCCAACTCTTCACGCTCCTGGATCGCACGGCTGTCGTTCTCAAGCAAAGCGCGGAGGTAGGGAATATCAAACTCGTCCAGGGTACGGAGAATCAAGTGAGCCTTGTTGGTTTTCGTATGGTTCTGGCATCTAGCCAATAATCAGCAAGGCGTATACAACCAGCGAGGAAAGTTTTACTGGACAAATGATCTACCGTATTCATCGAGCCGGAACACAAGTTTGCCTTGGCAGTGGGATCGAATGGGTTTCTTACGCCGACGATCTTGAACGATTTTGGTGGCCGTCTCTGAATCAGACTCGTCGGATTCCGATCCAGAGTCATCGTGGTTACTGTCGTCGTCAAGTCCAGTCAAACCAAGATCGTCTCCGTCTGTCTGAACTTCGAAAGCACAACCCTTTTCCACCAGAGTGCAGTAGAAGCTGAGCGTCTTGTGAAATATTTCCTTCTTGGCCTCCCCCAAGCTATCCAAATTCAGCGAAGGGAGCGGAGGAGAAGGGAGAGAGCGGGCAGAACAGTATTTGAGCCCTTTACCTGTGATTTCTGAATAACAACTTGTCAAGAATGTAAATCGAAAACCTACAAGACAATTTCTTGTGCGTGCATGAAGCCGGTTTCCCGTCACGCCCAAGGAGAAGGGTACCACAGTGCACATAGGGTTCGCCTCCTTGGGAATCTCCGAGGCAGTACTGGAAACTCCCCTTTGGGTGAGAGAAGTTGGTAGGGTCGACTGAGAATCGATGAGCAACGCGAACCCCTTTACTGGTCCCTGTTTCCGGATATTCGACGATTGAACCAGCAGGATGCTCGACAAAGGCGTGAACATATTTTAGGCGGTTGATGCAGTCCAAACTGGATTGGATCTCTGCAGGGGTGAAGGGCCGTGCAGGGGGTGGACGGTATAATGAGCTTAGGAAAACGGCGGACGCAGAGGGAGTTGGAAGAGCCTGTGAAATGACATGAGAGACTTCCAGGAAATCGCGGTCATCAAAATTTGTTGGCAACACCGGCGTTGCTAAGCCGACATCAGCCAATAGCTTTTTGGCCTCTAACACAGCGGAGCGCTGTGCTTCAGAGAGAGGCATTCAGACGTGTCTGTCCCCATCCACTGCACTCATATATTTGAGACGGTCGCTGCGTGCATTCTACTCGAAGTACAATTCCCTTTTCTGGGTTCCGTCAGGACTGTTCGGTCGCCAGCCTTACTCGCCTGGTAAAATCATTCATGTCTCCCAGCGTTTAGACAGCCTCTCAAGGACACTTTCAGGGACAAAGAAATATGACTGCCAAACGTTGGGCTATGTCCTCACTGACCGAAACACGTTCTTGACGCACTCAATCTAGGTTGTGGCCTACTGCGAATTGCCTGGGATAATTTCGCAATACAGTACGCAAAATTCGAGGGCAGTCATGCCCAGCTGGTAAAATCATTTACGTCTCCCACCCTTCAGACAACCTCTCAAGGGCGATGCCAGGGACAAAGAAATATGACCGCCACACGTCGGGCTATGTCCTCACTGACCGAAACACGTCTGTGATGCACTCAATCCCGGTTGTGCCTGTTGCGATTTGGTCGGGCAGGGCGATATTTTCGCGATACAATGCGCAAAAAAAATCGATGTCAGTCATGCACGTAGTAATTGCATCCCAAAACGAGGACTCACATTTCCGGCAGGAACAAATCATATAAATTGGCTGGCTTCGACCTGCCTTGAACAAAATCTCTTCTCCTCCGATGGACGACCAAACTGTTGTGGACTACCAGCGGTCTAGCAGCGAGCTCGTTGTGTACTCTCGAACGGCGGAACAAGTTGTCACCATCTCGTGGTGAGTTTCTCCTGAATCAATTTCTCCCGTTCAGCACTAAGACATTTGAAGGCCAACCTCCAAGGGTAACAAGATCGTCCCTTCTGGACTGCGACAATTCCTTCGCCTCAGAGGCTTGTTTTGGGAGTGTTTCTGTGCATTTGGTACCGACACCAACGAGCCCCGCTCGTGCCAGATCGTGGTCTCTGCCTGCACCAAAATCATATGGGCTTTCTGTCATTACGACGAGCCCCGATGCCGATTCAAACGTATGTATCTTGTTTTACCAACACTTCTCAGTCCCTCATATCGACCAGTCAACCTGACCAAAATCTACGGCACTTCTCTTTTGACGTCCTCCTATGGAGACCTGCCAACACTGCGTGAGTTTCCTTTTGAGCATTATCCACAGCTGTTGACTGGTTTCTTTCCAGACAATGGAAATATTCCTGACCTCGAGACACTCCTCGTCGCATTCACCCTCCACCGCTTTCCCTTCCAGGAGATCGCGCCGCACTTCGAAGGGTATTGTGGGGAACATATCTCATTGTACCCCCCCGGCACAAACCAACTTAGCGGCTCTCTCTTGCCCCGCCGCCGTTCCTCCCACGCGAATTGTACGTTCATCCTCACGTAGATATCATTCACTCGCTCATTGGCCCCAGCTTCCAATCGTAACCGCCATGGTTCACCTTACCTACGCCTACAACGGGAGATACCCACATCGAATCCTCGCTACGTCGAGATAGATGATTTGCCGGGCCGACAAGTCCAAACCGCACCGGCACGCCTTCCAGGAAACGCAGTCGCGGGGCCCTCTCGCATCTCTCCACAGTCAGCATCGTACCGTGCCCCCTTCCCCCTTGATCTCGACGGTGACGAGATGAAACTCATGGACAGGAAGGAGCGTAAGTATCTGCACAAGCTACTCGCAGGTCAAGGCATCACGGAGGATGCATGGGGCGGACTGACCGAGCAGTGCAAGAAGTGTAAACACATCCTCACATGTAGCGCGCTGAAGGAACACGTCAAGTTCTGCCTTGGGGAGGTCATCATATTCTAGAACTGCGCTAGTTAGTAATATTTTCTTGGTAGTTTTCTTAGACCAACACTCCCATAACCTGTATATCTCTCTTGACCAATGATTGATGTCATTTTCTTTTGCATTCCTTTGAGGTTTTTACCACGGATCGAAAACGTGGGCGGCAAAACATCAAATGATCATTCACCGGACTTTGACCCAAATTCGTGCCCGCCTATATCCGGCCAATAGAGGGTGTATTGGTCGAATTTAGGCCAGATATCATTCAAATAACGCCCAGCCAATATTTGGGCCGAACAGGCTGTATTGGCCGAATATTATTCAGATATTGGACACATATTGTCCAGCTATTCTTCCAATGGTGAATGAGTTTCAACAAACGAGGCAACGAAATGACATTCAAGTGCTGCTACGACACGGCTACTAGTGGCTACAGTACGGTGCGATTCTACGAAGGCATATGCAGCGGACACACTACTCTCCATGCCAGGTCGTGCTGATCTCGGCCCATGGCACGCGGGGCCGATGGGAGCCTGCACAGGAGCGCACATCTTTCACCAGACCCGGACACGGCTTGGCGGGCCCCGTGGGCGGCGTGCGGCGTGCGAGGAGAAGATAAGCGGGTATATCTTGCCGCATTCGAGCGCATCTGATGGACGAGTAAGCCTTGCGACGGTGGATTCTGTGCAGCCTCACATGGGCAGACCAGGCACCAGTTCTGGTTACGTGTCGGACGAAGAGAGGGAGCTGTGAGAGCAGAAGGTGAGTTGGAATATGGCCCGGAACAAGTCAGTGACAGCACGCACCACCGTAAGGAGTGTGTAGTCCTGGGGTTCCTCGAGAACCGGGACATCCTATCTACAATCTGATTTGTCGTATTTTCACCGTCAGACCGTCGGTTATCGTCTGCGCTGCACGTGCAAGTGAGTTCGATGCCCTAGAATGCGAGCTGCGGGAGGCTGTGGGATTCATGTGAATTGCAGGACAGATTCATGCGCCTCGGTCAATTCAGGGTAGGAAGACGTCTACATAGATGCGGCAGGAGGGAAGATCGCCTAAACGGAGAAGATCATGGACAAGGATATAGACGAACGCGATACCGCTCACCCGGCTCACGCAGACCGCAACCAAGTGCAACGGCTGTCAAACGATCGAGGCTCAGTAGAAATCCAAGAATACCCATGCCCGGATCACATTCTTTGTACACATCCTCGACGCTGAATACTGCGTCCAAGACATGGGTGGTGAGGTAGGCTGGACTGAAATGACATTGACGTGTATGTAGGACATGCAGAACGAGCCAGAAATGTGCCTTCAGCGCGTTTACAGGTGCGTTCGTGTCGATAATGGAAATCCATCTGCAGAGCGTGATTTTGAATAGTTAAGGGAAGGAGCCATTGGGGGAGTGCAACCACAAAAATCAGGGCAGATAGAGGCCAGTGTGAGGAGCATCGAGCGCCTCGTCATCGACGAGTACAAAGGAAAGCGAGCTGCGCGGAGTTTGAAATCACGGCAAAAGCCGACAGCCAGAAATTTCGTCCAGTCCGTTTTGTAAAATTAAATCCGAAATAAGGGGTGGAATACTCGAGCTCGGCCAGTGGTGTATTGACCGAATAATGGTCGCCCAATATTCCAGACAATATTCGGCCAATCTTCGACCAATATACAATGTATTGGCCGGATATAGGCCCGCGCGAATTTGCGTCGAAGTCCGGTGTATATTACTGCGACGCGTTTGTTGGACCATTCATGAACATTTGCCGTCCTGCGCATCTCTCATCCCGCTTTGCTTTCAAAACGTGTCTTCCTCCTTTGTTGCGTGTGAAATTATCCTGCAACCGTATATCTCCACTGAATTTGCATATGTCTTACACTGAACTTGCATATGTTTTACATTTTATGTATGTTCTCTTTGTTTCCGTGCAGGAGAGCCATGCGAGCACATTATTTCCTTGTGTATTGCGCGCGCCAGCGGTCTCCCGGGTCCATACAGGCCTTGCCGCCCACTGAACCGAATAACGTCAAAAATTCCCAAAATAGCTCCAGATCCTGATGGGAGATCTACTCATCGACTCAAGACTGCAAGGTGGTTTCAATTCAACAGTTGGCCCGGACTGTTTGATTTCGACATCTCATTTGGTGCTTAAATCTGAACCAACTATGTAGCAACTCAGAGGTGACTATGTTGAAATTTAAAGAAAACTTAGCTGGCCCGTATGAAATTAATGCACCAGCGAGCAAGCCCGATTTTTTCTCTAAAGTCTTTGTTAAATATTGTTTGTATATTCCACCGCCAGATAAAGCGGTGAGGGGCTGTGGAAGGAACATTATGTTTCACCACCTGGAGCGGCAGCACTAAAAGTGACCTGGTGCATTCGATACACACATCCATCAAGTGTTGGATTCGTACATCTGTGCCAACAGTGCAAGGTGTATAATTCAAACAGCTGGGTCAGAGCTGTTTGGTTTGAACACTCGTGAAGTGCACAAATTTAACAGTTGAGCACTAGACACCATTTTTCCAGACAGTGCAAAATAGATTATAAGGCCGTGTTCCCCGATAGCCATCTCTGCCAGTGTGTTATTCATGGAATTCACCCAGGTATTTGCCACTGGTCTATTCATCCTCTCCCGTATATGCCCGTTGCCATTGCTTCTCTGTCCAGAAGACACTTCACTGAGTCTCCCATCAAGTATGCATTCAACCTGTTGGAATTTGAACACCTTTCCAAGCTACATCTGCTCAGGGGGTCAGAGGCGAATCTTCACCACGTGAATTCTCTTTCGTCCAGTTCAGCCTTTTTTGGGCCATAGGACTGTTTGTGGCAGTCAAACGGCCATCAAAATTATTTTCAACACCCATCAGGGATGTCGGTTGGATGTCGGTGATACTGAATTGACTGATTTTACGCCTAACTGTGCCAGAGACACAACTGAAGGCATTGTTCAACTGTCCCTAGCGAACAGTGAGGGCTCAATCATTCGAAAACTACGGTCAGTGCTCAACTGTCAGGAAAATACAGTGAAGGATCAGCTGTTTGAAATTTACAGTCAATCATAGACAGTCTTTAGTGAACAGTTGAGGATCATGTGTCTTAATTGTACAATCAAATCCGTTGGCCAACTGCTTTACAGGCTGTCAGGGAGTGAAAAAAGAAAAGGCTGATTTAAAAAAATTCAAGTATGAGTTTTGCCGGGCAATGCCACGGCCCACACCCCAAGTCTTTTGGTAACAAGACCAGTTGTGTCCAGGCTATTGAGTTCTTTCACTTACCTTCTCTTAGAGAATCAAACCCGAGGGTGATCATAAATAATTGACAAAGGAAATATACACAACTGTGTGCCTAAAGGAACCTAAATTGAAACAACTTCCGAGTCTTCATGAGAGGGGGAGAAGTACTCCAGTTCTTCATAGAGGAAATGATGGGGGCCAAAATATGATCAGAACATAGGGGGTTAGGCAGTGGTCAAAAGTACACATTCCAATTCTCAGCAAGTGCAGTAAGTCCAGTCAGGTAGGCAAGACAGATAGATATATAAGATTGGGAAGTGACAGAGCTTATTGTCCTTCCTGTGAGCTGGGACCCGGTGCCATGACCCTGACCTCAACTTTCCCTGCAACACCAGCAACAGGGGAATTTTCCAAGGAAGCAAGAGGCACATTTATTTCTGTCTGAATTTCCCTCTCTCCTCTGTGCTCTCTCTCGAGGTCTGCAAGTTGGCTATTAATTTTGGCAACATCTTTTGCTTGCAATGACCTCTCAAACAGAGGCCGAGCCGCTATCCAAAGGGATGTTGCCTTGATGAGATTCCCCTCTATCTTTGCCATGTCTGCTAAATGTAACATACAGTCGGCTCTGCCCTGATGAACATCCATATAGGTGAAACCCTCCAATGCCACGATGAAAAGATTTTCTGCTGTTCTTGGATCTCCATTGGTCAAGAACACATTTCCAAGACAGCGGAGCGCCTTGTGCAATGCCAACTTGTTCTTATATTTACTTGCAGATGCCAAGTACACCAGTGCGCAGGTCGATGTCCAGGGGAAATCAGTGCTAGTCCATTGAGTAATGTCTGCCATGTCTTCCAAGCAATATAATGAAAGTTCAACATGTTTACCCCAGATCCGTTGCAGTACTTGGTTAAGAATATCCTTGGCAGTATCTGTCTCTCCTTCTCTGAGCCTTAGTTCTGCAAGCAGGTGTTCACAGCAACTTCTTCCAGTGGAATTTGAATCACCAAATATCACATTTGCTTTGTCCAGATTGTGCTGTATAATGTCTTCTGGCCTTCCGGTCTTCACATCAATCTGTGCATTATTGAGAAGGGCAAAGGCATGTTCATAGATATCCAGTTCTGTAGATGTGTCTTGAGCAATTTCCAAATGAATTCCTTTAGCCTCAGCATACTCGGATTTCACAAAATGTATTTCTGCCTGGGTGTTCATGATTTGATAAGCAAGGGGGCCTGTAGACATGCCACAAAGCTCCAGAAGTTTCCTGGCTCTCTGCAGCAGAAAAGAGCTGTCTTTGTAGTCTCCGAGGTCCCTGCAACATATGGCCCTGATCCACAGTGCATTTGCTTCTGCAAATAAGTTTGTGGCCAGCTTGGCCAGCCCTTGTGCCTCCAGGGCAAATATCTTTCCAGTCACATATTCACCAATTTTCCATTTGATGTGTGCAAGGTGAGTCAAGATCTGTGTCTGTTCATTCATATCTCCAGTGGATTGTGCCAGTGTGAGAGCCTTCCCACAAAGTTTTTCAGCCTCTGACAGATTTTTTGCATTCATGTGGTAGCTTGCCACTGCCCTATACAATTGAGCTTTTGAACATGTGAGAAAATATAGATATATAACAAAGGAAATCAGCAAACCTTCTAATGCTGCATCATTCAAATGATGTAAGTGGGACATTGCCTGAGACACAGGGGAATCTGGATAGGAGAGGGATTTGAATATCTGGGAGTTGATGACTTCTATGTTAAATTGGGTCTCCAGGCTGTGATCACATGGTTGAGGGAAAACATTTGGAATCTCATCCATTAAAGCAAGTGATCCATGTCCAGTTCGCCGACTGAACTGGTTGAGTGACATAGTACACTTTATAGTATCTGCGAGATCCGGGTTTTGTAGATGTAATCCTCGTGAAAGCACCTGGTATAGGTTGGCAAAATTCAGAGTTATTTGATTGGCCCTGTTAACCCCCTTTTCAGATCCTTTGTTTTTCTGGTATAGATCCAAGAGTTCATGGAAATACTTCTGGAGACATTGAATCAGAGACGGTGCAACTGGGTGGAAATATTGCATGTGTTCTCGAATGGGCACGAGAGATTTGAGCCGTTTTTTATCATCCACAAATGCCAGTGATGTACTTTGCAATACAACTTTGCATGCCAAGACATTTTGGATGGGGAGTCTGCTCTGTAGGAGCTCAATGTCTGAGAGGCCATCTGGAAGGATTGAGAGCAGGCTCAATAGATCCTTGGAACCAGGAAGTGAGGTGAAGCGAGAACTTGAGAGTGACAGCCTAATGGATGCATCCAAATTTGACTGTTTGTCAAGACCTGTGGAGAGAAAAGTAGTCTTTTCGGTTTCCCAACGAGATAGGACACTGGAGCAGCCATCATAATCCACCAAGTGAGCAATGAGATCAACTGCCAATGGCATATTATCAGTTAACTGGATTAACCGGTCAATCTCCTCAGTTTCATGAACATTATCAGCAATGTCCTGAAACATTTCTCTGGCAGCCTCCAGTGACAAGGGTTCCAGGGGTGCCAAAAATGGTCTAGTCCAGCGAACTTTGGCAGGTCTTTCCGCACCCCGCATTGTGATCTGTTCACACCTCAGCACAGTCAGTTACTTGGATAGTAATACACCCACGATTAATGCAAGATGATGAATATCAGTGAGCAGAGATAAAAGCTCTTCAACACCACTACGGGATGTGACTGGTTCCCAAGTTGTTTCCAGGTTATCCAATATCAACAGACAAGGCGATTTTTCAGCTAGGTATCGGATGACTGCCTTGGTGAGGTCCTTTCCTGGTTTCAGTCCAATGTGAGCCCCAATGAGGCCAGCTTTGTGAATGCTTGTAATTGCTGCATCACAGGCTACAAAGAACCGATGTTCATATCTTGCAGTGATGGCCGGGTGGTGCAGTATGGCTCTTGCTAGACTTGTTTTACCCATCCCACCAGGTCCTAGAATTGCAATTCTTGCTGATTCCTGGGAAAGCATCTGGACAATGTCCTGGAGTTCTGAACCACGACCATGGAATATCTGGGGCTTCGGGGGCAACATTGAGAAGGATGTAGTGCTGTGGAAAGATCAGCATGGGTTTCAGATATTGGCAAAGGTTGGTCACACCTCATTTGTGAGCCATTGACTGTCTGATACATCTGGCCAAGTAGTAATCAGAGTCAAATCATTTGTGCAGTGGAGCCAAGTACTGTGGAAGCCACATCGGAAGCTGTTCCATCCGAAAGGCTTGAAATCAATTCAAGAAGCTCCTTCTGAATCTTGTCTGCCGTGCTTTGCATTTCCTCAACACTCGTCAGAAGGTTGACACTGGAATCAATCTAATCGAAATGCAAATATGAAAGCGATTTATACATTAGATTAGAGCCCTACCTTGAATACCTCCGAAGCATGTTTCACCCCAGCATGACACTCTTTGAGCAAGGTATTCATTTGACCCTGGCGGAAGAAGTTCCTGATCCTATTTCCCTCCTGCTGCACTTCAATATATGCGTGGATCTTATGGATAGTCCTAAGGGATGGCATGAGAATATAAGTATCCAAGATGCGGGGGCCAGAAACAAACTCCATGAATTTTCTGACATCCTCCAGGATGGACGATGGAAGGCTTCCCATAGTCCCTGATTTTATGTGAAGATCCACAATTGCGAAGAGGATTGGATGAATGTGTTCCATTAGCTGGACACATTCATCCGTATTTTTCTTCACATTCTGAAAGCCCAATGTCAGATCTGTGGAACTCCCTCCGACCACAGTCGCCTACCTGGATCAAAGCAATCAAGGAAAGAGATGTGTTCGAAATTGCCCGCGCGAAAGGGGTCCCGAACGCATCACCGGCATCGTTGAGGAGGACAATTGCAGGCCGCAGACATGCAATGATATTGTTGATGCGGATTTCCATAAATGTAGACCGGGGAGGCATCTGGGGGATGGCAGGCAAGAGCTGGTGGTGCTGTCCCCTTATATGCAGTTGTGCTTCCGCTTACCTCATAGTAGGAATCCCACGAGTGTGAGATACTTTCACAGACAGTGGTTTCAATGAAATCATCGAGACAGACTTGAGCTAGAGGCACGAGAGAGGGGTCTGTAAGAGAGACTAGACTTGAGCCGCGATGCAATTTGCGCTTGAGAATAAACAAACACTATGTAAGTAACTAACTGCACGGTGAGTTGTATCGAGGGCCGTAGTTAGATAATGCAGTTAATAATGGATCGAAGAACTTAAAATTATCCTGAGTCTTATCCTGATCATATGGCGGTGTCCAGAATAGATTTGGACTATTAGCTGATACATCTTTCCCAGCAACAAAGTCCGAATCGGGACTAACTGCTCAAATCCACTGCCACGCACATTGTTACGTCTCTCATTGATTCAATAAATGTGAAAATATTATGGAGTGGATATGACACTGTCTCCCGGGTTCTCCTGCCACACGAGAACTTCTCGTGTCATTTTGGACCCATAATTCCCCATTTTCGCCTGTATGGATGGCTCTGGGGCAACAAAGTATTTAACAACCTGATTCAGACCCCAAGGTGAGTATGGTAAACGAATATGGACTCTAGATGGTTTTAGATTCAATGCTCCTTCTTTCCACCCTTTTTTGGGCCAAAATCATTTGTTTTGTGTATGTAATACAGCTCTGAGGCCTCCCAGATATTCCGGCCAGCACTTCGAGCCTCTGCAGTCCTCAATATTTGAGCTTCCTCCTTTTTCAGGCTCCCAGCTTTCAATCCCACCGAATTTTAAATAGCCTTTCAAAACAAACCAATGATGATGCCATTACATAGTGCACCCTGAGGACATTATTGGTCGAGATCTGTTGGCTTGTATCCTCGGAAGAATGCTATGAGACTCTTTCCACATCCCACGACCCTTACATATCTTTGTTTTAATAAAATGCCCGAGTTTGTTCACTTCACTTCATGAGCTGCATCTTATTCAGGAGGGCATATATCTCAGACCATAAAGTTAGATAGTGGTTGCCTAGATGGCTACTTGATCCCTCTGATTTCTGGATGTACACAAAGGTTGCCACTGGATTTCTTTGTTGTTCTTGACCTCAAGGATGCCTGAGGACAGTCAAATGTCCCCATTGAATTACTGAAATTTTGTCCATATACCTGCCATGATACAACAGCACAAGATACAAGCCATCAAGCATTCAGCCCAAGTCAACCTGTGGTGTAAAGAGGTGGCTAGTACTGTAAATGAGTATAGGGCAGAGGGTAATATAATTAAGGCAGGCATCGGTTTCCAGGCTCAAGGAAGACAGCCGCCATCCAGTTTCTAATTAACCAAATAGGCAAGATAGTCCCTGCGTTCCCACCACCCATAAACAGGGGGTTTGTCTACCCCCCTAGACAAAGGGTAGACAGACCCCTTTGTCTACCTGTGTCTACACAATGTAGATACAGTTGGTCTACACACATCTATATCTAACTACATCAGTCTGCCTCCTTCCACTCACCTAGACTGATGTACACCGAGGTAGCCGCACACAGGTGAACGTAGACACATGTTAACCAAATGTGAATGTTGCTGATATATTTCGGGACCTGTGAGTTGATTCAGAATGGGGGCGAGGATTTAGGTGAGGAGGAATGACTTGTTCACAGTTGATGGCAAACCTGGTTGAAGACCAAGAGCTGTGCTTGGCAACGGTTGATGCTGACAACCGGCGAGTACCGAGAAGTCATTCTTACATCCACACAACTCGGACTGGAGCTTAGGGCTCTCGGTAAAACATATTATGAGTTGTGTCTACGTGCGTCAATGGCGTAGGCACAGGTACACATATGTAGCTGACGGTTCGTCTACACCATGTAGCTGGATGTAGACGGACGTAACATGAGCAAGCCAGACAGACATCACAGCGTAGACACAGGTAGTCGCACATAGCCTCATGTAGCCGCATGTAGCCGCATGTAACATAAGCTAGACAGGGGTCTGTCTAGAGGGGGTCGGAACGCAGTGAGTTAGAATGATTCTAGGCCATATAATGGGCATAAGAAAAAGGAAGCCCTGTGTGGATTCGAACCACTGACACAAGACTGATGTATTGATGGCCAAGAAAAAAGGATTCACAGCATAACCATTGAGCTACAGAATACATGAGAACTTCTTCGCTATCAGCACTCACAACAATTATATTTGAATGCAAAATGTCCAATCAAAATTCAGGACACTGCACGAGAGCCGATCATATTTTGTGTCTGATTACGAGTACTTATGTAATAAGTTCTCGTTCTTTTCTAGAAGTTTACATGAGGGTTTTGCGCGCTGCTCAAATTATCAGTCCTACTTTTCCAGTAGAAGGAAAATAGTGGCTGTGTTGAAGCCCTTTTCAACGATTCCATTAGTTTTTTTGTGACCATATAGTGGCTGTGCTAACGGTTAATGCCGAGCGTACTTCTAAGGTCCTGAGATCGAACCTGGAGGGTACATTTCTTTTCTCGAGGATGCACACCAATTCTTTTGGTATTGCCCGAATGGGATTGATCTTCGTTGAAATTGTTGAAAAGGTGAATGGAGGGCCTGTGGATAAACTGAAGCTTCAAAATGTATGTCAGAGAAGTTAGAGATGTTAAAAAATTCACAGGGACAATCAGAATCTCTGTAATACACACCCAATATACAATGTCTGGAGCTCGGAGCCAGCGATGGCCGGGTCCCAGCCATCAGAGAGTTCAGGTTCGGCTTTGACAGCCGTTTTCGTGACGACCTGGAGCCCTAATATCGACAGAGGATGGTCACATGCTAGAATTGAGTCACCATGCTATGCCGGAGCTGTGGTCTTGTCCTGTGCACGGTCAACCTACCCCAATACATGTGTCCCGGTTGTGGTCGCAATCGATTCAGGCCATCAAAACAACAGAAAAAATGAGAAAAGGCATGAGAATTAAATATGAAGTCCACACGGTATACATGATAGATGAAGGCAATGTCAACAGCAAGCCAACAGTTGCTCTGAATTTCGTCTTTTGTGAGCCACAGAGTGATCTGGCCCAGAAATGTCCTGGTTATTCCAGCACCACAATTTGAGCGGAAAATTCAGTAGTGGGGAGCACACCTACCTCCCCAAGTCAATTAAGGAATCAACATTGAATGCACAGATCTCGTTCAACTTGTGAAGGAGCAAGTGAATTCTTTGTTTCTTCCCCTTTCCCCGTGCACTTTGTTGCCTTAACCATCAGATGTTCCACCCGATATTTGAGCGGATACCAAAGAGAAGATTCTGTTAGCACTTCACCCAGGTAGGTGAGATACCTGAACAGCGACACTGTTAATTGCACAATTTTACCTTTTCGTCGGTATTGAGAATGAGGAAGCAAGTTGAAAGCCTAACAGGCTCAATTTCTAACTACAATTGCCATTGGCCGTGTCCATCCCTCTATTATAACCATGACAAGCTCTGAAAGCCCTTGATCAGCTGTGGAAGGGTGGTGCAGGCCCCCAAGTGTTTGATGACAATTGATCCCCTCCCTGCAGAACTGGACTCAGATGCCCAGAACATTCAAAGGCTTTGTGCCCATGCCTCGTGCATGTATTCCAGTTACTCCCTGTCAGTCATGTTGGAGAGGCTAACCATTAGACTACTCGCGTGAGTAGTCTAATGGTTAGCCTCTCCAACAAGTCACCACCTGAATGTCCCTGTACCCACCACGGAAATTGTATTCACATCGACCACATTGGCTCAAAGTTGGTTCATCAGGTTCCTGAACCCCGTGTTTCCTGGAGGATGAGAGTGGAAACGTTAACAAGGTGCGGAAAAATCAGTGGTGATAACCTCAGGTGTATGCTGTACCTGGTTCGCGACTATTTACTTACCTACTGGGCACGGTTGGATTCCAACAGACAAGGCTCCCCTTCCCATTCAAGCAATACCCACAGCACGCCTAAGATATTCTGCTATCGTGGACTCTTCAGCAACACCCAAACACAAACATCACAATATCCCATCCAAGTAGAGAGAGCACTTAAAGGTTGGTATCCGAATAGGCTTGCCCAATTCTCTCCATATCGTTCCGCCATGAAGAAGACGAATTTGATGATGCCATCCTGTGCACTGTGCCATCAACGCAAGCTGGTGTGCCTATTATTCCTCGGAACTGGACACTTTTTTTTTTTTCAAATGCTGCGGGGTGGTAACCCTTGTGGACCCTGCTCACGAACCAAGACACACTGGTGAGCTACACCCATATACCCAAGACCATCGGTCAGCTTCGTTCAGACTTAGCCAAAGGAGGGGTATGTGTACACCTGTTCCCGCTCCCTCCAATCATCGTTCTCTAATGGCTAACCATGTAGATTTCTTGTCAGTGCAAATATCCATTGCTGTCGTATAAGGATGAACCTGATGGACCCATTTACCCTTCTTTCTAAGCCAGAGGAAGCAGGTCAGTATGTCACACTTGCACCGAGGCTTCCAGGTTTGATGAATCCAAGCACCTAGATAAATATTCAGAGAAACCCAAGCCGCTAAAACCTGTGGACCACGAATATGTTTTCTTTGCACATCGTGCCTCCTCACCAACGTACAACACGACACACTCATAGCACACCTGGACACCCAAATCCAACATGCTTGCAAACGAAGCCTTACCCCACGAACATGCCATGCCATTGGCTTCCCCACCCTTGGACCCAGACCCTCCGCTCACCCACCGCCCGCCCGTGCTACACCTCCAATGCTACCCCAAACACGCATGGTCTGTCATTGAATTTGGACACCAAGGTCATGATGTCATCTTTTACCAGTATGGTAGGCATCACCCTCGCACCCGTCATCTGTGTGTTGTCTGTTGTGATTCAGACTGCGGTGCTACTGCTGGCAAGTCGGTTTGTTGCTTGGCAGACTCAGCAGTTCGTCCTCTAGGGGGAAATTTGTGTGTCTGAAGTCTCTCGATGGCTGCGGAATTCATGTTTTATAAATGTGGTGGTGTACAAACTACTCTGTCTCATAATGGAGGATTCCTAAGGTCATTGATTCCTTCCCTGTGGGAGAGAAAAGCCTTCCAGTTAACACTGCTTTTCTGTTCTACACTCGAGAACAAGAGAGGTCGGCCCCGATGCGATGCGGAGGGAAGCGCTGGCGCTAGTCTGGGGTATGTTGGTCCAAACACAAATGTAGGGCGAGTCCATTGCAATTGTTGCTATTCCGCACAATCCCTCTCTGCTTCGTTCCTTTCTTCGGCCTCTACAGAGAATTCCCCTTTTCCATCAAAGAGTCCGCTCCTTTGAAAGCTCTTGAATGGTGTGCCATCGTTCTCCTGCTCTACTGTAGGACCAGATGTCCTGACGGGGTTTTTAACGGCTACACACAAATACGACGGAGTTGTCTGCGGCATCGTTTGTAGTGGGAGTTCTGCTCCACTTGGGCCTATGCGGCGATGGAGGAGGTGAATATCGAATATAGGTGGGGTATAGGTGTCTCCGCTGGGAGGAAACAGCGGCGGAGTGAGGCAGAAGGGATGGAAAGGTGTTCCCTTTGGTCTCGGTGAGCTTAGGTTCTTTGCGTTGACTGTTCCCTTCCGTTCTAGAGCAGTTTTTAAATGCCTATATTGCAAGGGGAGAACTAGATACCGTTACTACAAGTTCTACTCCATATTTATACCCCAGTGGAGCCCAGTGCACTGCCTTCCCAGGAGTAATATTGAGCCTCCACTGACTCCGTTGTGCGTGAAACAGTTTAGCGGAGCCGACTCTTCGGTTGCCAGCGGGCCCTCAGGGTGGTAGTCCAACACAGTGTACCTACGTTGAAACGCTGACTATCTGAACAAGCGTGAAATGTAGTAAAATGTAAATCAGTGCTTAGAGCACTAATAACACAAAACCAACACTGAACACAAATCCAAACAATAAACGGTGTGAGTACGGGGATCGGACCAAGTATTAGGTCTCTGGTTGTGCTAGATATAAGTAATAGCTATTTACGTGTAAATACTGATATGGTTCAATTAGCCAATCTAGTGTCTCAGATGTGGTCTAGAAAGTGCCAAGGGGTGTTTTATCTCGTGGGGTGTGTGGATTAGTCCTTAGACGTTGTTATCTTTTAAGTATTCTCGGTCCCTTATGATTCTGTTCCTTGTTCTATCAAGTCTGTTTGCCTAAATCCTTATGAAACCCTTACGAAACCCTTATGAAACCCTTATGAGTCTGTTCCGTGTTCTGTTTCCTTAAGATCCTAGCACGAGATGTGATCCAACAACCAACAATATATTGACCAAAATAACTAAAAGAACTTTACAAGTTCCAAGAGGTACTCCGAATGAATACAAGGCTTCCCAAGCGACAATACCAGCAGAGCTGAATACGTCTAGCAAGAAGGGGTGAATTCACTGCCTTCCCTCTCTGAACCTGTCTGTATTTATACAAACGAGTGACACAACATGCAGGACTAATAAAATATAAATAGTACATGAATAATTAGCAATGAGCACGCAATGAATACAAACGGATAAATAAACGGTTAAATAGATACTTTGTTCCGAGACCTATGTTCTGATTTGATTCTAATCCCAGAGATGGCATCATATTATGATGTGGATTTTACCCGTGTATAGCCCTCTCTGCAGAACCACGGTTAAATGGTCATATAGTATGACTTGTGGTGCGGGAAAACGGATAAACTACTCCAACACATGAATGATGGAGTTAGTGGATCAATCTTCCCTAGGCAACAACTGCGCTACACAATCCAGACCTCGGTCCAAGCGTTGAATATCAAACATGCCGTGGATTGATCCGTCGGCTACTGCCGGACTGTTCGGGCCGTGTTCCACTTTCAGCAAAGGTTCCTTTGTTCGTTGATGCCCAACTCCAGTAGTGTACTTTCTCAGGTGTAATTTGTAGTCAGAATGGATGGTGTGTGTATGTCCTTGGTATAACACTTTATCTCTGTCCCAATTCGATCGAATGGTTGGACTTTGAATTACGCGTAAATACACAGCAGCTTCCCAGGCCGTTGACCCTTGTGGTATCGGTGACCTGACAAGTCTTTACTATGTAACTAGAGGTGTAGTGCCTTTAGCCAACAGATCGGACCTCTCTATGGCTCTTTATGGGCAAGATATAGATAAGTTCTGGTTCCACTTTAGTAAGTGGAACAAGGACGCAGAAATTGGTAAATTTCAGGCTTGGCCATTTTGCATGCTTATCAATGTCATGCTTCCGCCAGTGGAATTCCCTCTTTTTCATGGCGGAACACGAGCCCTCCACAGATTTGGACTCCCCTCGATGTCGACCTACAGTTATCAACCTGTTTAGGATATTGTGGTTCCATCAGTTATTTCTTCCCGTTCAGGCAATTTCCGCTTAGCGGAATTGCCTTCCAATGGTTCTGCATTCTTCAATAGTGCTGGGTTTGAGATTCCGCCGCCATAAATCCTGTCGGTCATTCGTTATTACTGGATGGGATTCCGCCATGCATTCCCTCGAGGCAGAATTGATCCATGTGTGCGTGTTTTTAGTCAAAGGGGATTTATAAATTGAATAATGATCCTCTGTTTCCGTCCCTGTATCGGTTCCGTAGCATAAGGGTTAACGTGCCGTGAATGCCTGCTGAGACCAAGGATTTTCAGTGGAGACTCCAGGTTTGATTCCTGGCGGGGCCGTCTGTCTTGAATGATTCGATTTTTATTTTTCCAACACGACTCGTTTCCCACTGCAACCCTGGTGGTTGTTTCTTGTTCAGTGTCGACGGGAGGACCTTTCAAGTGGCAAGATGTGTTTTCCGAGCGTGGAAGCTGTTCCATAAGCGGCGGAAGTCGATGGAACATGTTCTTTGAGCGGCGGAAGGGCTGAATTGGCATCTTAACAGTGTTTCCATGCTTTTATTGTTGGCGGTGAAAACACTAACTCTCAGGTATGTGTGAATGCGAAATGCGAAATGCTAATGCAGCAGAGCTATGAACTCTAAACCACACACAACACACAACACTATCAACAACTAACCCCTCAATAGAGAGAGTCAGAGTGCAAGTTCGGGGGTGTAAGTCAAGTATTAGACTTGATAGCAGCTGGTTTCTCGGTTGATCGCTTAGTTAACTAAGGGTCGCTCTTGCTTTTGCAAGGTTTGACTGGTCAAGTCAAGTTGTATTGGACAAGTAACGTCTAGGACGTCAAGGAGACAGTATAGGGTAGGTTTTAAGACCGTTAAGTCTGCGCTTTTTGTGTCTTTCGACGGTTTCAGTGTTCTGTTCAATGTTCTGGGTCTGTTTGCCGTGTTCTGACTATTGCCGTGTTCTATCAATTGCTGTGTTCTGATTCTGAGTCTGGTATACGATTCGTTCAAAGCAATCTAACCTCCACGGCTATCAGAGCGACGGTTCCAGTGGCTGACACAACGTGTACAGCGCCCCTAGATGTGCTAGCTTGCCCTCTCCTTCTGCTGCCCTATGGTTTACATCACGATGATTACTGTATAATGTCCGTTGGATCGCGGCACCCAAGTCCTGATACCTGGCTCCTGATTGGTCATGTCTTGTTGAGACATATGGTAGGCATGTGGTGTTTGACACGACACATGTGATTGCTGATTAAGTGGATAGAAAGTGTCTTCTTCGTCTGTAGCCTCTAGTCCCGGGCCTGAATAGTCTTGAAGCTTCTGCACAACTCTTCTACCTTCCCAATGATACCCCATAGTCCCTGGTTTGGTTTGATGGTTCATCCACAATATGGTAATCTCTCTCTCTCTCTCTCTGGTTTATCCTTGCGGCTAAACGGCTGGATCATGTCCTTCTGTTCAAGTCATCACCAGACTCGGTCTGGACCCAATACGTGATCAAACACGTCCTCAGTTTTGGGTAAAACAGGTCTAAATAGTCTTGTCGTGAATAATTGGGTTCTTCCCACTGTTGCTTGCCAGCAATTGGTATCTCGACCTCACAACCTCTTTGGTATACTGTTTGTGTCCTAGCAAGCAGCCTTAGGCCTTGTATGTCCTAGTTTCTCTGCCACCATCGTCAAGTTTCCTTAGTTAACTAAGAGATCTGGTGGCCCCATTTGTGAAGGTACCAGTAGAAGTCCTCATTAACCTCGTAGCTTGTGCTAATAGACTGAACCACTCAGTCAGAGTGCCCTGATGGTCCCTCAGTGCATGTTGACACGCTGAATTGTGCAAAATCGCAAAATTCATGTGTACTTGATTTCACAGCTTATCAACGGAGCGTGTTTTCCAAGCGGCGGAAGGGCTGAATTGCGACCTAACAGTGTTTCCATGCTTTTATCGTTGACGGTATGCATTTTACAAGCAGCGGAAGGGCTGAATTGGCGACCTAACAGTGTTTCCATGCTTTTATCGTTGACAGAATGTGTTTTCCAAGCGGCGGAAGGGCTGAATTGCGACCTAACAGTGTTTCCATGCTTTTATTGTTGATGGAATGTGTTTTCCAGGCGACCTTTATGCCCATCGGCGCTGTAGCATAGGTGTTGCATCGCGGATTACTTCACGCACAACAGATTGTTATCGCGGCTGACCCGGGTTCGACTCCTGGTAGTGCCATCTGTTTTCTTTAACATTCTAAGTATGCTCATTGGGAATATTGTCCTTTCTGCTAGTTGTTTCTGTTGTTGTGAGGAATATTACGAGTTTCCGGAGTCAGCGCGTGGAGCCGGCTCACACTGTGTACTGCACGGCACTCATCGCTTCAGTCTATGGCCAAGTCCTATCCACAGGTGCATTAATTATGTTCCACCGTTCTCAATCCATTAGTAGCTATAGATGTGGGTGGGTATCACCATGCACCCTTTCCATTTCTACAGCAACAAATTGTGCAAATCCCAACTTTGTTGTCCTGTGGTCATTCACAACGATGCCAATGAGTTTCAATTCAACTATCTGTTTTACTACAAGCCCTGAGGGGACGTCGACCCACCAACATCTGTTGTCAGTGTTGCATGGAATCTGGGAGCCCATGGATGCCACCCTGATACTTTATGCAATACCCCATGGGTGTCCACCTTCGACCGGAATGTTCGAAACCAAACTGAAGGAGTTTGTTTATCATTGTTTGATCATATTGTATCTCAGTCAAAATCCAGACAGCTTGTGGGTGATCAGAGTAGCGGGTAACTTGGACATAAAGATGTAGACAAGATTGTGGCCTGTCCCCTGATACCCTACTAGAAAAAAAAATAAGTACAAGTTTTGCCGGGCTATGCCATGGCCCACACCCCAAGTAGAGATTCTGTCCGGAAATATTCGAACTCTTGAAATGTTCTTTTTCGTCCCAGATCTTGCGAGTCGGTCCTTCACAAAGTCACTAAGAGCATAAAAATAACGACACGAAAATACGTGTTTATGGCAGGACTTCGAGTCGAACGAAGACCCTCGGGATCTACACGGATACTGTGCGAGCGAAGGCCGATGCACACCCTGTGCCTCCCTGCCTTTATTACCTGTTTTGCATCCATTATCAATGGGTATGGATTCGACTGTAAAGGCGGGTGCAATGCGCTTTACGAGGTGGCATGATCTAGACTTTACACTGTGTAGCGTAGAAATTAAAATAACATCTGGACTCTGGAATGTGATGTACTGTATTCTGAGCTTCTGTGCTTACTCCAAAATGAATAAAAAATGAAGGAGAGCTCAATTTCATGGGCTCAGTTTCTTGGAAAGACCTCGAGTCGAACGAGGGCCTTCGGGTTCAATCTTGCCATCTCCAGTGAAGCCCGACGCGCACCATGTGCCTTCCTGCCTCTTTCACCTGCGCTGGTTCCCTTGTAACTGGGTAAAGTGAACTTGAATCCGAGGTGATAAATGAGGTTACTAGTGGTCAGTCTGTCAAGAGGGACTAGATCGAGGTCCATATGTACTGTGCAGAGATATTCTCGATATTCGGACTTCGAATTGTTCCCTTTCGTCCGTGGTCCTTCAAAAATTCCTGACGTAAATTCAGAGCACAAAAAGAATGACAAGGGGAGACAAAAAACCAGGTGGAACACTGATAGTGGCAGGACCTTGAGTCAAACGAGGACCCTCGAAGTCTAAACTTTCACACATCTCTGAAGGAAGCCCGATGCACACCGTGTGCTTCCCTGCCTTTCTTGCCCATGTTGCAACGACTATAAATGGGTATGGATTTCATTGCTTCAAAATGAACATATTAGTTGGCAACATCTGGACTTCCCTGTTCGCATTCTTCAGAAATTCAAATACTATTCGGACTCTGGACTCTTATTCTGCGCCCGGGATTTTTGTGGAAGCGGGCCTATTGTAAAATGAATAAAAAAGCACAGGTTGAACTAGCCGACGGCAGGGCCTCGAGTCGAACGAGGACCGTCGGGATCTAAATTTTGTCGCCAATTGTTAAATAAAGCCCGGTGCACACCGTGTGCATTCCTGCCCTTCCTGTATGTGTTCCACCCATCATATAGGCATAGATTTCAGTGCTTCAAAATGGGTAGGCGGCAGGCAGCATCTGGACTTCACCGTTCAAGTTCTGCAGAAATAAAAATACTATCTGGACTCTGGATCTCTACGTTCGCCCGAAATTCTCGTGGAATCAGGTCTATTGCAAAATGCACAAAAATGAGGAAGGGGAGCGTCAATCATAAGGGCAAGACCTCGAGTCGAACGAGGACCTTCGGGTTCAAATGCGTCACTTAACCATTGGATCCCGGCGCGCACCGCGCACCTCCCTGCCTTTCTTATTTGTGGTTGAATCCATCATAAGTAATAAGCTGAGGTGGGCTACGAAATACCCAAAAGATATAAAATTCCAAGATCTTGTATGGCAGGAAGACCCTCGGGATCTAAACTTTCATTACAATCTACCAGCGAAGCCCGACGCGCAGCATGCCGTTCTCACCTCCGCTGATTCCTTTGTAGCGGGTAAAGTGGACTTGAATCCGAACATAGATATTATCGATATTCGAACTCTCAGATCCTCCTAGTTGGTCCTTGCTTTGTGAATCCGCTCAGAGAGTAAAAATAATGACACGAAAAATCCCTGCTAGTATGGCAGGACCTCGAGTCGAACGAGGAGCCTCGGGATTTAAATTGGTATTCGACTCCTCGAATCAATTCTCGATACACACCGTGTGCCTCCCTGCCTTCCTTACCTGTGTCGCATCCATTACAAATGGGTGTGAATTTCATTGATTCGAAATGGGTGTAGGACCTAAGGCACTAGCAACATCATGTGGACTTCACTGTTCAAGACCTGCAGAAATCGAAATACTATCTGCACTCTGTTGTCCTGCACCTGGGATTTTCGTGTGATCGACCTATTGCAAAATGAATAAAAAATGCGAGAGGGCGCAATTATGGCAGGATCTCGAGTCGAACGAGGACCCTCGGGATATCATTTTCACTACATCCTTGAATCAATTCCCGATGCACACCGTGTGCCTCCCTGCCTTTCTTGCCAGTGTTGGATCCATCATAAGGAATAAGGACTCGGAACTGAGGTGGGTCAAGGAATATTCAAAAGATATAAAGTTCTCGTGACGTCGCGTACGGCAGAACCTCGAGTCGAACGAATCAGCTGCAAAATGCATCTGCACACTGGAGTCTGAACCTTATTCTGCGCCGGGCATTTCTGTGGGATCGGGCCTAATACCTATTAAAAAATGAAGGAGCAAGATTTCCTATGGAACGTTGGCAAGACCTCGAGTCGAACGAGGGCCTTCAGGTTGTGTATACCATCAAGGTCGAAGAATTGAACCCGACGCGCACCGTGCGCCTTCCTGCCTGTTGCACCTATGTTCGTATCCGTGTAAGTGTAAGTGGGCATAGCACGCGCGCGAATCATCCCGAGACGCGTGACGTCATCGCTCCGGCTTCTCGAGAGTCGAGACTGAGATCATCCAAAAGTATTCGTAACAAATTCGATTGATTCCGATCAACGCGTGTCTACAAGTGCATAAAAGTACAGTGATAGATGAGGTGGTAGATACAGCATAGACGGTGTTTGTGGGAATTGCGAAGGGTGGATGCGAATGAGGCTCGAAGATGCAGTGGATACAGCTCCCCGGCGCACTGCGGGGAGGGCGAGGGTGAGGTTGGCGCGAGTCGAGGGACATCGGATGGCAGGAGAAGTGGGATAAAAGAGACGAGCCTCATATGGACATTACCCGACTCCTCAGCCGCCTCTTCGCCCTGAAGACGCCAAACTGCACGCGCAGACTCAGCGCGGCCCACTGCCTCCTCAGGTCCAAATGAGGCTTGGAGGGGGTGCGGCCACGCTCCGCCTCCTCCTCGAGCTCGGGCTCGAAGTCGTCCTCGGTGTCGTGTGGGGAGGACGCGGTGGGTGATGACGCGGAAGAAGAGGTGAAAGAGCACGACGCGGGCGAGGAAGACGAGCCGGTGGACTCGATGCTCGCGCGCCGCGCCTTCTTTATCTTCCGATGCTGGTGATGTACCGCAGAGGAGCAGCTGCTTTCGATCTCGTACGAAGACGGTGTGGCGAAGGGTGCTGCATACGGGTACACGGGGTACTGAGGCGCCGCGTAGGAATGCAGCGAGGGGATTGCTGGTATCGGGACGGTGACACCCCTCCGCCGCGAGGGGTACTCGTACGATGCGTACTCCTCCTCGTCCTCGACGTATTGAGGCCGGACTGGTGAAGACCGGCGTGGGGACGAGGTCCGTGTGCAAGATGTGCCCGAGGACGGCAGAGCGGACGTAGATGCGAGGGGAAAGTGGTAGCTGAATTCGACGACACCGGTGGGCGATGCGGAACGTGTCATTTCAAGTATCGCCTAGTGTGAATCCCGTAGAGGTAGGGTGTTCGGTGGACCATTGGTCAGACATGAGGGCTCCTTATAAACAGAGCCTCTCCCAAAGCGGACAGTGCCGCTGAATCAGCCCCCTTTTGGATGCCGCTCGGCTCGCTTCCGGATATGGAAACGGGCCGGGGGGCCAGGCTGGGTCTTTCCGTGACCAGTCACCTAGCCTTGCTGCGTGCCCTCGATGTCTTCCTGGTTCTTTCTTCTGGAGGCAGGCTGCTCAGGCCGTGTCTATTCATGTTCTGTTCCAGTCGTGGTCTCCATCTGACTCGCCCTTCGCAAGAGCAAGATGACTCAGACGCCCGGGGCACGGTGTCTCAGTCAGCCTCGCAACAATCCGTTTTACCGATTATCCACGGCACATGCGCGCACCCACCCGGGTCCCTCTCACTGCTCGGGCGGCCGTACGGAAATTCCGGAAAGCTTCAGGCCCGGATTACACGCCCATGCATCCACTAAAATCCGAGCTGTTTTCAAATCGCGTCGTTTGCTACCACCCGAAATGTCCCGAGCGGCATTTTACCCGCGCTCCTCGGGGACCTCCACCCTCCTCCACCGCCTGCTCTCTCCGAATCTTCCAATCACGCTTACGCGGCGGGACCATTTGGTAGCGACTCGCCGCTGCGGCGCGATGATACGCGTGTTTGCGTGAACTGGCAGGTACATACGTATTTCCCCGCAAGACCTCGTATCGTCTCTGCTCCAGCGATTCTACTTTCTTTCTCTGTCGCTGGATGGACACCTCGCGCCGGCGTCTTTTCTTCCGCGAACTCTCTTTGTTTTATTGACCCGACCTCGGTCTGCACTGCTTACAATCGCGATTCCCGAGGCTTTCACGTCTTCTCCTCCATTGGATTCGGCGTCGTCCACGGATCGTATACATCGTGCTCTTTCATCGCATCATTTTGGCTCCTCGCGGCGTCTCAAGTCCGGTGATGGTCCTCGAGCCGATCCTGTCGCCCCGGTCTTGCATCCTGTTGTCCATGATCTCATCTGGCTTTCCTTGGGATAATCGCGATCCATCCATCCTCCACAATTTGCGTCCCGGATATATCTGAGTAACTTGCGATGAGCGCGTTTACTGATCCCAATCCCCCATCCGCCTCATTCATGTCCGCCCTCTCGACTTTTAATACCATGACGAGTGAGTTTCGCTAATACCCCAGGTCTTTCATTACGCGCATTTTCATCGCACCGATAATCTTATCTTCTTTGTCTCAGAGTGTGGCCACGACCCCGCCTCGCGTCCATCTTTTGATGCTTTGCCCTCGCCGCGCCGCCAATCTCAACGTGCTCCTTCATCTCCTCTTGCGGCCTCGGTTCGGCTTGCTCGTTTTTTCATGGCAACGGAACGTTCTGGATTCCCCGCAACCCTCTGGATTGGGGTTTAAATATTGGTGTTTTTTGTTTTTGTTTTCAGAACCGGGCCAACGTTTTTATCCTATTTGGGCCTCACTCATAGCTAGTTTACACGCCGCAACACAAGATTCCGAAGTGCCCGTCTGATGTTCATACTCTGATTCGTCTGCGGTAATCGTTGCCAACACTCCCGCATACCCGAATTGGGCCCTCTGTTTCATGACGACGTGGCTTCATGTCGCGATACTTTCAGCACCCCCAACGTTTCTGCCACCTCGCGTAATTTGTCAATTGGCCGATGAGGCATCGATGGGGCCACAGACGTTCCTATCGACACCCGTGTGCCTTCCGAATCCGAGTCTCAGATGGACACGCACATGGCACTAGACCCGCCGGACAGGGCCACGAATGACCGATTCAGCGTTCAATCTGCCTTTCTTGATATCGATCTGCCCGCACACCCGGATTTCACGGACCCGAATCGTATCGAGTATTAGGACTCCCCAGTTAGGCTCACAGATGCTTCTTCCGATCCGTCCCTTGCAGCACCCGCGACAGCGTGTATGGCCGGATCGCGTCTTCGTCCCGTCTCTATGTGCCGTTCCCGTCTTCGCTCCAAAACCTCACCTATAGACGAGCTGCAGTTCCATTGGGAGAGACGAAGACACTGCACAGACCTCCTTGATTCCGGTCACAGTTTGCTTCGAATGACACACGAAGGTGTGTACTAGAATTCGATACCGTGACTCAAGTCGTATACTACTGACTCCTTCGCCCTTTAGCAAAGAAGAGATCGTGGCATACGGCATCCAGGACTCTGCGGGCATCATCTTGGATTCTTCATGCTGCCCTAGTCGCCATGCATTTCATTTTCATCGGCATTTGGGCCGGACGCTTGGAGCCTCGGTTCACTGTCTCCGTCGAAAATCAAAAACTCGTGTCTTTTCTGATCACTGCAACGACGACGGCATTCGGGACCGTGCGTATCACGAACGTTTTTTTAGGTATATGACAATATCGTAGATATATTCCGCCTTGTTGGTTTTCGTTACACAGACGGGCCTCTCATTGAGATGTAGCCTGGAAATGGATCAGGTATTGACGGCTACTCACGACAACGCCTCTGCATGGGCGGGGATCGGTGCTGCGATCTCGTATCTTTGGAGTCAGAAGGCTTTTCCTGTGCGCGCATCGCTGATCGGAGTCTTGTCTGCGGCATGCTATCTTGCGATTATCTTTGCCCTCCATATCACCACCTCCTCAGTGACATTCAACTCGTCTCGCTCATTTGTCGCTGCAACTCGTGGCCTGCCCGCCTATATTGGTACCCCCAATGAGTAAGTCAATCAATTTACGTTCAGATGAGGAGAATGCTAATTAATACCCGTCGCAAAAAGATTGGACTTGAGGCAGTATTCCGCTGGATCGCTTTACTTTCTCCCGTCCATCCTCAATAGCACGACAAATCTGGGACTACTTGATGGGACATTGTATGATGTACTGGACATAGATCCAGTGCTACGAACCGCTGCGGTGGATGCCACGGGATTCAACATTACCTGCGGTTACGTGGCGAATATTTCCTCGCTCTCTTATCTTAACGAATCTCCGACTTACTGGAGACCAACTACGGACGATGGGTCGCCAGAAAGCGCCGATGCGGTTTATTTTGCCATCTTCTCGACTCGTAAGATGCATTTGATGAATTTTACTTATTTTCGTCCTAATCACCCTATAGAACCAGGCGTAATTTCCTCAGCGATACCGTGGTATGAGGGGTACATGCGCGATTCTATTGTTCTCTACAGCACCATTCCGATTCTGGATTCGATCGGGCAAACGGGGCCCTTGGTCAAACTCAGCCTACCCATGGATACCTCAGTTTCTTCTGTCCAAATGTTCCAGTGCTCTCTATCATTGGTGAACCAAACGGCAACTGTTGATTCTCAATCCCACCAAATACAGTCTGTGGGCCCGGACTACACAAAAACCACTTCAACGTCGATGCAATATATACCACCCTCGACAAATGTGACAGCCGATGGGACTTCGTTCATGGATACAGTTCGTCGATCTATTCTCAAATCAAGTTCCCCTTCTTTACTGAATTTGCCAGTGGGGATTATACTACAGTCAGATACCCCCATCTGACTTTCCGCTCGATTTTGGTGCTCTTAAACCGGTCATGGCCAGTGTGGCAGACGTGTAAGCACATCATATCGGTCTTCAATATGTATGTACATTTGATTGGCTGATCTCGGGCATGCCACAGATATCTGATTCAGAAGCTGAATTTGCCCGCGGCCCACTTCAACGATACGTTAAATGTGAAATTACACGACGTGGAAAATGCCCTTTCCGTCGTTGTCGCTTCCATGTTTTGGACATGTAAGTAAATGGGTCCAATCGTTATGAAACCACTTAATGACTACGTAAATTCAAGTGGGTCATATTCCGCCGACACACAGAGCTTCCATTCATCCCGCGTGGAGGAATAACGGGACCGGAGATGGGGCCCTTTCCGATTTAGTAAAACCCCCAATTTTGATGCCAGGAAAGGCCAACGTCACGGAAGTGTTTACGGAAGAACGATTAGAGGTAAGCATATCGATTACCGCTACACCCCCACGCTGCAGAATTGATCGTCCTGCAATAGTTGAACATATTCGCGGTACCAATCCTCTTCCACATCTGAACTCACGCTAATTCTCCTCAGCTCTCTGGTGGTCTTGCGATATCTCTAATTCTGATGGCCCTGGCGTTTCCAACTTTATTATTCCGACGCGGGTTTGAAGACACGGATGTTCCGATCGATGGCACTGGAATTCTTCACGCAATATGGTTGTATCGCAATCAACCCGAGCTCGAAACACTCTTGAAGCAAGTTGAACATCCAACTGATGAAAATCTGCGGGCTGGGGCGATGATTCGCACGAGGTTGGTTGGTGGCCGGCTCCGCAAGCAGACGAGGGGCGAATGATTTATGCTCGGGTGGGGAGTAGGGACAGCCTGAGAGTTATAAAAGTGATACATTTAAATGGTGGATAGGATCCGTATCGAAGAAGTTGACACGATTTCTTTCATGGGCACCTATATAAAGCCTGCCAAGACCACTCCCGCCGCGTCGTCGTCGTCTCAGGGTACTATCAGTGACCGGGATCCGAGCCACCTAAGCACTTTCGGCCTCGTGCACGGGCATGGTGGAATGTAGGTACTTGGTTAGGCCCTCTCAGAGGAAGGTAGGCATCTTAAGAGTAACTTAGGATATTTTAGAGAATTTATTGGGAGTGATTTAAGGCCGCGCCGAATTCTTTTCGGCCGGTACCCCAAAAAGGCAATAAACGGCCTAACGAGCCACCCCGCTAAATCGTTCGTTGGCATCCATCGTATTGAGCCCAGTGCATTCAAAGCGAGTCGAGGGGTTAATATACACAATTCTATACATTCAAAACATACCTATAATACCTACAGGTGCCATAATTATTTGCCATTCTGGGCATGGAGGATGGGAGAAATCACGTGTGAACGAAATGACGCGCAGTGCAGAACGTAGAGAGAAGATCTGGCCAAAATTGAGTTTCTGAAGGTTATATAGGATGTATAGGGACACACCCAATCACAATACACAACTGCTTCCCACCCACAATCTGCCTAACAGGATCAGTTTTTATACTCCAGTGGAATCGGGTGGTTTGGTGTAGCCGCACACAGTGGATGGCAAATGAGACAGCTATGACTCAGGTTGGAGTCGCCCCGGGTTGGAATTGATAGCAAGAATATGTATATCAAGTCGAAAGTCCGTAGCTCTGACGGGTGAATCGCCGCAGAGGGAGCGATAGTGCGTCACTTGAAATCGGGTCGAGCAACAATTGACTGGTCTACGAGCCAAAGGCAAGTCCATGTCACGGATATGAGACCTGTGATGTATTCTCCCAGATAGTGCGATGAAAAAGAGCCCCCAAACTTGCGAATCGGTGTAGAAATGGCGGAGAAACGAAAGGAGGAAGAGGGACAGATCCGCTCGGAGATAAGAAATGGCTGTTCACACGCCGCCCTCGGGAACAAACGGAGCACAGCTTTTGATCAACGCATCACTCGGGCCCAAAATTTGATATACACCATCCTGGAACATCGTACTCCATCGCACAAGCGCGAAATCGGATAATTATGAAGCGTACGGCCCGGAATATCCAAGTGGCTCGCTACCTAGTTTGGCTCGAAAGGCAGTCGGTGATAGTAGTGTTAAGGGTGCATATATTCTATTTTTTTTTCATTGTCGCAGAATGTTTTAATTCAGGGAAAGCCAAAAAACCTACCTGGGATTACGACTCTAAGTCCGGGTCCGCCTCGAGGATGGTGCCGGGCCATCCAGCAGCCCGGCCCCCTAAATGACAACATTCACCGCAACGATTCCTTGACATTCCTCACTGACCTCTATACCTTGACATCGACACTCCTACACTGGCATCTCGATTTGATATAATGATTACCGTGTCTTATAGTTCACACTCGACTATTTAGTTCACCTGCCATATATTCTATACTACGACCTTACCACTCTCTTATCCGACTCGATGCTTGACTTCGATTGACTTCGACGTGGACTATCGTTCAATTCGATTATCTTTGATATCATGCCTCGGCTGAAGACAAAAGAACTCTTTGATACTCTGTCCGTGCGGAGCACGGGTTCTTACTAGTGTTGTATAAATGCGGTTGCCGTCGCTACTCCTGCGAACATTTTTCTGGGGACATGAATTTGGCCAGGAGATCGAGGAGGTTGATTTGACCGCTGCAGATATGAATTTCAGCACCCAAGTTGATTCTCGCACAAATGTGAATTCAGCTAGGTAATGTTCGCCTGCCGTTCTACATGTTCCCCAACTGTCCCAACCATGAAAATTCGGAGTTGGCCACGGTTTCAAAGTGGTGATTCCAATTCTTGCGGAAATTCTTGCCACCTTCGATGTTGGCAACCCCGCTATCCAAAGCTTCACAGAATATTTGGCTGAGAGGAAACCGATTGATCGACGGCATAAGGCCGGCTACTGGATGCGTACACTTTGCTTGGTTCCCATACCGGGGCCGGAGGCAGTCCTTGAACTTCCATTGATCTCTTTACTGGGCCACAAGACTCTGGATGGACTCTGGGAGTCACAACAGCAGGAGAGAGTCCTCGGAGTCGGTCCTGCTCTCACACAACTTCTCGCCGTCCAGAACTTGAAGGAACTTGGAGAGCTATACAGTACAACCTTAACGGGGACGGGTTCAAGCCGCATGTGCGGTTGATTTTTTGCCTCTCAGAATGCAGTCTGTTTTTGAAACTTAAGTCTTCAGCTCATAAACAATAACTCCATCCATCTTGCCTAATCCTAATATCGGTCTCATGTTTTATATCTACCAATTTTCTAGTCCGAGTCCTCTCTTACAAATCGTAGACTTTTAGCATGTTTTCTGGCAAGTGTGCCTAACTAGAGGGTCATAGTTTGGCCTGTGTCCCTTCTTCAATATCGGTGTTATTATTTAGATTCTGGCCACTTAGTACCACAAAAACACACAGGAAGGTGAACAGTTCGGCCGATAAGCCGTGGTCCATATCGGATATGATGGGATCACTAACACAGTGATGCCATCGCGCAAGAAGCGCAGAAGTCTTTGCGCGCGCTGTCGGCGCATCTCTGTGGTACAAGCTCCTGTTGTCGGCGACACTGGCATTCAATGTCTACTCGGCGTCGCTCTAGCCTCCTTATCCCGAGTTTCCCCCTCCCCGCTCTCCCGCTGCCGGAGAGCCCCGAACTGCCCCGGCAGCCCCCGCGGATCATCCAGGACGACCTCGAGGACGCCCCGCCCCCGAGCATCCTCCACGCTCGGACAGCCCCAGAGCACTCCCCCGACCCGCCCCGGGACTCAACCGACTTGTCTCGAGACCAGCTGCAACCAGAACCGCGCATTCCCTCGTCCCGCCGCACACTCACCCGTGCCCTCGAGCTTGCCAGGGAAGCTGTCCAGCTTGACTCGACCAATGAGGAACCCCAGGCAGTAGTCATGGCGTATGGTCGCAGTGTAGCACTCCTTAGCGAGGTCATGGAGCGCGTACGCCGCGGCGAGGACAGCACAGACCCCTCCTCTCCCAGGCACAAGGGGCGGCCTCGCAGCGCAGTCGCACAAGAGGAGGAAGTCCGCAGACTACAAAACATAGCAAGTCGTCTTGAATATTATCGGCTTGCTCGATGCTGATCCCGCACTTAGCACGATACATATGTAGACCGCATGAACATTCTCAGTGCTATATACAATATCCCCCCGGTACCCTACTCGACTACAAACGAGTACATCCAGATAACCAGCCAGTCCGATCAACAGCAGGCCCAGGCCTCCTCGCCAACTGGTTTCCTCTCTCCCACCTCGGACAGATCAGACCCAATACCCACATCCGACGCATATACCGCCCCATACCCCGACGAGCACGAGCAAGACCCGGGCCATGACCGAGATCCCACAACCGAGGCAGACATGTTTCCGTTTGACCCCTCAAGGTCAGGTCTCCCGCCGGTATCATATCCCTATCCCGCGGCGCAATATGAGGAACCGCCAGCGCCAGCGCCACGTCCACGGCGGCCACGAAACACACCGGCCGCAGCGCTGGCCCTGCCATCGCCGCCGCCTGCCAACTCGTTACCCCCACCTCCGCTGTATGAGCCGGCCAGTTTGGCTACGTCCATAATATATTGGCCAGATGATACTACCGGAGTTTCGGAGTACGTTCCGTGGCCATCCGTTGAATATATGCCTCCCTAACCGTTGCATCTAAGCCTCGAAACAGATTTTGCCCCCAAACCTACTGCAGGTCTGGAAAAATTTATGAGGGACCATCCGAACGGCGGGGCTTTTGTGTCAGTTCACCAACCGTCGAAACCATTGGCTTGGCTGGAACACAATTACGATCTCCCCCTTTTGGAGCACATTCGGAAGACCGGAGTACTCAGTGGCCCGATCCCGATGCAGTTGTTTCCGGAAGTTTCTGCGCTAGGTATTTTCGGGCCACACCGCGATCCAAAGACGGCCGAATTAGCTCAAGCACTCGCTAATATATCTAAATTCCCGGTGATTGCACGACCATCTGCGAATGACCCAATGTTGAGGTATTTTCATTTTTACCTTACTGACGGCGGGGAATGCTAATAATTCCTTCAGGTTCCAGACCACAGTCGCAACAGAAAAGAGCGGGGGATTAGAGAAATCGTTCTCGACTGCACCCATCGTCGTTATGAACGCTCAGATTGATGGCGGTAACGGCGCAGCCGGAGGGAATCGCCGAGGACTACCTTCTGGCGGCGGGAATGATCCAGACGGCCGCGGGCACGGCCATGGACCGCCCGCCGGCGGTGAGGATCCAGAGGGACCACCCGGCGATGGTGGAAATGATCCAGACTATAACGAGGATGGTGGTGGCGGTGGTGGCGATCCAGACGGCGAGGGAACTGGCACTGGCGTCGATGATGACAACTGGGCCGACTGGGCGAGCCCCGTCCATCGCGCAAAATTGGCGGTCAATATGGATTTCCGCGTCAGCAATTCGGCTGCGGAAAAGTTCACTGTACCCATGGAAATTATCTGTCGCACGCAGGCGAGTGTGACGGTCTTGTCGATGCAATTATGTCCCTTACTGTTCATCATCACTACAGTTCAAAACCCACGGAACTAAAAATGTCGTGCTTCATCCCAAACAAAAGGAGGAAGAGAAAGCTGCAGACGAACCTCAGGCAGAGGTCCATACAATCTTAAAAGTCCAATTCAAACCCGACCGAGTTGCACTTGAGACCTCTTTTACTGTCCTTGGATTTCTCAGTAATCGGCCACGTTCCATCTTCGACTCTACTGAGTATGTGGTACAATTTGCTGTTAACTCACTAATCGCGCTTTTTTTCTTTTTTTTGGGTCCTTTAGTTTGGACGTCGGCTTCAGTGAACCCGGCCGGATAATCAAGCATGTCTCGGGACAAACGCGTGGGCACAATTTCGGTGTCACGGGTGGAATTGCTGGTGGATATTCTCCGACTGCCCTCATTAATTATCAATACAACCGTGGAACGAATGAAGCGGTAGAAGCACTTGACGACAAAGTAATTCTTGTTCCTGCCTGGTTGAACCCACTTATCGTTGTCTCATGCAGGTCGCGCAGCCGGTCAAAGTATCACCTCAAATGGGAGAGTCATGCGAACTGGATGGGCGGTCATATGCCTCATGCAACTTCTCCTATGAAGCCCGGCTGGATCCGATGACAGGCAAAAAAATCTCAGTTCCATCTCTCTCTGTCGGCTTCGCCTTTGGTACACATTTCTGGAATACCGATGTAGAGGTGAAAGTCTGATTACATGAGTAATACATCCGCACTCATTCGATGCAGGGTATCCCTGTGCACCCACCCCAAGTCTCTTCTGTCAACCGGCACCAGATATTTATCTGGGTATTTGATCCGCAGTCCAAGATACCGATACAGGGATTTGTATTGGTGTTCAGTGTCGGTATTTTCTTCGTTCTTGACCGTATCTGACGTGACGCCACCACAGACTATGGTATCTGATATCCGAAGGAAGGGACAAATAGAGTGGGATGCATCCCTCAAGATTGACATTGAGTCGGGAATTGGTAATCCATTGTTCTACTATCTTGGTTCAACTTGCCTGATCTTTCCATACAGCATCTGAGCTTGAAGGGGGACGTAAGCCTCATGAAGACACCTCATTTTTTGTGGGGATAGTCCCAATGCCCCAATCGGGGGACAAGCATGTTTCTTTCCAGAGCATTCAACAGAGGCTAAAAGGCCTGTTCAACAGAGACAAATCTCCCCGTTTGAATCCTCCTCCTCCCGTTACCTTGACGCCACAGCCAATTACTAGTATAGGATGGGATTCTAAATATGCTCAGTGGAGAGATCCAGTATATCCGAAGCTAGACAAGAAGTTCCGACCTCTTGAACAAGGTGATGCATCATTGGTGGCCTACGCGATCGGTTCCTTTCCAAAGGAGAAGGAAGAGGATTAATTAGCCGATAGGCACTTGCATTGGTATTACAAAAATACAGATTTTGCCACAAATCACCGTTCAATCTCCTTGTGTACACCGCCGGCATGCATTCCCCCACCCGGTAACTCCGCGCAGGTCAGGATTAGCACCGATAACCTCAAATATGTTGTCGAATCGCCGTAAATAATTACACTGACAATCGCACTAGATCACCGACGGCCTAGGAGCGCGGGGATGACGGATCCCGCCCGAATTCCGACTTCCGCAGGACAGAGAGTGAGATTTGTCCGCGTCGCTCGGCCCGGGCCGTCGGATGAACCAGGTTTGACGGGCATGGTAAGGAGTACAGCACGTTCCAAAAACTAGGGAGGGATATTTATCAAAGGGCACAACAGGCCGAAGATCTAATTGGGTCGGAAGCATCCCTATCGACCGATGATGCATAAATCACGTCCCTCGGCATCCAGGTAATACACGCAGCTTGGAATCGGAGAATCAGACTCGGAAAGCCTGCCGCGGCCCATTCGGAGGCAAGCTGACATGTTCCTAGGGCGGGATCCGCGCACCACCTAAAGATTGAACGATCGGGCGACCCGCCGCCGAGCCTGCGTCCGAATATCATTGATCCCTTTTGCTCTTTTTGTTTTTTATTTTTTCTGTCTTCTTGTTTTTCTTTTTCTTTCTTTTTGGTGCGTCTTGTCCTGCCGCAGGCGAGGGCGCGGAACAGATGAGAAAACCTCTAAGTGTCCGTCTAAATCTCCATCTCGGCGTCTTGAACACAATCTGCTCGGTGATCTCACACTATTATCTTATCTTTTTTTTTTTTTTGAGCGTTTGGGATAATGAAACTCAGTCTGCATGAAGCATTAAAAGCTCATCCGCTTGTGTTTCCGGGGATACCAGATTGCCTTGAAGTCGTCCAGGAGGAAATGCCGTTATGCACTTTGTTAAAATCAGTGTGGGACTCCGACCCTAAGTTTTATCCTATCCCATCTCTATCAATTATGGGTCACATACCCACTAAAACCCTAGACTCGTAACCAGTCTGCTATGCGGCATTTCTTAGTGCAAGCACTTTGCCGCAGGCAGACTGGTACAACTCGGATCAAACACTTGGCGCGCGCGAGGAGTTTGAAAATTTATGATGGCCTCTGTTCTGGCCTCAGTTTGGCTCAAAATGCTTCGAGAAAAAAAAATACATAAATTTAGAAACTCTATTCATGAAAACTGTCTCTTCAAAATTTTGTTCAGCTTGAAGAGGATCGTGCAATGGGCCTCGAAATTTATTCGAGAATTGATCGCAGCTGCACAGCAACTTTGATGCCGTGATCGGCTCCACTCAAAATTTCAAACTCTCCGCGCGCGTGGGTTGTTTGTCCCGACTTGTACCAGTCTGCCTGCGGCAAAGTGCTTGCCTAAGAAATGCCGCATAGCAGACTGGTTACGAGTCTACTAAAACCCCCTTTTCTTGTGTCCAAGACATACTATTGTGGACCCCGTACTTGGCCACCCCCCCTAGTTGGCCATTTGGTGGCTAGCATCCGGAGACACAATGTTCATAAACTGGCATTATGAGGGATGAGAGTAGGACCCATAACGAAGGCCTGAACCGAATTTGGAGTCCAAGTGATGAGTTGATGGAAAGTTACGACATGTCGGATCAGGCTCCGAAACGTGTGAACATCATTTTCTTATTGCCGACGCGGCTCAGAGGTCTGGGCTCAGCTCCCTTTCGACCAATTCTTCGCCATTCCAGGAGTTTGTGGACTTGTTCTGTTCCCCTGATCTGGGCGGATCATTTTCCACTATTTTTACCGTGTTTAGGCCAGAAAATCTTTTGCTATCCTCGGGTGAAGGTACCACTCCTTTTTTTGAGGGACTCATACTGGCAGACGTCGTATAAGATGAAACTGTGGGGCTACTGATCTGGAACTTGGCATGAGGTCTTTTGGAATCCAATACTTCAACTTAGGATGCACTTCGAAATTTTAGCTGCTCAGCTCCCCTCTCAGTGCAATGCTTTGCCGCAAACCACACAATTTTGATCCTGCCAACAGAGGGATTTTTTTGGGGAGCTGGGAGCACTTGGGTATGAAGTTATCAATGCAAATATGTTGTATAGCCTTCTTTCACACTGTTTGAAGCCCAATTTGAGCTGCAGCATCGTTCCATCCTTCGCTAGACACGCCATTGCTCCAGCACCCTCAGTTCGGGCTTTTCCCCCATCCGAAGAGCACTTGTGTACACCCCGAATATGGGTCGCATGTAGACTGAGATAAGTTCTAATTGTGGATATATACCCTAGTTACGATTCCCGATGGCTCCGGTCGCCGAGTTCAAGCTTCAAAGCTTGGCTTGGGGAGGTGGCCAACTAGCCTGTTATTTGGGCTTGTTGTACTGCCTTCCAAAAAGAATTCACTGCGAAGGCAGATCTTCATGTATTTGGGTGGAAGTGGGCTTAAACTCTTCGTAGGATGCCTGCCTTTCATCTGACGCGGTTCCGCGCGCGTAGTATGATGCCAAAGGCTGATAGCGAAGCATGAATGCTTAGGTGGCCAAGTACGGGGTCAAAAATAGTATCCCAAAATGGCAGCATTGGCGTTGTGACTTCGGTAGCTCGAGTAGTCATGAATCAGACAAAAGTAAGCTGACGCCGATGATGTCCGTGGTTCCCTGTGGTTCAGATTTTGGGGCCAGAGCTGGTCGCTGTTCGATGAGGGAGCGGCAATGAGGTCGTGCGTCATGTCGGAATTTGTGGGGCGGGATTTGTCGTGGGGCTGGAACGAAGCGGGAATTGTGTTGTCGGGGTCGTTTGGGTTGCAAACCAAAAACAATTCGTTGTTGGTAGCGAACTGCCCCTTATAACAATCCACAAATGATTGGGCGTAGAGTGAGGCCGAACCAGCTCTGTTCGTTTTCATTACGATTTTCCACGGCGGAATCAATTGGTGAAGGGTCAAGAGAAAATGGACGGAGTTCAGACTGTAGGCAGATTTTATGAACCATGAACTAGGTTGGAGTTGGACAAGCACATGACAAAGCACCAACGGACGTCAGGTTGAGTGGCAGGCGTATACACCGCCCCATACTAAGGTGTGATGGGAATGCGCGGGAACGAGAGAACGAGAGAATTGTTAACGAGAACGCAGTTGCAACAGTGGCCGCGAAAGTAACCCCGTCCATATGACCGTTGGCCACACTCGCACTAGGTAGTGAAGGGCGGTGTGCGGGTGACTACACTCTCCCTGCCCACAGCTGGCCACACGATAATTCAACTCGTCGCGCGCCTGCGGGTGTGGGCCTCTGTGGGCACGCCACACTATTCATGGCCACGAACCAAGCCGGTAACATAAAGGATCGGCTGCCGCGTCCACAAAGCATCGCCTCGGCCGCCAGACGCGAAGTGGCCCGAAACAGGAAACGGTCGAGTCCACAGCCGAAGAAGGAAATCCGAAAGGCGCAGAAATGGACGCGGAGATCAGCGAGCGGGAATACCCGAATCGAAGTCAGGACGACTTGAGGGGCGCGACGACCTAAAGACGGAATGAAAACGAGGCGCGGCGAAATGGCGCAACACACCGATATGGGAATAAACGTGGATGCGGCGCGTCGTCTTACAGCACGAAGGGAGCGGGATGGCTTTGAGCGCCGCAGGAACACAGCGGTCTAAATCGGGGAAGAAAATGAGGCGCTCGACAGTCTTAGTAAGGAATCACACGCGGCGGACGTGTTTCCTGCGAAGGAACACGGATCCCGTAGCGCACGGCTGCAGATGCAGAAATAAGTACGAACGAGGTCCCGCGCCTACCGCCCGAGTGCAAACCTAAGCGCCGCAAAAACACGACATTCCGAGACGGGAAATAACTGTCAATGATGTTAGACCAGGTCGGAACAATGAAATCAAACCGGAACGAAAAAAAAAAGATGTGATGCGTGGCCGTAAGAGAAACGACTCGAGAGGAGTTGAGCTGTTGCGCAAGCCGAACCACATCACGCGACAAGAGACAAAAGCTATAAGCACGTTCCGGGCCAGTTGGAGGACAAAGCACAGAATCCCGGAGATGAAAGAGCGCGAGGTTATTATCGCGCACGTTCAGTTACAAAGGACGTCCCACGAAAGATGTCACGTGAAAGAGAGGTTGAACGCGAGGCGGGGTCGTGGCACAGTTTTAGGCGCCGGCACGCATGTGGGACAAAGAGAGAAGCCAAGCAGATAAGATGAGATTATGTCGGGATCTTTGAGGCATGGCGATCTATCACTGGGTGCGAGGCCAAAAATACGCGGCATGAAAGACCAGTGGTATCAGCTGAAATGGCTCGTCATTAAACTCGAGGATATGAACGTGGTTGAGATGTGGAGAGATTGGGATCATTAAATCGCATAGCCATAAGATATATCCGGAACGCAAATCGCGGACGATGGATGGATTTCGGATAGATAATAAAATGACTCGTTCCTGCCCTTGAGTCCGGAGGCAATAAGATGAGAAAGGCCGACTCGAGGGCCGATTGTAGATCACCGGACTCGAGAGAAACCGCGGAGAGGACGGTCTCCGTTGGCTGAAGAAGCACGATGCGTACGGTCCGGAGAATCGCGGGCCAGATCAAGGAGCGCGGACCGAGGTGTGTCGAAGAAACGAAGAGAGTTGCAGCCGGTCCGGCTTCGATTCGTCGAGAAACGCGGAACGTAAGTCACCGGGCTCCGCTGAATATCCCAGGCAAAATCGTGGACGAAGAAACAACAAAGAAAGAAAGAAAAATCGCCGCACCAACGCGTATGTTTTCACTGCGGAAATATACGCGTCTCCTATCCGGAGAAATGCCAGCCGTGGCGCGTAAGCGTGATTAGCAGAATCGGACGAAGCAGGCGGTGGCGGTCCCCGAGAAGTGCGGGTTAAAGACCGTCCGTGGCGCTCGGGACATTTCGAGAACCACGCGATTTGCTGGCGATTTGCGGAAAACAGGCGGAATTTTGGTGAGCACAAGGGCGCGGGTGAAAATTGGACACGGAATTGGCGCGGAAACATTTGGTTGCCGGAGAAGCAGCACAAGTGAGGAGTGAGGCTGAGCAAGTCGGAGGTGTATATTGTGGATAATTGGATTGGTGAAGAAATCACTGGACGGTCTCAGTCAGCCTGAGTCATCTTGCGCAGCGCGAGTCAGATTCACGTTCGTTCTAATCTTGTCCCAGCCAAGGATGTGCGCCAGAGTATACGCAGGTAAGCAGAAGGCCCACAGCAGGTCATCGAAGCGGCACGCAGCAAGGTTAGGTGAGGGTGCGTCCAAATCGCGCACCGGAGACACGTCGCCCCGGCTCGTTTCCATTTTTAGAAACGAACGGCTCACATCCAAAAGGAGATGATTCAAAGCGCCGCTTTGGGAGAGGCTCTGTTTATAAGGAGCCCTCTTGTCTGCCGATGGACCACCGAACACCCGCAGCCACTTGCCCTCTGCTCGACATCTAACGAGCACATCTACGGGATTTCAGTAACATATCTACGGGATTCACACTAGGACACACCTGAGATGACACGCTCCGCATCGCCCACCGGCGTCGTTGAATTCAGCTACGACTTTCCCGTCGCATCCACATCTGCTTTACCATCCTCACGCACATCTCGCACGAGGCCGTCATCCCCACGCCGGCCTTCGCCAGTACGGCCACACTGGGAATACGTGGATGAAGACCGTGACGAGGAAGAGGAGTACGCGTCGTACGGATACCCCTCGCGGCGGAGGGGCATTACCGTCCCGATACCAGCTATCCCCTCGCTTTACCCCTACGCGGCGCCTCAGTATCCCGCGTATCCGTATGCCGCACCGGCCTACGCCACACCATCTTCGTACGAGAGCGAGAGCAGCTGCTCCTCTGTCTCTCATCACAAGAAGATAAAGAAAACGCGCCCCGCATCGATCCAGTCTATCGACTCCTCTTCGCCCTACTCCTCCCCTTCCTCCGCGCCCTACGAACTCGAGGACGACTTCGAGCCCTCCTTTGACGAGGAGGAGGAGGAACGCGGTCGTCAGCAAGACGTGAAGGAGTGCAAGCCCCACCTCGATCTGCGACGGCAGTGGGCCGCGCTGAGTCTGCGCGTGCAGTTTGGCGTTTTCAGGGCAAAGAAGCGGCTGAGGAGCAGGGTTATGAGTGTTTAGGTGTCGTTCCCCACTTCCATTCACATTCGACGCACCATTCGTCGCCCCTCCGAGCCTCAGAGCCGGCGCATCCCCCGCAGTGCGCTGGGGAGCTGTATCCATACCCATCGCATCTTCGACAACGTCGTTCGCATCCGCGCGCCGCCTACATTCTGCGCCGCACCATCACATTCCCCGGATATCTTCACGCACATCATTCGTCTTCACACCGCCACATTTTCCGAGGAACCATTACTTTATCATCTGACATCTATGCACTGTATCCACCATTGTACCAATCTGCATATCGCACATTGCTTTCGTAGAGAATTGGAATGGAATTGAATCGAGTTTCGAATATTTTCTAGTGTGATATAAGTCGCGAAATAAAGTCAAGGAGCGGCGCACTTACAGCTGTTTCCGAAAAGCTTGACACTCACATGTTTTTTTTTGCTCGCAACCAACTTTTGATCGAGTGCTAAGGATTACCTGGTTTGGGATTCCGATCAGTCATGTGCTGCGCTTGCCGTCGGCAATGCTCTCGCTGCCGTTCGCAGCCTACCCCAAAACTTGTCCTCAAAATACTCTGCATGCCTTAAAAGTGGCTAGAGCACTTACAGAAGATGTTTGGTGTATGAAGTCTGGGCAAGAAAACATCTGGACTGTATAGTTGACTGCAAGTTCCCATTTGTGGCCTCGGCTTGACGTAGCTCGGCTACGCTCGGCTAGCCCAAAGCAGTAATCCTTAGCCCTCCATCAAAAGTTGGTTGAGAGCAAAAAAAAATCGCGACTGTCAAGCTTTTCGGAAACAGCTGTAACTGTCAGCGAATGATTGAGCGGCGCCGCACAAGGAAATCCTGATATAAATTTGAGTATATGCGCTCGAGTACACTTCTGTGTCTATCAATCGCACCGGGCGGGTGAGAGCTAGGAGGGTGGCGTGCTGCGTGCGCGGTATGCATACATCCCGCGTCATCACAATATTTGGGTGCACGAGACCTTCCGACCTGTATGCTCAGGCCGCCGTAGATAAGGAAATATATCATCCAGCATATGCGGCATCAGGGCGATATCCTGTAATCAATTATCGCAGGAGGGGAGTGGAGGAAGAGGAATTTCTCGCGGACTTCCCGGCCGTCATGGTGATAAGCCACAGAAAACGAGTTGGACCGAGGCCGGGATTCTTTTGGTACAAGTGAGTTCGAAATGATGCACGGGAGAAATATTGTCGAGGTTCGAGGGAATTGGATACGTGCCAGTGTTTTGAAAAAGGAGAATATTAATGTATTTGGCCGTGACGTACCGCAAGAGGGCTTGGAGGAAATATTTTCGGGTGTCGGGTGAGGATCACTTACGGCGAGGAAGGGAAGACGCGTCATGTCCCCGCAACGCAAACTATTTTTCGCGGGTTAATGATGTCCCGGTCGCCATCGAAGAATGGACATCCGGTTTCATTTAGCAGCTGGTCTCTGAGATGGTATCAAGCAAACCAGGCTCCGGATCTGTCAGCCTGAGTTCGTATGTGTGCAGCCGAGTCGTACCTACTCTACAGCATCCGACAGCCCTCCGGATCTTTGCTCGCATCTCCCAAAGTCGCCGCCAGAGAGGTGAGGTGTAGAAGGTGCGCAGCAGTTGTCTACTCTCCGTCGGAAGATGGGTGGAATGTATCCGGCGGCTCGAGCCGCTCGACCGCAGCTATCGGTATTTCGGAGTCGGAGGAATTTTTCGAGGGAAATTCGACAGCGAGGCATGCAGATCGGGAGAGAAATTCTCGGAGAGGCATCGGATGTATGGCTTCTTGAGAATCAGTAAAAGGAGCGATGACGTCACGCGTCTCGGGACGAGTCGGGTGTATTCGGAAACGGGAGCATTCGAAGATCTCGATGATTTCACGCGCCCGCCGACTTGACCACGCGAAAAATATTTGCCCTCTCATGAAATTTCGCGTGGGCAATCACATATCCCCATCCGAGGTTGAACGTTCGAGTATCGGTATAAATATCAAGATCTACAATCTGCCAGAGCTAGGCTCGAATCCAGCCTGTCTGTGGAGGTAAACCTGTCTATCGGCCTGTCTATGAAGGTAAACCTGTCGATAGACAGGTTTACCTCCATAGACAGACCAGTTCCTGGTCTATGCGAGAGCTTCCAGCATACCACCTAACAACATCAATCAGGAAGCTCTCTACGCTGCGGCTATCTTTTCAATTTCTCTCGAATGGGTATATCCAAAACTCCTGCGACTTTGAAAGGATCCGACACCCGCCAAAAAGGCAGGAAGGCGCACGGTGCGCACTTACACTGAGACGACTTGCAAGCCGAAGGGCCTTGTTTGACTCGAGGTCCTGCCATGTAAAGAATCCGCCCTGTTTTTAATCATTTTGGAATAGGCCGTGATTCCACGGCGGAAGATCCGAGGAAAACACAGAATAAGAGTCTGGAGTCCAGATACCTAGTATTTCTGCAGATCGCACAATTCAAATGATGACGCCTAGGAAAGTCAACCTTTGAACATACCCTTTTACAATGGATGCAAAGTAAGCAAGAAAGGCAAGAAAGCGCACGGTACGCATCGGGCTCGAGTATTGAGTTAGATCCCGAATGCCTTCGTTCGGTGAAAGAGTGTTCCATCGAGGGATTTTTATTTCATTTTAAAGAAGCAATAACTTGAGAATTTGAGGCAAACAAAGTGTAAAGAAGAATCCAGACATAGAGAATATGTAAAATGATGTAGACCGGCTTCCGAGCAGTAGTATCGAAAGACTTGGATGCGGATTTTGGCGGTTGACCCTGGATTAACCAGAAGTAGTGCAACGTCGAGCCGGATAGAACTCGCAGGTGAGCTGGTTTGGCTTGGTGGAATGACTGGGAGAGAGAAGGCGAGGAAGCACCGATAAGATTCGATGTGGGCTGAAGGGCGGGGAAAGGTGATCCATAGAGTCAGAAGGCACGCCCGAGTCGCGCGTAGGCCCGAGATGCCCACTGTGCAGAATTTCTATCGCTTCGCGAATGATTGTGGCATGGAAGCGAATCCGAGAAGAGCTGGGATTCAATGGGGAAATAAACGACGGGGATGAATAAGTAGTGGATCCGGGTGCGCGGCGAGCGAGCGGCGGGGCGCGAGGGTGGCTTACTTCGAGTCGTGGAGAGTCGAGATCAAAAATCCAAGTTAAGAGGTGAATCCGCAGCGGTGTCATGACTCGGATTCTGGTGCAGCATACGTATGAAGGAGTCGACGACAAGACAAACAGCCAGAAGGAAGAAGGCCGCTACCCAGAGAGTTCGCCCACCAGAAGGTTAAGGTGAAACAAAAGAAGCGGTGGAGTGAGGATCGTGTAGGCGCACGTAAGGAGGACGCAGCTCAAAGCGCAAGCTGAGCCAGCCAAGTTAAAAAAGCAAGAGTTAATGTACCGCCTGCGCAGATTGGCAATACCCATGCAACTGATGCGATTCAGCCCCAGGTACGCCAAAGGAGGGGGACGCCGCGCAGGCTTATTGGTGAGTCGTGAGGCGAGCTTCGGGGGTTCGGGTTCGAGAGGTGTACAGACAGAGGTGTGCGGAATCGTATGATTGTCTGGTCACCACGCCCTCCATGCCAGGCCGCGCCGACTTCGAAGGAAGATTTCAAGGAAGCCCATTATCAGAGAAGAAGCGGGTCCAATTCCAATGGGACGATACTCCAGTGAGTTATGTGTACCCTCAGCGCCGGTAAGGATCTCTGTCGAACCAGTGTACTGCCCTTCGAACCGACTCCCAGTTATGTCGAGCTCCACCATCGTAATCGCATCCCGTTCCGATAGAGCAGACGGAGTTCATCTCGGTTCAGATAGAGTTCCGTCCCAGAAATCCCGGAGACCGTTGCCATGGGACAAGGCAGTGGGCCACGGCGCATTCCGGGACATCTGCACCGGAAAAGTACACGGTTTCTGCGCGTGTTGGGCACCCGCAGAGACTCGCATACAGACCGCGAGGGAGGACAACGAGCCGACCAAGTGCCGCTCGTCGATGGCGGAGAATTACGGCGAGCGCCTGATTTGACGTTGTGGCGTAACATGAGGCGGGATTCCCCAGAAAGCGCCGACACGAGGCAGATGAGACAGAAATATGCGGCCTCTCCCCGACGAAATGTCGCGTCAATCGCGCGGCAAAAATCGGGGAGTGGATCCAAAGTGAATCAGACAACATTGAGTCGAGCTCAAGGTTGCCGAGGCTGGGCCACCGCAGATCCACAACCATTAGAGAACATCAGCCAAATTAAAGCGCAAGCCCAGGAAGGCTAACCTGCCTCCTGTCTAGTCTTGCCAGTCGGATTACGACTCGAAACACGCTGGAACTTGACGATGGGCCGTTCTCGGATCTCGCAGTGCATGCTCCTGGCAGCAGGAAGTCAGATACATTCAGATATAGACGACATGCGCAGATGAGTCGTCGAACTGGCTGAGATCCGCAAGTAGACAATCCACAGCGAACAGTAAAGCCAATCCAGCTCGAGAGGCATCGAGTGAAAAAAAAACACGCACGGCCCAGAATAGTGCCACGGCGTGGTGGAAGTGATTAAAAACGAAGCAATGTGAGCCGCGTGTGGAATTAATTGTAAGATGGAGAAATTGTGCGCGGACCTGGCTGCATGTTGCAGTATTTTTATAGAGGCAAGCGCGCTGGAGCTGAGAAGGTAACAAATATCACTTAATGGGACGGGCAAGCTCGACGTACCTAAACGGCCAAGAAATCGACACCAAAAATGATCGAGGTGTCAACGTTTGCTCAGACAAGCCAAGAACTGGCCTCGCCGAACAGTCAGGGCAAAACAACAGGGGCTGATGAAGCGATTTGAATTTACTTCACATTCAGCCACGCCGCCCATTAAAATCGTGGAAGCACAAGTGCCTTCCTGCACATTAGGATCAGTCTCTCTTCGCACATAGCGTTAAAACGCACATACGCGACGTTTAGAGTGATGGACCTGCAGCAAGAATAAAGCAAGTAGAGAGCCGTCCAGTTAGCTGTATTGCGCAGCAACAGCGGAGGAGGAGTAGTATTCCCCGACTCGGAGGGGCGTTGCGTTTCTCGAATGCCACGCACAGGATTGCGGAATGGAGGATGTTTTCCGTCCCGCGACATTTATGTTGCGGACGGCGCACCGAGCCAGCTCGTCCGCGATTGACGGCGACCTCCAGTGTGTGGACAGCTGATTGAGTGGACAGCCGCCTGGCCTAAGTAAGGCACCAGGTTCACCGTTGGCAGATGGGAGCGCGGAAGGGAAAGACCCCCGGTATTTGATGGAGGCGCAGTCAAATATGTCACAATAACGCGTACACAAGGCTCCACAATTTTGCGCCAGGTTGATCTCGACCCGCAATCTTCCGGATGCAAAACATGTGAATGGACACGCGGCCAGTCAGAGATCCTCATTTCCTGCTTGAGCCGTGTTGAAATACTAGGCAGGCTGATTCCTTCGTGCCACTAAGTTCGTGGGAATCATGAATTCATTGTGCACCACAGGATGTATCTGGTGTAATCCCACCGCTAAATCCCACTTCTTCTCATTCGAAAAGGAGTACATAACTGATGTAGAAATTTCAGTCCATCCCCGGTGTTCCACTCGTGGTCTAGTCCACCGGGACATCTCCGAGACTCCATGTTGTCGGGCCAGTCGTCAAGGGATTCTGGGCACCACTCCGCGCAGATCCTGGGCTTCGTCCTTAGCATCCTGCTCCCTTCCTACTCCGTGCTTACCCACCCGCCTTTGGTCCTGATCTCCACTCTCGGGCGCTCCCTGAACCGCCTTTGAGCTTGAAATCAGACACACCCAGGATGGGAACCTTTTAAGGTCGCTTAAAAGACCTATGAAAAGAATGTGTATTCGTAGTCTAATATATCTTGATTGATTTAGTGAGATTCAATGAAGTAAGAAAGGATTACAGACACAACTAGAATTCATAGGTCTTTTCGACTTGATTGATTTCTATCTTATTCATCATGTAAGAAAGGTGTCTGAAAAGAACATCAATCAGGTGCCAAATCAACCATATTTGATTTTTGGGGTATCGACGGTACATAAAAGCACATTGTAAAGTACATGTTTTAGGCCAATGAGGGATTTTTGCTATTTGTCCGGCATTTTCCGATCCAATGGCAAAAATCCCTCATTGGCTTAAAACATGTACTTTACAATATGCTTTTGTGTACCATCGATACCCCAAAAATCAAATATGGTTGATTTGGCACCTGATTGACGTTCTTTTCAGACACCTTTCTTACATGGTGAATAAGATAGAAATCAATCAAGTCGAAAAGGCTTATGAATTCTAGTTGTGTCTGTAATCCTTTCTTACTTCATTGAATCTCGCTAAATCAATCAAGATATATTAGACTATGAATACACATTCTTTCCATAGGTCTTTTAAGCGACCTTAAAAGGTTCCCATCCTGGGTGTGAGATCAATGTCGGTGTCTCATATCCTCAGCGAAGGTCGGCGGGCTACATACCGGGAACCTGATATCGCCTGCTGACAAGAACTCCGGAACAATAAATGTATAGTGGCGTTTCCGTGAAGCGCGCAAATGAACATAAGTACTGCTGGTCAGGATCCTCCGTATGAAGGGTCGAATAGGCGGAATACTACCAATATTAAGTATGTTGTAACCGAACCGCCCAAGTGATGTAACAAAACTCAGAGACTTGTGTATGAACGTGTTTTATTTCCGAAAGATGCTGGAACAGTACTGCCGAGTTAAGTTCGTGCTCGGGGCCCCTCAGATCTCAGAACCCACCTTCCGTCGGCATTCGAGCAGCTCTCATCGCTGCACTGCAACACAATGGCGAGGGCTCCTCGATATCGCTTTCACTCCGTCCCCGACAAATCTGATTTCTGGTAAGGACCACCGACATCACCGACATCAGGGAATAAAGCTGGTAAGGCCGACAAGCGGCATGGCCCGCTACCAGATTAAAAATCCCTTGCACTTGCTGTATCACTTATTCCTCGGACCGAAGACAGATGTGGACTATTTATTGTGTTCACCTTGTAATCTAGGCTCTTCCCAGTCCTTACAATTCAATGGCTCAAGTATTTCAACTTGAAGGGTGTCCAACAGCACTATCGGTGTCCATTAGAAATAACAGTCCTTGAAGGTGCGAGAAGTCATCAAAATAGGTGGGCTATGCCAGGATCAGATGGACCTATGAACCACAGTCACGACAAAATGTAAACACACTGATAAAACACCATTCAAAGAGGTTGAACCCACCAAGAATTGAGTCGAAGCAAATGAAGCAGACCACAAGTGAACTGAAGACAAGATGAGATGAGCCTGTGAGTATGATCGAACGCAAACATTAGCCAGGATCTTGTGGAGGGCAGCAGAGAGGTTGAATTAGATGTGAGGGTTACATGGAATTGAATGCAGATGAGCTGAACTGAAGATCCACACCAGATATAGGAAAGAGAAGGAAAGGAAGCATCTAATACGTGCTTAGACTTATCAAAAATCAAATTGAACTTGCAGCGGCCAGCATGTAGAGCTGTACAGACAGTGTCACAATGCAAGTTTGATATGGAGTACAGGTGGGTGGACATTTATACCTAGCCAGTGTTCCCGCTTGATGGAACACAACATATATAATATAATCTGAACTGTGGCCGTTGCATGCCCTTGACGGTGATAAGCAGGCAAAATAGCCAGGCCTGAAATACCCATATTTTAGCGCCTTTGTTCTACTTACTAAAGCAGAACACTACTTATTGTTTCTGCCACTATAAAGGACTGAAGCGAGGTCTGAGCTGTCAGTTAAAAGCATTATGCACTGGAGAAGCTGAGAGGGCTACTGGGCCACCGGTACCACGAGGGTCAACGGTCCAGCAGGCGTTCAGCAACTTTAGCTAAAGACGACGTTCAACCATTCTATTGAATTGGGATGATCTACTGCGTGCTATATATCAAAGACATACACATATCATCCATCCAGAGGTCTCTCTACACGGGGAACCAACAAGGGGTCAAGGGTTAGCGAGAAAAGGATTGAGAACCGTGAACTAAAGAGGTTCCTATTCGGGAATAACCGTATCACGCGCTTAGACCGCGGAAGGACACGGGCAACACAGAGGGTTGCCAAGAATACATTTCCATGCTGGGCCTGTCAAGTACGGATCAGTTGGGTATTGAAAAGGCGACCAAAATAACCATACATCAGTGCTCACTAAGGCGTAGTGGGGCTGATATCACATGCATCAGAAATATCAATCTATAATTATCCAGATATCAGAACAAGGGGTTCTTTGAGCGGTTCTACTAACTACCAACAGCTATAGGAACTGATCCATGGCACGGAGCACATTATTCTCCATTCCCGTTTACCCGTTGTACATCAGCAGTATTATTTATTTGTCTATCTTGTTGACACATCTGTTTGTATAAATACAGCTAGGTTTTAGGTGGAAGGCTAGTAGATCCACCCCTTCTTATTAGACGTATCAGTTTTACTGGTATTGTCGCCTGGGAAGTCTTGTATCTATTCGGAGTACCGCTGGGAACTAGCATAGTTCTTTTTGTTACTCTTGGTCAATATATTGTCATTGTTGGATCATATCTGTGCATTGTGGAACCTTAAGGAAATTAGAATCATATCGGGTCACATCGGGTTTCATAAGGATATTGCACGCACACGGATTTGAGACAGAACAAGGAACTTTAACGGACCGAGAACACAGAAAGGGATTTTAGCTAAAGTCAATTAGGACACCAGTAACTACCCCGCCCAACCCCATTGTGATAAAACCCATCTCTGCTTCGTCCAGACTTCGCTAGAGTCTTTGGATCGGCTATTGGAACCACACAATCAGTTTAGCTAAAGTCATTATTACCTTGAACTACTCAAACATCAACCTAATACTTGGTTGGAACCCCGAACCTCGCATCGTTTGATTGTTGGATGATTGTTTAGTGTTGGTTTAGTGGTTGTTGGTGCTTACACATTGATAGTCATTGATTCACGCTTGCACGGTAGTTCATAAAGTCAGCGTTTCATCTGGAGCCCACCACGAGGGGTTCATTTGAGCTATTTCAACGGAAATAGTTGTTTTGCTTGCTGCATTGAATTCACGAACGGTTCAATTGCGCATTTCCAAGGCTTAACCAAGTCTTCGGCAAAAAGAGATCATACCTCAGGTTCCAGTAACTTGGGAAGGACTTAACCGTCATTCTACCACACGGCACGAGATCTCCTCGAGCTAGCACTTCTGCTTCCGCAGAAAATCCGAATCTTGTTGAAGAAGATTCTGAATCGGTTTCAACCGAGTTCCCCAGACCACCAAGGCGATCGGCTAGAAGAGAAGCGTTGGGCTTAGGCACACCCGCTGATCTTCCACCATTACCTAGTAGAGGAAGGACTCCGACAGAACGAGCGCGTGAGAAGGCCAAAAACCAGACCAACGCACGGACTGCCGCTTACCGAAACAAGCAATCAACTTTAGCTAAAGTCTCCGAAGGAACTAGTCGAACTAGCCCTTTACCCGAAACTGCTGAAGAAGACCTCATTGTTCTTCTTTCAACACTTTCACCAACTACCTACCTTTCTGCTATATATACATTCATGGGAACTCAAGGGAACCCAGGTGGAGGAGGAGGAGTACCGGGAAATCTGGTGGCACCTCCAATTCAACAGAATGTCCCAAACCAAAATGCGCCGACCACAGGCCATTTCAAAATTCCATATACTTGGGATAGAAACGCTCCTAGTTTTACTACGGACGACTATGAGGAGCTACGGGATTTCGTGGATCAAATCCGCCAAATCTTGAGTTTGGCTGGCATAACTGATGAGCAAGAAAAGAAAGATCGCTTTACTAGTTATGTATCATGGTCTAAGAGGCAAGCTTGGAAGTCATTGGCATCCTATTCGGCTCCTTCTACTTTCGAGGAGTTCTTGAAAGAGATTTACAAGAGCTACCCAGAGATTGAAGAGGACAAGATTGGGTCCATGAATGCTTTGCTTCGGATCTGTAAGCGGTACAGAGGAGTGACCGTGCTGGAGGAAGGGCGGCTAAGACGGTTCGGGGTGGACTTCCAAACCGAAATGTTGAAGTTGTTACAGGCCCCAGCGCAGATAACGAACAAAGAGGCGGTTAAACTGTACTTGTCTACCCTAGAAAAGGCATTTGCAGATACCTTGAGGATGACTATCAATTCTACCAAATTATTGAAACATCAGCTTCCTGGATTAAATGTGGCTCCAGCAGCAAATGCACCTGTACCAGCTGTTAAAGTTGAACGCAGGGGAGATCAAATTGAATTCAAGGACCTGGTGATCATGGCAGAGCAGATGGCCGCTTCTGAGGATGCAGAGTCCGAGGTATCTATTTTACCTGAGCTTACCCGCTCAGTACACTTCCCAACAGTTAAAATCGAAGAAGGTGAAGAGCGTCTTGACGAATTAGCAGGGCAAGTTGCCAGTATCAGGGATCAGTTGCTAGTACAGCAAAAGCAAGTGGAAGCTCGCCATAATGAGATCCTACACGCATTGAACCAAAATAACAGCCGAACGGCTGGGAGAGATCCTCCACCCCATCAGGATATAGTTCAAGTTGGCCAAGGGGGCCGCTCGAATAATGTCCCTCAAATCCATAATCCTGTACAACAGCCAGGAGGAAACCGTAGTGAAAAGAAGCCGGACTGTTTCTATTGTGAACAGGCTGGGCATTTCTCTCGTGAATGTCCCTACAAGGAGGAGGCCATAACCAAAGGGCTTGTCATTGTTGAGGACGGGAAGACGAAATTGGGAGATGGCAATTGGATACCACGCGGTAATGGGAGTCAGCGTCAGCGAGTAGAGGATTACTGGCGTAATAAAGCCATGGGCCAGAACTACTACAATAGTCCTGTACAGAGCCAATACTATGCGGAAGATAATGAGAGGCAACCTGATCCGCTTGATCAGGCTCTCGATGAAGTCAGGACCTTGAAAGTACGACTCGCAAGGGTGGGGAATCAGGGACAACCGACTTTAGCTAATATCCCACAAATGGCTCAGCCCGCTTATATGGCAGTTCAGCAGCCGATGCAAACCCCTCAGGCACCTCAGCAGAACATTGACTTGGCTCAGGCCTTTCAATCGTTCTTAGCAAGGGTCCAAGCAGGTGAACTTCCGCTTGTACAGGAGCAGTTTGCTGTTACCCGAGGAACCGCTAAAGCTAACGGTACTCAGCCTCCAAATTTCATCTGAGTTCAGGGATAGGGATTGGGAAGCGGAAAACCAAGCAGAAACAATCCCTTGAGAACCGAGATGAAATTAATTCCGCAGACGTAAGTCAGGATTGGAGAACAAGGGCAACAGCAGGGTCTATAAGAGAGGAGGAAAGTGATGAAGAGGATCACTTACCGGAGATTACGAAACAAAGAAAGCTGAAGATAGCTGAGGTTGTAAGGGATCAGATCAATGAAAACGGGGACGCAGTCGCAGAACTACCTTTTGCAGGTGTTCCACCGGCACTGTCAACCGATCATGAGAGACCTGCGGCTAACTTTGGTTCGCAAACAGAAGAAAAAGCCTATAGGGTACGCGCACCTGTCCAGAAGGAGGGAATAGGCAAGAAACTCGCCAACCAAGCACTAAAAGCCATGGTAGAGGTTACCATTGGAGAGCTGGTCGGAGTTGCGCCTGAAGTGCGGGAAAATATCAAAGCAAGGCTGACCAAGTCCAGACACCCGATTTTAGCTAAAGTCGTGAGAGAGGCTGTACTGGCATTCCAGGATGAAATAATACCCCTGGAAGATGATGATGAGGAACTAAAGTTGGAATATGACGCACTCAGCATGGATGAGTTGCCTCGAGTAAGCAGTTATATGGTGGCCGACGCGAATAATCGGGAGTTTCCCCCGGGTTCAATTATGATACCTGATCCTTATATGCAGTACTTAGAAAGCTTGGGACCTGATGAAATCCCTAAGCAAGTATATGTCGCAAGGGATTCTGCATCTCTACGAGTCGTCTATCCTGTGGTGAATAACCGCGGGGAGGTTGAGTCGGTAACGGATTCTGGATCTCAGATAGTTTCAATGTCCCTAGCGCAAGCAAAAACATCGAAATTGTCTTGGGACCCGGATATTCAGATATATATGCAGAGTGCGAACAACTCACTTGAGAAATCCGTCGGGTTGGCCAGGAATGTACCCTTCAAATTTGGGCCAATCACGGTTTACTTGCAGGCCCATATAATCAATGGTCCAGCTTATAAGATACTATTAGGGAGACCTTTTGAAATCTTAACCGAGAGCACTGTACAAAACAGTTCAGATGGAAGTCAGACAATTACCTTGAAAGACCCTAACACGGGGAAACGTTGTACCATGCCCACTCATCCGAGGGGAAAACATGAGGACAACGCACTTCATAGAAAGGCAACGGTTGAGTCGGTTCCTGATGAGGATGACCCGCCCATAAAGACTGCTGATCCGGCTAAAACTGAGACGGGTTTTCACCTATCTTCGATGAATTGATGCAAGGGCATGAAAGAGGAGAACTGGCGTTAAAATTCGGTTTCAACAGCAAGCAGGAATTGGAAATACAGGGATATTTCCAGCCAAAGAAGGAGCAATTTTCAGAAACAGAGGTTCTGGAAGCGTATGTTAGTGCATCTATGACATCCAAGGAAATCCGCAAAGACTGGTCAGCCAAGGCCTTATTTAACGAATTCCACAAGGGTCCAGATACGTCTAAAGGGAAAAATGCGCCCAAGTTCGAAGTTTTCACTTGGAGTCAAGCGGATGGGCCTAAAACTGAGAAGGATCAGGAAAAGGTTTATCATGGTTCGAGGAGTGGTTCAACGGTAAAAACTACCCATGTCCTGAGTCAAGAAGTCCGCTGTGCATGCTGTCAATCAGCTGATTTTATTCATCCTGGTCCACAAACCAAGGGGAAGCCAGAACCTGCTCTACCTAAAGTCCAAGTGACTTTAGCTAAAGTAGATGAGCTGTCAGAGACAGTATCAGTGTTCGCTGGGAAGAAATATAAACCAGTAGGGTTAAAAGTCAGACCGGTTTACACGGAATTACCCGATAGATATAGGATAAAACGAGAAATCATTGGTGATCCTTTGAAAGATATGCCTGGGTTAAAAACCCATCCTTCAGATTATTGCCCAACCAAACGGTATGCTGAGGAACGAAAGGAAATCATTGATAAGCTTCATACGGGAGATTTCTTGTGGCCTGAAGAACGGAAGTTGATGCACCAGTTTATGATGGATCAAGATCAAGCCTTTGCTTGGAACGATGAGGAACGGGGAAGTTTCCGTCATGATTTCTTCCCACCAGTGGAGTTCCCTTTAGTTGAACATAACACATGGGTGGAAAGGAGCATACCCATTCCAAGGGGGCAACTCGAAGAATTCTGTAAAGTGATTAAAAATAAGATAGATGCTGGGGTATATGAACCCTCCAACGCGTCTTACAGGAGCAAATTCTTTGGGGTGATCAAGAAAGATGGAAAAAGTATTCGTCTAGTTCATGCTCTGGAACCACTAAATGCCGTTACTATCGCGCATTCAGGAGTTCCACCGGCAACTGATGAACTTGCCAATCACTTTGCTGGAAGAGCATGTGGTGGATGTTTAGACCTGTACTCAGGATATGATCATCGGGATATCGCGGAAGGGTCAAGGGATTTTACTACATTTCAGACACCATTCGGTGCCTTGAGGTTGGTTAAATTACCACAGGGTTGGACTAACTCTGTACCAATCTTCCACGACGATGTAACATTTATTCTGAGAGATGAAATCCCACATGTCACCATACCCTACATTGACGATGTACCGATAAGAGGTCCGGGGTCTAGGTATCAGAACGCAGAAGGAGTGTTCGAGACCATACCTGAGAATGCTGGTATCAGACGTTTTGTCTGGGAGCACTTCGAAAATTTGAACCGAGTAGTCCAGCGGATAAAATACAGTGGTGGAACCTTATCAGGGTTAAAATCCATCCTCTGCGCGGATTCCTTCTCAGTAGTAGGGCACGTATGTTCCTATGAAGGGAGGCGGCCAAGTACTGACCGAATTGGGGTCATCATGAGATGGGGACCATTGAAAGACGTATCAGATGTCAGGAAATTTCTGGGAACAGTAGGTGTCATGCGTATGTTCATAAAAGACTATGGCAAAATTTCGCAACCAATCCAGAAATTAACTAGGGACACTGAAGAATTTGAATGGGGTCCTGAGCAAATTGAGGCAATGGAGGTTATGAAGCAGGCGCTTCTAACGGCAGGGTGTTTAAAACCGTTGAACTATGAATGGGATTCCGACATTTACTTGGCTGTCGACACTTCTTGGATGGCAGTAGGCCTACAAATCTATCAGACAGATCCAATCGATGTGAAGAAGCGGTATTATGCAAAATTCGGATCCATTACTCTAAACGAGCGGGAAGCCAGGTTCTCACAACCGAAACGCGAGCTATATGGGCTAAAACGGGCACTTGAGGCTATGCAATATTGGTTACTGGGTTGCCGGCGGCTGGTTGTGGAGACCGATGCATTGTACATCAAGGGGATGTTAAACAATCCGGGAATGGGACCCAACGCAACAATTAACCGGTGGATAGAACAGATCTTGATGTTTCATTTTACATTAAAACACGTAAAAGGAGCAACGTTCCCACCCGATGGTCTGTCTAGAAGGGAGGCTCAGCCAGGGGATGAAGTTTGGATAAATCCAGATGATGGAGCTATCGACATTCATCCTGCCCCTGAGAACCATCCTGACTGGGACTACTCAATTGATCAGCCACTCGAGTTCGACGAATTCAAGGAACAGATTGACGTATGTGGCGGGTATTTTCAATCTATGGAAGGGTATCTTCAATCCATGGAGGGTACGGCGGCGTCAGTAGACGACTTTGAGGAGGATCTGACTTTAGTTAAAGTCCAGGAACAGGCTATTCAGGAGACTGTCAAGGCAGGATACGCGGCTGAGGGACTTGTTATGCCTCAGTACCTGCAAATTGACGAACCTGAAGAAGAACTTCTGCTTCCGCGAATGGAACTAAGGGATGATCCAGATAAAAGAGAAGCTTACCCAGAAGGGCACAGGAGCGGTGCTGGAATTGTGCAGGATGAACGGTTGCCTCTAGTAAGCAAATGGCTGAAAGAACCGATGGTTAGACCTAAGGGGATGGACAACAAGCAATATAAAAAGTTCATGCGGTTTGCAAGACCGTTCTTCCTCAGCAAGGAGGGCAGGTTATACAAAAGAGGGGATGGATCAACGCACAGGCTTGTTGTGGCTAAAGAACATAGGATGTATATGATGAGAGCCTCTCATAACTCCCTTGGCCATAAAGGGTTCTACGCGACAAAATCCATGATTGAGCTCAGGTTTTGGTGGCCAGAAATGGAAAGAGATGTCAAGTGGTTCACGGATTCGTGCCACGTTTGTCAACTTAGGCAGAAAAGACTCTTGAAAATCCCACCAGTAGTGACTATGACACCGAGTATCTTCCAAAAGATACACACGGATGTGATGATAATGGGGACACCCTCTAATAATTACAAAAACGTGGTTGCAGGCAGATGCTCACTATCCCGATATTTGGAAGCCAGGCCTATCAGGGCAGATAACGGTGAATCACTAGGAAAGTTCTTGCTTGAAGATGTAATCTGCAGGTGGGGTTGCCCAAAGTGGATAGTAACCGATAATGCGCCACAATTTATAGCCGCACTGAAATGGTTGAATGCGAAGTATGGGATCATAGGGATTAGGATATCCCCTTATAATTCAATAGCAAACGGTCCGATTGAAAGGGGACACTGGGATATGCGGCAGTCGCTTTATAAAGCCACTGGTGGAGACGCTAAGAAGTGGTATTGGTTCTTTCCACAGGTATTATGGGCAGACAGGATCACTGTCAGACGCGGTCTAGGCTGTTCACCGTTCTTCGCGGTGACAGGCGCACATCCAGTAACACCTCTGGACATCGAGGAAGCAACCTGGCTAGTAGAATACCCAGGAACCCCGCTATCAACAGCAGATCTGATAGGGCTACGAGCAAGAGCTTTAGCTAAACACACCTATCACATCGACGAAATGCGTGCTCGGGTAGATGAGGAGAAAAGGAAAGCGGTCAGACGTTATGAGGAGGAGAACAAGCACACGATTCAAGATTATAATTTTGAGCCAGGTGACTTGGTACTTGTCCGTAACACTTTGGTTGAGAAATCCTTGAACACCAAAATGCACAACAGATACATGGGGCCTATGATTGTAATCAGACGCACAAAGGGAGGGTCGTACCTTTGCTGTGAAATGGATGGGGCCATGTTCCAAGGAAAGATTGGTGCCTTCAGAGTAATACCATTTGCGCAACGCAAATCAGTGGAATTACCAGCTGATATCCTGGATCTCATAGACCTGTCTAGTGAGAAACTAGATAAGTTGGCAGAGGCTGACGAAGAGGAAGACGAATACCTCGGAAAAGACATGCAGTTCCATAATATACGCATCAGACCGACTTTAGCTAAAGTCGGAGATGATTCAGACAGCGAGAGTTACTTCAGTGAAGACGAACCTGATCTTGAGCCTGGTGATATAGACACCAGTACCGAAGTTCCAGCTGGTCCTCGCCGTTCGAAACGCTTACTGAATGCATAAAACAAATATGAGACTTTCGAGAAACTACCCGATTCGTGTATAAAGCATGATCGACGTCTCAGGCTGAAATCAATGGCCTGAGACGTACAGTAAAGAATGTGGCAGGACACCAGAATGAACTCACATAATATGTTAATGTGTTTGTCATCTGACGTCGAGAAGCGCTGTATTAACTGGGGAAAATCTGAGATGATGGAAAGTTGAATTTGTTACTAGTGGCTCGACCTCAAATAAATGAATAAATATCAGAGGAAAAACGGAGTCAATTAGGCTAAGCATGAGAATGAGCGTGTGTAGCGAAGTTACATTGAAAACTACGCGATTTGGAAGGCAAAGAAAGTACGAGGATATGTCAAGTCGAGACAAGGAGGTAAAGGAGCGTGTGGTTAATCGGGCAAGGGGTCTGGTTAACAGGGATGAAGGAATGCAGTCTGGGTAGGAGTAAGGACAGTGGACGTGTTGTACGGATCAGAGTAAGACAAGTGTAAGCATTTACGGGGCCTGAGGGCAGCGGACGACCAAGTGAGGACCACAGTGAGGGCACTCATGAGGGGATCTGCCAAATAACATAAGCCCTGAGTTATGGAAATGCATACACTAAAGACAAACTCACGACACGGGACCACTAAGATCGCGAGTTGCCCTGGGGCGTCCGTTGATGTTGGGAGTCCAAAACACGACGGAGGTCGCGGACGAGGTAGTCGCGGTGGTCGAGCTGGTATCTGAGCTGGGCGTTGCTAAAGGCAAGCCGTGACTGGAGTTCGGATTCCTCCATACGGAGAGAGCCGATGGTGTCGGGGAGTTCATCGCCTAGCAAGCGCGGTGTTGGCGGCCTCAACAGTCTGTTTAACTGTTGGGTTGTTAACCGCAAGTTCTGCAGCTAGACACGACATAATAAGCATGGGAAATGACTTTAGCTAAAGTCAGACGTACCAGTGAATTGCTCGGCGCTGTCCTCATGAGTGTACCGGGAGTCGGTACGAAGGCGTTTGCGAGTGGCTGGCGGAAAGACACCAGCGGAAGCGCGTTGCTCTGTCGAAGGATCAGTGGCATCAAGGATTGCCATAGCCTTGTGGTAAGATCGAGAAGTACGATCAATGCGGCGAATTTGGAGGAAGGATATGCATACCGTGGAGGAACGCGTACCGTGAGCTCGGCCAGAGCCCTGTGAACCTTAAACAACTGTGCAACGCGGACCACGGCAGTCTCATAGGTAAGGGTGGGCTCACAAGCTCGCGCTCATCCAGGGACTGAGTGTGGCGATGATTACTGTTGTCCGGTACGATCTGGAGGGACAGAAGTTGATTTTGAAGTTCGTTGAGCATGTCAAGATACGAGGCCATAATGGTGGGAACTAAAAGGAACGTACAGTTTCAGGGTCGTCGATGAGCATAGGATCATCCACCTCACCAGAACCATCCACGACGGGGAGGTCTGCGTCGTCAAAAACCGACTCTTCGTCATCCTCGATAGTCTCCTGGCTCTTGACACGCTTCGAAGACTTCTTCTAGAAAATATGGGACGGTTAGGAAAGTGAATATGACTTTAGCTAAAGTTCAATTCACCTTGGGTTTCTTCTTGGAAGCCTGCGCTGCTTCGCGAAGAGCCTTGGCAGCCTCCTTGGCTGCCTTGGCCTCAGCTTCCTTGGCGTCCTTAAGCCGAACCGCCTCCTCCAATTCAAAACGATGTTTCTGTTCAGCAAGCAGAGTAGCAGCCTTAATACGGTCGCGCTCAGCCTTTATCTGGTTACAGGCATCAACAATGACGGGATAGCCGCCTGGAATGGCCCCGCCAGCGTTGCCTTGGGACTGATGATAGGCATTCTTGAGCTGGAAGGCTGGGTCAAACAGCACGGATTCAGATGCAATCTGCGTAAGGAACGGCAAGAAAGCGGTCTGAAAAACAATCAGAAAAATGAAGCATCAAAGAAAACAAAGGAGGATGAACATATTCATTGGTCTTTTCATCCAAAAAGGAGCGCTGCTCCTCTCGGTTGGGATAATTGGTGGCGCGGACCGATTTCCCAATAGCAATAATACTGGCGTGCTGGGCAGAAGAAAGACGCTTCGCAGCAGCAGGTGGAGCCATAAAGGAAAGATTGTGTAACAGATGAGGAAAGGATTCAAAGATACTGAGATATGGGGAATAAAACTCGTAGCTTTTAAGCATGTTGGGAATTGCTCCCGGATGCATACGGCACCTCCTTATAAATAATAGAATAGCGTGTCCAAATATAACTGAGGACAGTTATGATCTATGAAAAGGGGAGGGAACCAGGAAAAGCATGTGATTTACGAACCAGAGTGACTACAACAATTGTTGCGCTTCAGGATCACCAATCTAAGTGGTCAATCACTTTAGCTAAAATTACCCGATCAAAGCGTACAGCAATAGCACGATCAACCTCATAAGCCAAGACTGATTTCTCGCTTATGAGGGACAGTAAAAACACATGGCAGGATGTGGAAGCCACTATCTGATGAAAGGATGCTGGCCGATAAGCACATGTGGCTGGGGTTATTGATTAAATTGATGGATTGATCAATAAGGAATAAATTCGATGACGTTCCAACGCACAAGAAGACACAACAAAGTGATCTCAAGGATTAGGGCACGAGTAAAGACCAGCAGGATGTCTGAGATCAAAAATACGAGATAAAAACTCGGAAAACAAAGTGATCTAAGCAATCAGCTAATTACACAAGGCTACTAGCGGAGATAGAAAGGGGGATAAGTGAAAGGGCGTTCATCAATAATATCGCGAAGGCGAGGAGCAAAGTTGAGCTCAGCAGCCAATACACAAGCGATGGAGTTGGCACTAAGACCCTGTTTGGTGGAAAGAACGTCCCGGAGTCCATTCGACTGGTAACGCTCGAAATAACCCTGTACGAGTGAAAACTGGGCAAAGGCTTCGGCCAAGTCAGCGTAGAACTGCTGTATGATATCAGAATCTGAAAAGGAGTCAGTGCTGCATAAAAATACCAAGCTCAGGAAGCGTACCAGGGTCGTGATGCGACAGTAACCAGGAGTAAAGGCAGGAGACAGAGACCATGAAGGCCACTCGGTCGGCATAGGTACAGTCGGCCTCGCCCGAGACAAGGCATGCCGCGCAAGGGAGGTACCAGAGGTGACTAGTGCAGTGGCGGCCGAGTCGAGCACAAGTAGAGCACTGGTAAGGCTGGACCCCAGTCAGACTTAACATTGAAAAAGGCTAGGATAAGACGTACCATATCATATATAAGGATACTCTTTACATTCTGGCCTATGGGAGACAACCTGGTGATAGGTAGCTCTGGGAAGGAAAGGGGATCGGTCCAGGGAATAAGAAGGACCGGTAACGCGCCGAGCATGGTGCAGGACGACAAGAAGGAAGGCGGGGCGACTTTAGCTAAAGTCGCCTACCTTTTAACTGGTCAACTTAAAGGGGAAAACTTGGGATGTTAGACACGCAGAAAGAACGATGGGAACAAAAATACCATCATAGAGTCCACGCGTTGTTTCACACCTAGGCTCCTTGAGTGATACACGTCTAAGCACGAATGAGGCGCCAAGGGTGATGGCAAAATTAGAACACTCGCCTATCAGGTCAGGAAACTATCAATAGCAAACGGAATAACCGAGCCGAATAGCCGGCGTTCCGGATATTCCGAAAACTGGTTTCAACCCGAGGCACTCAGACAATTGCTAAAAAGCATTCAAGCATAAGAACCCTAAGGAGACGAGTGTAATCACATTCAATTCGTAAAATATAGGGACAAACTATATGCTAGTGAAAGGCGCAGGCAGGAAGAGGATGTGGAGCGGATAAACTTTAGCTAAGGTCCGAGAAATAGAAAAGAAACACTATCGCTATTGGCCTAGTCAAAGGGAATCAAATGGGAGGGTCGTCAAACGATCCAGGGAAGTGGGATCCGCCGGTTTCGGGTGGACCAGAAGGACCAGGCTGTGGGGAAAGCATGATACAAGGTATTAGAAACAAGAACTGGTATCAAGTTAGTATACGCACCTCGTCCTCGTCAGCAATATCATTGTTGTATCGTATGGAAACCTGGGCAGCCTTTGCGTCAAGCTCCGCTTTCCACCTTCGACGATCTTCTTGGGACAATCCAAACCAGTCGAACGGAGGGCCAGGTGGTAAAACCGAATCCGGGTTAGCCGCAGAAGCAGGGGCCACCTCAGTCTGAATAAAGTGATTAAGAAGGGAGGTGAAGACATGGCGCATGTCTTCAGGGACCCCGTACAACGCCTCGGTCGCCTCAGCTCCAAATGCCGAGTAGTGATCGGCGATAAGGGTTGAAAGTTCATAAGTGGACTCGACCAATCGAGTCTCGGCGTGAGTAAGGGCCTCGTGAAGACGTTCGAGGGCATGGCGGTCGCGCATAACGGTATTGATTTGCATGTTAAGAGCTGAAAAGAGAGTCAGAAGAAATAAGAAAGGACGAGATCTTTGCTCACTGAAGCTGGAAAATCTCGCGTATCGGGACACATGATGAGATGTGTCCCACGTCTGCTGAGCAGTACGGTCGTGAGAGCAATTGGACGAGCCCATCTGACGGCAAGTAAGGCACTTGTCGCCAATCCGGTCCGCCGGCTCGCACTTCCGGTTAATCAAACCACAATTATTACAACCGTGATTCTGCTATAAGACGAACGTAGGGTTAGAAAGGGATGAGAAGAAAAGACGGATCTTACCAAAAGGGACGAAGGCTGTACGCACTCCAACAGAGAAACAAAGTCCACCGGCTTCTGAGGGGCCGACTGGAATTCGGTACCCGGTGCTCGAAGAACGGGGCGGCCAGTGCGACGACGCGCCTTGACCTTGGGTTTCGGGGCAGCCGGCGCATCAGACTCTTCTCCGGAAGAAGGCTGAGCTGGGGAACGCTTAGGCTTCTTGGACTTGGGAGGTTTCGCAGGTGCTGGCGTGGAGCTAGGCTTCCGCTTTCGGAGCTGGTAACAATTGCGCAGAGGAGGGGAATCGGAGGAAGAAGACTCTGATCCGTCGGAAAGCGCGACCGAAACGGAGGGAGCAGAAGAGTGCTGGGTTATGGTAGGACGACCGCTCTGTGAAGGGGTGTTCGGACCGCCTTTACGAGAGGGTTGGGTCTAGAAAAAGACTTTAGTTAAAGTCGGGGACAAATAAAACCCATGGCTAAAACTTACCCTCTTAGCGAGTCCGATCTTTGAGAGCAAGGGAGGGACTATAACCATACTTGCGGGGGCGGGGGTCTTTCGCAAAGGTGGTTTACGCCCAGGATTCGCTGGCGGCGGAGAAATATGTCCCTATGAACAAGTGGTCACCAATGAGCGGTTATGAAAAACAAAAACATCAGGAAGTGAAACTCACGACGTCACTACGTTCGGGCTCTTCTACGATCTCGGTCTCTGGGACCAGATCCAAGTCTTGAGGCGCTGGAGTATGCCCTGGGGACTGATCGATGTCTTGTAGGATGCGGGGCGAATGAACAGGTGTACTACAAACAGATGGAACCAAGTTCCAACCTGTTTCGTTCTCAAGGGGAGAATCGATTCGTTGTTCTATGACGGGGGTTACGGCGAGGGAGCCTGGTGATGGGACGAGCTCGGGAAAGGGAACCTGAGGTGGGGCGACAAAATCCGAGAAAGGGATGGTGAAGTCGCGAGGTATCGAAGATCGATACTAAGCAAGAGGGTTTTAGGGGAGCTAAAAACCCGGAGATGAAATCACGCACCATGGGTGGGAGAGGCTCGTATAAAGCTAAATCCAACAAATCTTGTTTGGCACGCGGGAGCAGAGCATGCAGCCAGTTCAAGGATCTGAACCAGGCTGTAACGGTCTCGGAAGGGGTATAACCGGACTGGGGAAGCCCTGCTCTAAACACAACCTAACAGGAGGTGTGAGTACGAGGAAGGTACAGGACGAGGAACACGAGAGACAGACGTACCAAGTGTGGCTGGGCCAAGCGGATTGTAGCATAAAATTGCCGGCGATCGGCAACGTTGGGTATGCCAGGTCGAAGCAGGAAAGGAACGAAGTTGCGGACTTCCCTATGGTCCAAGACTCGGAAAAATCCGTGGTCCTGCTCGTCAAGATAGAACCCGCAGTGTTGAGAAGCGGGGGTGCAGTCGTTTCGGCGAAAATTAAAGGCCAACGGTGCGAGCTATCAAAAATTGGAGCGATTAGTGGGGTTCGGAAATAAAGGGCGAAGTCACGTACATTTTCCTCGGGAGCAGGGAGATCCGTAAACAGCGCAAAGAACTCCGCGAACACGCTAGGCCTGAGCTCCTCTGACAAGCTATTCACAGCGTACTGTAAAGTGGACACTACGCGACGAAGAGTATCGGAATTGGGAGTCAGATTGGCCTTCCTAGCTAAGACATAGGTGTCCTAATGAAAAGAGAGTCAAACTCAGCTAAAAACCAGTGAAAGACGCGTGAAAACACGTACGAAGGCAGGTTGGGACGCGTGGAATAGGGAGGCAATATACTCCGGGTGAACACGGACCAAACGCGCTGGGAGGCGCGCAATTCCGACAAGTCTAGCTACGGGGGGGCAGTCCAAGAAGAAGATAGAGATTTCTTCGCCCCGTTGCAGTGTGTAACCTTGAAGTTCCAAACTGAAAGGAAGCCATTGGGGTGCGTGAGGGAGGTCTGAAGGTGGCAGGAATAGGCCAGCAGGGTAGACTTCTACATCCTCTTCGAAATTATAGAGAGGTGCCGAAGGATCCCGGAGGATGTCGTAGGCAGTACGCGGGCTAGTTGGGGTCGACATGAGTGGCGTGAGACAAGAAAATCCTTAATTTGGACTTGTTAGGCCGCTGTGATCCGAGAATTAAACTTAGAACGCTGAGTTTGATAAAATACGCTCACTACAAAAGGACTTGAGGATACAAAGTGATTGGGGAGCCTTTCACTCCGAAAGACCTGAAATAATCGAACTTTAGTTAAAATCCATGTCAAGTGGGCAGGGCTTACTAAAAACAGTAGTGGGTAAATTGATCGGAAAATTGATGGGTCAAAAACCCTTCAAGTTATCGACAAACAAACTATTTAAGTATGGATGAATGGGGTGCAGTGAATAGGCGAATATACCTTGGAAATAATCACGGGGGAATGATTGACAGAAACGTCAATCAGGATCTGCTTCCGTTGATCTGCGATCAACTAAACCGGTTAAACCGATAAGGAGTCATCTGGAAAAGAGCATTGTTGACTGGGGACAGTCAAGATTTATGAAAAGGGGAGATGATAAGCAGGCAAAATAGCCAGGCCTGAAATACCCATATTTTAGCGCCTTTGTTCTACTTACTAAAGCAGAACACTACTTATTGTTTCTGCCACTATAAAGGACTGAAGCGAGGTCTGAGCTGTCAGTTAAAAGCATTATGCACTGGAGAAGCTGAGAGGGCTACTGGGCCACCGGTACCACGAGGGTCAACGGTCCAGCAGGCGTTCAGCAACTTTAGCTAAAGACGACGTTCAACCATTCTATTGAATTGGGATGATCTACTGCGTGCTATATATCAAAGACATACACATATCATCCATCCAGAGGTCTCTCTACACGGGGAACCAACAAGGGGTCAAGGGTTAGCGAGAAAAGGATTGAGAACCGTGAACTAAAGAGGTTCCTATTCGGGAATAACCGTATCACGCGCTTAGACCGCGGAAGGACACGGGCAACACAGAGGGTTGCCAAGAATACATTTCCATGCTGGGCCTGTCAAGTACGGATCAGTTGGGTATTGAAAAGGCGACCAAAATAACCATACATCAGTGCTCACTAAGGCGTAGTGGGGCTGATATCACATGCATCAGAAATATCAATCTATAATTATCCAGATATCAGAACAAGGGGTTCTTTGAGCGGTTCTACTAACTACCAACAGCTATAGGAACTGATCCATGGCACGGAGCACATTATTCTCCATTCCCGTTTACCCGTTGTACATCAGCAGTATTATTTATTTGTCTATCTTGTTGACACATCTGTTTGTATAAATACAGCTAGGTTTTAGGTGGAAGGCTAGTAGATCCACCCCTTCTTATTAGACGTATCAGTTTTACTGGTATTGTCGCCTGGGAAGTCTTGTATCTATTCGGAGTACCGCTGGGAACTAGCATAGTTCTTTTTGTTACTCTTGGTCAATATATTGTCATTGTTGGATCATATCTGTGCATTGTGGAACCTTAAGGAAATTAGAATCATATCGGGTCACATCGGGTTTCATAAGGATATTGCACGCACACGGATTTGAGACAGAACAAGGAACTTTAACGGACCGAGAACACAGAAAGGGATTTTAGCTAAAGTCAATTAGGACACCAGTAACTACCCCGCCCAACCCCATTGTGATAAAACCCATCTCTGCTTCGTCCAGACTTCGCTAGAGTCTTTGGATCGGCTATTGGAACCACACAATCAGTTTAGCTAAAGTCATTATTACCTTGAACTACTCAAACATCAACCTAATACTTGGTTGGAACCCCAAACCTCGCATCGTTTGATTGTTGGATTATTGTTTAGTGTTGGTTTAGTGGTTGTTGGTGCTTACGCATTGATAGTCATTGATTCACGCTTGCACGGTAGTTCATAAAGTCAGCGTTTCAACGGGTCCAAACTTTATGGTGGGATTTTGCCAGTGGTGACCGGTAGTGCAATGGGCTAAACATGTATATACCTGAACGGGCTATGTAGGAATAAATAAGGTGGAAAGTGCATGAATGCACTCAATATGTTCGCCAGACTTCGAAATTTGAATTTGAATTCAGGTGCAATGGATTTGGTAGTGGAATGAATGAGGGGCCAGAAATGCATCAGATAACTGGTAGTAGAACGGGCAACCCCATCACTATACTTGCAGGAATGTGGAATATAAATTTTGCAGATTTTTAGCTTGGAGGCGAATGTGAAAGACCAAACTTGACTGGTTGAGTCGCATGTGAATCTGGGATATTATCTGCTTTTTTCGCCATTTACACTCGAAATTTTCGGGGACATGAAATCCTGGTATGTCCTTGAATTTCTCTCTTTTCCCATTTGTCCCGGCTTTTTTTTTACAACTTGAAAAACTTGATTTTTGCCAGACATAATCCATGAACCGGAGTCTGAAGAAGGATCGAGAACCTTACGCAAACAAGATTATGGAAGTGACTTCGCCAATCATCGGCAGCATGACAAGCCGAAGCAATTTGGCGGGGTCAATAAGCGCTTATGCAAAAACTGCTGACAAAAACGAGAGTTTACGCTGTCAAAGGGGCTCTCTAAGACCCGTACCTTACGGTAGCGGGAATTTAGATTATTCGCGCATGGTTCGCGCAAATAAAATGATATTGTCTGTCAAGATAAGATAAGATGAGTTGCCGAGTGATTAGATTAGATTGACAGTAAAGAAATAGAGAGGGGTTTCTCCGCTCCAGCATTTTTCCGCGCAAGTGACAGCGGATGAGCCGGATATGACATTATGCCCGTGCATGTACCCGCCCAACTGGCCCAAAGAGGACCTCGTCCGATTTTCCGAATATCCGAGAACTACTGGTAGAACCTTCGGAGGTGCGTGGATAATCAGGTGGATCGCAGTGCCGGATGTTACAGGGTCAGCCCACTCAAATTCGAGTCATCTTCGGTCCTCGCCTGCTCAAATATTCCTCCTGACTCACCCGCAGAGAACGTGCAGCCTGAGCTTCCCTTTCCTTCCTCCTAGGCCTGTCATTGACAAGCTAGCTCGTCCGACTCCGGGCCGCGCAACGCGGGACGAAATCCACCGATCCGTCAGCCCCGGTGCCAGATGACCCGGCGACTCACCAAAGACCTATGCGGCTGACATGTGGACCTATCCGTGCTAATCCTGGGGTGCGTTAAATAAAGCGTAAATGTCGACTGGTGGAAATACCGGTGCGGGATGATTGAGGATGATTACCGGGGGCGGTGCTAATCCTTCTCCGGGAATCATACCTCAGTCAGGGTTGAGATTTTATTTGCCGCCGACCAGGATTAGCACCGATAGCATAGGGACGACATAGACTCCGAGTCGGGTCACCGGGTGATTACGGCGCCACCCGAATCCGAATGGGAGAGATTTGCCCCGCGTTATCCGGGCCCTGAGAGTCGGACGAGCCAGAGGGTTGACGGGCCTGGGAAGTACGAGTACACTAGTTGTCCGGATTATTTAACTGCCCGAGAGGACCGAGGATGACTTCAATCTCAGTAAGCATCTTGTCCCGAGAGTCCGGGAGCGTCATGCAATCAGAGCTGTCTGTTCAATATCGGCGTACGCGGGCCTCCGACCCGTGGGCTATTCATCTACCTGCTTCATGCTTTGCGTTGGGCCGAGAGTGAAAAGGTACCAACTTACCGAATGCCGTGTTCCATCTATAGCCCTCTACGTGCGTCTCGGAAATCATACGCACAGTGACGAAAGTCTTCGATTTCTGGTAAATTTCGCGTGTACTCGTGGTTGAATTCTGTTAGAGCGATGGGTTGACTCTGGTACTACTCTGGTTGGCTCCCAAGAAACGGCCGATGACGCCACCTGCTATCTGCCAGTGCAATCTGATCTACCCTGCAATCCTATCTTGACAGCTGTGGGGCATCCCAAAACGGCAGAATTGGTGTCGCGATGACTTTACTCGAGATGTCGGTGGTTCACCATCGCAGACCGGTTCATTTTTATGTGAGTTGGGACTGAGGCAATGTGTTACGTCAACGCGGGAAGCGTGTGCAGTTGTTGGGGTTGATGATATCATGATTTAATTATATTGCGGGGAAGATTTAAGATAATCCGTATGGGAGGCGGCTCGCATGCGAAATATTTAGATTCTGAATCAGGTGCATCGGGCGTAATAGCACCTCCGAAGAGCACCCGAATAATGGTACAGCTGAAATAGCATCCACAAAAGGTCGGAGGCGGCGACATCCACAGATAGTGGCAGAGGTCAAATCGACGTGCACGGAATGTCAGAACGGGGGCGAATCCACTCGCACAGAGCCAAGTTTGGATAGTGATCAGAATCCGTAATTTAGACAGCGATTAATCGAGGATGAGTATGGTGACTGGAATGGATATATGCAGAGACAGTTCAGCTGGCAGGATGGATCCCCAGAAAGGCTAGCATCAAGACGAGACCAAAGATTTGTGGGGATGAAAGCCCGAGCCAGTGTAGGAAAATAGGGGTTACCATGAAAGTCCACAGAGAAGCAGTCCGAAGCAGGTCGAGCATTGATAGGTTCTGAACCGTTCTATAAATGGCATGTCCTACATAGCAGTCGGTCCCCAGAGCTCAGCTATATGTCGAAAACGAAGGAACACCGGGCCGAAATTCCTCGAAGAGAATGTTCTTCAGTTCGGGCGAAGGATGCGCTCCAATTCATCAGCCGATGATACGTGGGCGTTGTGGAAGTGAATTTACCCGGAGTGTCAACCATTTGTTCGTCGCCACCCATGTCGACCGGCGGACTTGAGAACATCGTGGCCAAGAGATGTCCCCTTCGTGCAGCATCCAGCGACAGTGGCACCCGGCAAAACTATCGGGACGAGAGACGGTCCGTCATAGACTCGTAACCAGTCTAGCTCCGTCACCCAAGGCTACGATATCTGATGGATCCGCGGTGGCAGGTTTTTTCAACCTAGTTTAGATCTCTGTTTCCGCCTCACTGATCCTAGGAAACGCGGACACGGCGTCCATGAGCCGCCGCTGTGAGGGACGGTAATCAATTGTCACTTGCTTCCTTGGCTGTGGGGCATGGTATCATGATAGTCGGTGTCATGATGGAGAGGTAAATAGCGGTCACGCCGTCGGCCGGAGGGGACACATTCAAATCCAGGTGTCGGTAACCGCTCCAGCATGATGCCATGACGAATACTTAGTGTGGAGCTTATATCTCGGTCCGTTTCGATAAAATCCTCATCCAAACTTCACAACGAAAACGTTTTTACGAGTACTTATGTAATAAGTTCTCGTTCTTTTCTAAAGTTTACATGGCCGTTTCACTAGCTGCGTGAATTATCAGTTACGATTTTATAGTACAAGGAAAATAGTGGCTGTGTCGAAGGGTTTTTCAGATACTCCATTAGAATTTTTGTGACTGCATAGTGGCTGTGCTATCGGCCAATGCCGAGCGTACTTCTGACGTCCACAGGCGTTGGTTCGAACCTGGTGACTGGATTCCTTTTTTCGGTTGGTCTTTTTTTTAGCTAATTATTGCCTCTAAAACTTGACACCAACTTGTCCAGATGCTGGGGTAGCTTTTCTCCCCTTTTTCAAAAATCCCCTTGCTCACCCGTTCACAGTAACTCATTTTTGTTCCACTTATCCCTCATTTTTTTTCTGGTTTTCATCCAACTTTGGACATGGGAACCTGATTTTTTTGGACCTGGATACTTCTTACACCTCTAAGTGGAAAAGAAAAAACTCAGTGAAAATTGACAGGAAAAAGGAGAGAAAAGGGAGAAAAGGGATTATTGTGAATGACCCTATTTACAGTGGCGATGAAAAGTTCTGCACACGGGCAGATTTAGTGTATACAGCCAAATATAGGCATGAAATCGAAAAAATTTTGGTGAGGGAGATGTAGTGTAGGATGTTCTTAGTGACTGTAAAAAAGAATTGGGGCATTCAGATATCATCTGGTGGAGCAGTGAATTAATTGGATCAAAATGTACCAATAGCAACAACAACAAAGTGGTCTCGAAATGGCCGAAGTTCTCAAGAAGGCTGGCTCCAAAAATTCCGATTAAATTAGTACTTGGTGTATCTACCTTTGGCATTATACAGAGTCTGCACCCTGGCAGGTAGTGAGTCATACAAGCGGGTAATATAGGCCATGTCCAGATTTGCCCATTCCTCCTGTAAAGCCGCCCACAACTCATCGCAATTCGTCGGTAGCACCTCGTGGCGGTGCACTTGACAATCCAGCTGCTCCCATGCATGCTCCCTAATGTTCATATCGGGGGAACATGGTGCCCATTGAAGGATTTTGATGTTGTTGTCGGCAAACCCTGTGTACGCACGGCCTGATGTGTGCTTCGGATCACCATCCTGCTGAAAAATGATGCTGTCCAGAGTGAGATTGTTGTCGGAGAGGATGCCCAGGAGTGATTCCTCGAGAATCTGGCAGTATTGCACTGCATTCATGCGTCCCTTGACACGGTGAAGCCGGCCCAGTCTATGTTCTGTCACACCCCCAAACCATGATACTCCCTCCGCCATGCTTCACAGTTTTCTTGACGTTCCGTGGTTCCAACTCTTCACCGGGCCTTCTGCGACAATATTCCTTCCCATCGGACCCAAAAAGGTTGAATTTCAATTCATCAGAGAAGATGACATCGTGAAAGTCATCTGCCGACAGATCGCGCATGTCTTCCGCACACACATATCGTTTCTGAATGTGAACCTTGCTGAGTAGCGGCTTCCCGCGACACACGCGACCACTCTGGCCCTCCTGATGAAGAGCCTGGCAGACTGTGGGGGCTGGAGCAGTGGGGAAAAGTGCCTGGCGGACGTCTTCACCGTTGCGTGCTTCACCTGTGTTGATCATTCTGATGGCGTGGTGCATGTCACGGTCCGGGAATCGACGTGGGCGTCCGGATTTGGGTGCGTAGTGGTAGGGATCACCGGTGAGGACAACCTGGCAATAGTTCCAGGATGTGGTGGATCGACTGAACCCGAGTTTGTTGCCAATTCTTGAAAATCCATGTTTTCTTTGTCGTGCATCCGCAGGACACATGATTGCTTTGTGGGGGTGCATATAACCATAGGAAGTCTCTAGAAGTGGATAATGAGCCCTCGGACGATGTTCTGGACGACGAAAATGGTGAGACGAACGCGGTTTGGTGGTGGTTCGTGGAGAAACATGTTGATGTGATATTGTGACTGATGGCGTTTTGAAGTAATCAATTCTCTGTTCTACCAGATGATATCTGAATGCCCCAATTCTTTTTTACAGTTACTAAGAGCATCCTACACTACATCTACCTCACCAAAAGTTTTTCGATTTCATGCCTATATCTAGCTGTATACGCTAAATCTGCCTGTGTGCAGAACTTTTCATCGCCACTGTAGGTATCATGGGTCATATCTGTCTACTACAAAGTTGTCCGATACCCATGTCTACGGAGGAGGGAACAATACCCGGATACTTAATGTTCTGCACCCCAGTACCCATCCCTCATCTGACTCGAGCACAGGTCATCAAATGATCGGATGCTTTTTTTGCACTTTTTAATGGCATGCATTTGTTTCCCCTGCTCACTACACCTGCAACAGAAATGTAGTGGAATTGACAATCAAGCTTCTGATTGCCTGTTCCTCTTTCTCTGGTGTTTATGTGTTGCTTATAAGTTAATTAATTGAAGGTCCCCGGGCCCTCAATATACCAGGATCCTGGTTTGAGATTTTGGGAGTTTCCGGTCACACGGATATCTCATTTAAAAAAAATATAAGTACGAGTTTTGCCGGGCTGTGCCACGGCCCACACCCCAAGTCGCCAGTTGCTAATAAGCACTTCGAATTGAACGAAACAGTACAGTAAGCACACAATTGCAGGCCCAAACACAATGCACGGAACGGGTCAGAGAGAGTGACTTGGGAAAGGTTCAGTTTAATCCATCTCGCGTTTGGAGACCCTAAACAGCGCTGAGAGGACAGTAGTGGGTTCCTTGCGTATAGCACTGTGCATGTGTTGATTATTGATATATTGCTCGAGATTCCCGATTTTGCCTGCTGTCTCCTGTGCGCGCTCAAAATCAACGTACCTGGCCTCAGGTTAGCCAAACATGCATTTACGGTATACAGATACGCTCACATGTCATCGAAGTAACTGGTGGACCTCGTCAGTATCTGTTATGTGACATAGGCAACTCATGACGTACGTAGCAGAGGTAACCTTTACGGTGTTCTTGGCCAATTGGTCCACATCATAGAGCGACGGCCAGCCATCGTATTCCGCAATCATGGCTGCAACGTTCTTGAGAGATCTGAGGTTTCTGAACTCATCCAACATTTCCGGGAACACCTGCGAACGGAAGTGAGCGTCCGCTGCCATGTCAAAAATATTGATGCGTTACTCACCATTTCGCCAGTGAAATAAACAGGAGTGTCCGCAGGCTGTTTTTGCATGTGGGACCATAAGAAATTCGGATAATTGCTGATAACCTTCGAACACGCCCAGTTTGCGGCCCGTCTGGAATTCTTGGTTCAGTATTAGATCCAGATTGCTCGGTCGATCCTTACCCCTGACAATAGATGACTTCATGTAGGATGGCGTAGAATGGATTGCTATCGCATTCCTGCTTTGTCTCGATCTTGTGTAAGAGCCGATAAGATAGCTTGTTGAACAGTTCAAGATCGTTTGCGGCGCGCAACACCAGCTCTGTCAGGTTTCGGTAAATTTGGAGCTTGCGAACTCGGCTGCCTTGACTCACGGTGGGTGCGGTCAATGCCACCTGTGAAGCGCATTAATATAATCCACGAGGAATCGAAATACATACCATGCATTCCGAAATCGATTCCGAGCTGCAGCCACCTTTGTGGGCTCATATTTCCCCCGTTCGGGAGTAAAACTCGATTCGTGTCAAGGTGTTGCAAGATTTGGCGAACCTGTAATGGTACGTCGAAAAGGAGGCCAGAAGGGGAGGCAAAAAACGAAATACTCGGTCTACATCCTTGGGATATTTCTCATAATAGATCTTATTTCGTTCAATCACTTTTTCTGCGAAGAGGAATTGAACAAGGATCTCATGATAGTACGAGGAAGCGACCAACTCATAAGGCAATCGAACACCGTGTCTGGATGATCTACCAGAGGGGTTAGACCCGCCGTCAAGAATACTTCTTTCAGTCCCTGCGGGAAGAATGACAGGTAGGTAAGGGCACAAAAGCCTCCGAAGCTTTGGCCCAGTATCGTCCACTTGCGAGCCTCAGGATCTGGGTTTTGTCCGATCAAGACCTCGCGGATTGCCTCGCAGTCCCTCACTATTTTTCGGGTTCAATGAAACGCACGGTGCGATCTGGAAATAGACGTACCAATATTATCTGCACGGAAATGCTTTAGGTATTCGAAAATCTCTGAATCAAGTTGTCCCTCTACCAATTCCGCGGAAAATGGAGTGCTAAGGCCTGTACCCCTAGAGTCCAGCCACAAAGTCTGCGAGGAGTTCAGAGGAGGTTGCATTATACGCGTAAAAAAAACGCGTACTTGATAGCCTTGTTCGTGAATCTAGCGTTAGGTTAATAATCAACTCGGCCCTCCAAGAGTATAACATACAACGGAGGCTATCTGCAATATTCCGTCCAGCTCGCATTCGAATCCAGGGCCACCTGAACATGCATACATGTAAGCCAGGCATTCAGGAGCGGGCAAGAAAATCTTGTCGCCGAAGATATATCGTTCCTTGGAGATAAAGCACTGCAGCGCGGTCCGTTAGAGCTACCCTTCGGTACCCCAGGACAGCACATACAGTACGGGAGTTTGTCTTGCTCCTCTTGAGTTTTCGCCTTGTGTGTGGGGATCAGATTGCGTGCAAAGATTCGGATTTTCTTCCCGTTAGGGTCGGCGTAATCCAGTGGGAGATTGAAGAAGCGTTCCAGGACCTTGGTGGACCCTGATCGTGTTTGTGAAGCAGAATGGGTAGGAATTACGAGTACTTATGTAATAAGTTCTCGTTCTTTTTCAAAAGTTTACTAAGTTCTCGTTCTTTTTCAAAAGTTTACATGAGGGTTTTGCAAGCTGCTCGAATCATCAGTCCTACTTTTCCAGTAGAAGGAAAATAGTGGCTGTGTTGAAGCCCTTTTCAGGGATTCCATTAGTTTTTTTGTGACTATATAGTGGCTGTGCTCACGGCCAATGCCGAGTGTACTTCTAAGGTCCTGAGATCGAACCTGGCGGGTACATTCCTTTTCTATTATTTGAGACTGGGTAGCTGGCCACTTTAGCACTTTTGACTTTGAGGCCCCACACAGAGTGAGGACAATAGGTATATGGGGTCCTAGACAAATCCATGTAGCCTAGGAGTGATATGAGATATTTTGTGCAAATTTGCATGACAGTTTCATACTTCACTGAATTTATTTTCTGGGGGTATCCCAAAAGGAAATAAATGGGGTAGCTGGCCACCCCACTACCCAATGGATACAACTGAATTATTCTACGCACTCAAAGTGTACATCTGAGGTATATGAAGACCATAAATATTTCCTTTCGACCCAAGGAGGATGGGTGGAATTGCTGTATAAATTGAATGGTGTGCACTATATGGAACAGAATGTGTTGGTGACTCAAATTAGGGCCCAGAAAGATAAATAGCATGAATTAGTATATACCTTACCATAAAACTTGTACCCCACATACCAAGAATCTCTTGAACAAAATCTATCTCAGGCGAATGAAATTGGGTGGTTTTGGGTAATACCCCACTGTGACCACGAAGGTACTGGGTTAAAAGGTTCAATGCAGCTGTGACAACACAGGTCAAATGATCTTGAATGTAACCGTCAAGTTCTAGGTCAGTAGCAGACACCCGTGGTTCTCTATAGGGGTGGCTAGATTGCGCCACTCGAGGTCAGGCCATGATGCTCTTGGAGGGTCCAGGAGGTGAAAGGTGGCCATTTTCATGTATTGTGTGGCAAGGGGTGATGGGCCAGAACCAAGGTATGAGATCAAGCACCCAAACTTCTGAATTAGTGAGGAATTGGTGGAGAACAAGTGGGAGGATTGCACAAAGCACTGTTCAGAGATAAGAAATCAGGTTCACATGCCGCCATCTCAATCAAGAACTTCGCACAACTGTTGATGGCCACCTCGCTTCACCTCCAAATTGAATATACATTGTCCTCAGAGGTCATACTCTATTCCACAGGTGCCAAATCTCGAGGGTCTCTATCACACGGGCTCATACTATGCAAGTGGCCAGGTAGGCAGTTGGAGATAATATTCATCTTTTCTTCTATCATGCTCATGGCAAGAAGCATTGTAGTTGCTACCTCAAAATGTTCCAACCCTACTCAATCATGTAAAATACTGAAAAAAAAAAATTCTCTGGGTCTTGTCAACCTCCTGCGGTTTGACAATTCACTCATCTGGCCCTGCCTGAGTCCTGATTTACACTGCAACAGCAGGCTACCAGCATGATTCAATCCCTGCTGCTGTCAAAACTACAGTATATCACCGCTCAATGACACACTTATTTTCTCGAGCTGTGCTGAACCTCTTGGTCTGGAACCTTGTTTCCCTGGTGAATTAGATCTGTAGAACAAGTAATGGATATAATTTGGTTTGATACATCCTTTAGATCTTGAGATGTGAGGGGAACAGCTTTTGACTTTTCGCCCCATTCACGTGCCGCCAAAACAGGCAACTCACGTGCCATGTTTGCCCCTCGTCCGTTTTAGGTCCTTGAGCTGAGCCAAGCTCGTCGTTTGTTTGGGGCACAAACAAACCTTTCTCTTCTTCCACCATCCCGTTCAGCATCGTCCCACCCCATGCCACATCGAGATCCTCTTTATCCCCTCCTCCCAGGCTGCGTACGCAATGCTGCCGTATTTCACATGCCACTCGCCACCGACGGCCCGACGCGGTTGCCACTCGCTGCCGCCGTGGTCACCAACGCCGTGCCATGCCACCCTCGCTGCTAAATGTGCTCCGGCATTGGATTTCAATGGACACAGCTCCATAAATATTAGGCTCTCTTATTTATTGGACACGTCGGGACGCGCCCCTACGACGTTGGCATGGGTCTCTTGATCATCAGTGCTGCCCCATCCCCGAACCTCTCCCTCCAACTGTTTGCCACCCGCCTGCGAGAATTATATGTCATACACATACCTGGCTGCCCCTGTTGTAGTTCTACCCGCTACAATCCATATTTTAAATACTCCTCTTTCAGTCCTTTCAGTGCTTATTCCCTTCGTCAAGCATCTGAAAAAACCTCTGAAAAAAAGCGGTCATTTCTTGATTACTTGAAAATCCTGCTTGCCACCATGCCCCAGCTTGTTCTGGGGAATAATAGCAGTTTGTGTGCAGGGTGAGCTGGTTCACAGGTCGTATACTACATTGGGTGAAAAACAAACATGACACGCGAATTGCCATTCTTGGAATCATGTGAGTGGGGCGAAAAGTCGCCATCTGAGGGGAACAAAGTGATTGTTTGGCCATTGTTTGGCACTGATTTCAGGTCCACTGGTCAATGACACAACATTTTTTTTCCGTGTGACTAATGTCCCCCTTGAGGAAAATCACAAATTTTCTCATATTATTCCAGAGGCATATTTTCGACTATTGGCTGACTTAATATTTCCCAAAGTGAACATCAAAGAGTACACAGGCCGAATCTTATTTGCTTGTGTTATTGACCAATGAAATACTGTACACTGTTTGTTGTTTAGCAAGTACTGTGTACTGTACTTACGTCCTGATGTTCTCATGCCAGTCACATTTGGAGTTGCAAGTCATTAAGGTGCATAACACGGATGTAGGATAAACAGATTTGCACGTGAAACTCCGTGACTTGAGTGGATATGCATCTATGGAAGACAACAAATAAACTGACCTATCTTGCGAATAGCCTTGGATTAGATTTTGAAGGAGGGAAATTTACTCCTGACCTTCTCTTTGGTCTGGAGGTTGTAGCCCTGGACAAAAATGGGTTCTGGTGAGACATGAATGTGCAGGAAACATACCACATCAAACATATGGCCTAAATGTTTTCAGTGCGTTGGCCGAGTGAGGGTGTACAATTATATCAACCTTGGTTTTGCGTCATCCAAAAAAAGCAGTCTTATGACTTTTGGCATCTTTTTTTTTTGCAGCAGCAGCAGCAGAACTCAGTTGTGCATCCAAATCTAGCAAAGAAGTATAAAAGCTGGCACATCCGGATTGCTAAGGTCAACCAAGTAGCTGCCATGCGGCAGGATATGCCCCGGGTTATAACCATGCTTGATCAATCTGGCCTTGAAGGTTGATATGGTTGTGACCATGAGCTCAGGAGAGATTCATTTGCTCTGTGATTCAATAAAGAGTTCAAATGAATAATTTGCACCGTCATGAGTAAAAGGCAGAGGAAGGAATAGAAGAATAACATTCTATTGCAGCAGCATTGATAATTGTGTTCTCTATGCTGCCTGTTGCAGAAACATGTGATCCAATGTTCAATGACCAGAATGTTTGAAACCAGGCCGATGAGTTTGGATTTTCCATCTTTGTTCAGCTCTCAATCAAAACCCAGATAGGTTGTAGGTGACCTGAGTAGTGTGTAACTTGGACGTCAAGATGTGGACGAGATTGTGGCCTGTTCTTGATACCCTAATAAAAAAAAAATAAGTACGAGTTTTGCCGGGCTATGCCACGGCCCACACCCCAAGTCTAAAGGTTTACATGAGGGTTTTGCGCGCTGCTCGAATTATCAGTCCTACTTTTCCAGTAGAAGGAAAATAGTGGCTGTGTTGAAGCCCTTTTCAGCGATTCCATTAGTTTTTTTGTGACCATATAGTGGCTGTGCTATCGGCTAATGCCGAGCGTACTTTTAAGGTCCTGAGATCGAACCTGGCAGGTACATTCCTTTTCTATCCATCTTTTTTTCTTTCATGCTCATGGCAAGAAGCTTTGCCTCAAAATGTACCCCCAATCATGTACAATAATGAACACTGATGTCGCGAGGGGTCTCATGGAAAAAGAAATCCTCTGGGTCTTGTCAACCTCCTGTAGTTTGATGATCCACTTGTCCAGCCCTGCCTGAGTCCTGATGCTCAGAGCCTGCTAAGAAAGTTGAGAGGGTATATCACCTGTGATTCCTTTTCCCATCCCTTCCTGTCTCACCTCTCTTCATCGACATTGTCTACACTGGGTGCTCACTCTACACTCCTTGCACAAAGACAAAATCCCCTGGTGTTGGCTGCTACACATGGACATCTTTGTGCATGAAACACATTTGCTGGGTTGAGCTGGTAGGCCCTCTTTTCAATGCTCAAAGGGAGATTGTCCCTGACACATTGATAAGCATGCAAACCACCACTTGGGGTGTGGGCTGTGGCATTGCCCAGCAAAACTCGTACTTGAATTTTTTGAATCAGTTTTTTTTTTCACTCCCTGGCAGCATGTAAAGCAAGTGGCCAACAGATTTGATTGTACATTTCAGACACTTAAACCTCAACTGTTTATTTCCTCTGTGATTGAATAAAGAGTCCAAACAGATTTGCACTGTCATGCCCATGAGGAAAAGGCAGAGGAAAGTAATAGAAGGATATCACTCTATGGCAGCAGCATTGATAATTATGTTCTCTATGCTGCCTGTTGCAGAAACATCTGATCCAACATTCAATGACCAGAATGTTTGAAACCCAGCTGATGAGTGTGGATTTTCCATGTTCGTTCAGCTCTCAGTCGAAATCTAGACAGCTTGTAGGTAACCAGAGTAGTGTGTAACTTGGACGTTGAGATGTAGACAAGATTGTGGCCTGTCCCTGATACCCTACTATTTTAAAACAATAAGTACGAGTTCTGCCGGGCTATGCCACGGCCCACACCCCAAGTACGATGGAGATACCTGTGAGGGTGTACGTTTCCTGAGACATAGTTGACACGGACCGACATAAGACACCGTGACGGGCGTGGAAACGTATCGGGCTCAGAAAGGCAACGGCATGAATATTCCCAATGGAAATAGAATGTTACGGAAATCGGACGGTTGATGGCATCTGGAACGGGATACACTCAATATATATCACGGATACACCATCGAATCTTTTACCACAAATCATCGCCGCGTGTAGCCATGGTCGGATACAGGGCCACCATTGTCCCAATCGTTGCTCTTGCCTTCATCACGGGCCTCAATATTCTCGCTGTCGGCACCTCATTTCGTACTCACCTCAATCTTCATCGTCATCAGGGTATAGATTGCTCAGGATGGTACATTGACGAGGTTCTGACATGAATTTCCAGAAAATGCGAGCAGTCCCGCACGACTTCCTCTCCTGGTGCGACCCGCTGCCCTTATTGTCGAGGCCACCGAGCGCTACGGACTGGAGGCGGATGCAGAATGGGCCTCACTCATGCCAAGGAACCATGGATTTGGTTTCGTACGGCTGGGTCCACAGGGCCGGCCTTTCGAACCATCCATATATCATCAACTTCATTGTCTCAGCGAATTGCGAAGGACCTTCGTCTACTATAGCGGAAATATGACGGCCAGACGTTTATGGCACACTGAGCACTGCTTGAACTACCTCCGTCAGGCCATCCTCTGCAATTCCGACATGACACTGGAGCCTTCCTACACGTACATCTTCGAAGATAATAGCACCACATCGGCGTCGTCCGGAATGGGAGTTGTACACAGCTGTGTAGACTGGACACAGGTTCGCAATTTCGTGGAGGAGAACCAGATTCAGTATATAGGGGTTCCGCTGAAACTACGATAGTAATTGGATATCTTCACGTATATATCCTGTATATCCCGCGTCCCCCGCAAGGACCTACTTGTGGGGGACAGTCTCAACTCTGTTTTCAGCGATGATAGGTCTACTGAAGCGCCGCCCCAGACAAGGAAGCAAGTGACAATTGATTACCGTCCCTCACAACGGCGGCTCATGGATGCCATGTCCGCGTTTCCCGATCAGTGAGGCGGAAACGGAGATCCAAACTAGGTTGAAAACCTGCCACCGCGGATCCATCAAATATCATAGCCTTGGGTGACGGAGCGTCTCTCGTCCCGATAGCTTTGCCGGGTGCCCCTTTCGTCGGATGCTGCACGAAGGGGACATCTCTTGGCCACGATGTTCTCAAGTCCACCGGTCGACATGGGTGGCAACGAACAAATGGTTGACACTCCGGGTATATTCACTTCCACAACGCCCACGTATCATCGGCTGCTGAATTGGAGCGTATCCTTCTCCCGAACTGAAGAACATTCTCTTTGAGGAATTTCGGCGACTCTCGCGTTGATACCTCAACCATCATCACGGCCGCATGCACATTCAGGTCACATCTGTCCACAGGACCCACTGATCCCGAGAATCCCTACATCGAGCTGCAACAGGGCCTCCAGAATGGTAATGAAACACGGAAGTCGAGGCCATCATCATGTGCAATTGCGGTGTATTTTTTGAACAAGATGATTCCCTCGGCATTGAAATACATTCGACCGTGCAGGTCATTATATTCTGAGCAGACAAACGGCGAGGATCATCACATTAAATTGATTCAGCATGACGAGCGGAAGGACTTTCTGTGATACGGTAGAAGCATAAACAGTTATTTGGGGGTAGGCAGCGGCCCCTTGAAAACCGTGAATTGATATTCCCTTACGCTCGAGCCGGGCTAGTCCACCAGAAAATTCCCCACGATGCTCATGTACCTCTCGCGCTCTTCCCAATGTAACATGTGGCTTGACTCGGCAAAAGTCACCCATTTCACTCGCGGGATCTCCGAGAAGAAGGGGGCAACAACTGGGTCCTGAGCCTGGTCGTATCGGCCGTTCAACACCAACGTCGGCACATTGATTTTATGTGCATCTTTAATCATTGACCAGTCTTTCAATGGTCCGGTGATGTGGAACTCGGACGGTCCGTTCCTGAAGTATCGGTCAGACAGACATGGGCGCCATCCGCTGCGCTTACATGGTCAGATAAACTGTCGGATCCTTTTGAATCCAACCGAACCCCTCGAGTACAGGCCCAGGCATCGGTTTGATGGTGCACAAATGGCGCGAGTAGAACACTCCAACCGCCGCTTGGTATTCTTCGCTGTCAGTCGTCCCATTCTTCTCGTGCTTGTCGAGGATATCCTGCACGTCTAGGGGGAGCTGTGCACGGAAAGCATTCTGAGACACAACCCAGAGACCCATATCCGCCGGAGTGCTGGCAAGCACAAGGTGTTTCAAGCCCTTGGGTTGCTGGATCGCCGCATGACGTGAGCCAAGCATTCCACCCCATCTTCAGGTAATGTATAAGCATCAGAGACGCCAGAAAACATTTTGACTCACGAATGACCGAGGAGGTCATAGTCCTTCTGGACACTGAGATGGGTGAGCAAGTTGTCTAACTCATCCAGAAACAGCTGCTCGGTCCAGAATGTGGTATCCCCCATTTTCTCGGGGAGATGCGTGGAGTATCCCGTCCCAATTTGGTCGTAGACAATAAGCGGGATAGATTGCGTTTTGGTGAGGTCCTCCAGAATCAGAAGATAGGCATGGTTGACTCCTGGGCCGCCATGTAGAGCAACAAGCGGCCGGCGCGAGGTCGGGGCCGTGAGATCTCCAATGATCTTGTACCACGTCTTGCAGGGTTTTCCTGCGGTGGGAACAACGAAATCAACTTCCCCCTCAACCACTTTCGACGGCGACATGACTGTAGACGGAGAGGAGGGTTTATGCAAGCCCGCTTAAATCCATCGGCCGTGACAGTTGTGTGAGCGTATCCCAGATTCGGGGTCTGATGTGAAGATACATTATAGACGCTCGAATCTCGGCCGGCACTGGAGAATTGCGACCCCTCTACCGGCGGCACAACTCATCCGCGAGCTTCAAGACAAGATCAGACGAAACACTGCCTGCTCGGGGTAGCGGAACGCAGGCACCATGCGGTTCAGAAATCGAAGGGTTGCAGTGTGAATTTGCTTATGAAAAATACCGCATCACCATGAAGCCCGAAACAAATTCAAAGTCTTGTTATGATTGGTGAGAAATTGAGGAATGTTCCGTGGACCCACAACGGCAACCTGCAACAATACCGCCGACAGCTCCCGAAGATCTCCGCGCACATCAGTAAAACTACACATTTGGCTTTGGCATCTTTGGCGTCTTTGCCAAGATGCCAAAGACCTCAAAGACTCATTTTTCTCAAAGACGCATGTCTTTGGCTAACCAGGTCCCTCTATCTTAGAAAGACCAAAGGTCTTGGGAAAGACGTCCAAAGACGTGTCATAGTTGGCCCAGGGCTTTCTCAAAGATGTTCAAAGATACACTGAAAGAACTTAAAAGGTCAAAAAATTGAATAAAAACATATATTCATGCACAAGTAGTATGTACAAAAAGCTATGGAAATAGACATACAACATCGCTACGTAAGCCTGGGGGAAAAGGGCCAGAATGTGACGGCGACAAGATTGATCAAGCAAGATGGAGGGGATGTGGGTAACAAGTAATGCACATGATGTGAGACTTCAAAGCCATGTGATGCAGAGAAACACGGGGAGCATAGCGAAGAGGAGATGGGATGTTGGTGGGAAGCGGGCACACACCAACAACCTGAGAGGTGAATGCAAAACCAATGGGGCTTTCAGCAGAGCAGCGCCCAAGCATGCGTACTCGTTTGACAGCGGCCGGAGCCTGTGACGATGGACTTGAATGGGGTAGGATTTGTAATTGGATTTGGGAAACCACCGCGGCTGACTTGCTCCGCACAGATAACGGCAAGAGACAGTGCGCCTAGGGCATCAGCGGTGTTACGTGTACTTGCAGCGTTGACAGGCCTGGATTGTCGTCTTGGAAGATTACACAGCTTGTAGCAGGGACACAGCATGGACAAGACAGAATCTGGTACTGGTCGCGGCCGATTTGCAGCCAGCATATCTTGTGATGACGGTCCAGAGAAGGCCGCGAGAGGTGGGGTGAAATATATATGACAGTGTTTGGGAGACATTGAGAGGGGGACAAACTAGAAAGGACGGAGGCGGGGGAAGTGGGTGAGAGGCGACGGGGGAAAGAGGGAGAAGATGAAGGGAGAGAGCAACGAACCAAATGATGCCATCAAATCACGCCATCCGCAGTTGCGTGGCTTCGCATCATGATCGAGCGGAGTTAAAATGACTTGTGTGTCAATTATTCTGGCGGTCGCCCACTGTTGCTCTCCCCTGGAATATCCCTCTCTGAATTGATGACCAGATGCTGGTTATATGCTCCACAATGAATTATCCGACCAGATCAATATTCTATATCTTATTTTGTCTCACCGTCCCACTTTTCAACAGAAATTACTCGCTCTGGGAATACTAAATACAATGAAAACAACTCGAAGTAAAACTTGGCAAAAATTTGCACCTGGCAAGTTTACAGAGAAAAATACTGGAAGATAGAGTTCAAAGACAGAAGACGGCCTGTGAAAGCCCAAGACATCCCAAGATGGGCAGCCCAAGACCAAAGATGACTCGCCCAAGACAAAGACCTTCAAAGATGAGGCTGAAAGCCAGAAGATGCCAAAGCAGAATGTGTGGTTTTACTGATGCACATGACCTCGTCGTCCTTCGGAATGGTCCTTGGCCACCCTTTACAGATCTCTGTGCCGCGTAGAGGCAACTAATTTCGTGTCTGTACCCACAGTCAAGCGTGCCATGAAGGGAAGAATGGACAGGCTCATGGCGAGAGGAAACCAGAGGGACTTCTGGGTGGCTCGCGCCGGATCATCCGCTGAGGGGAAAACTCTCTTCTAGCAGCATAATACTCACATGCTACCTGGATCTCCTCTGACCGAGGGAATTAGGGCGGTGATAGCGGAAATGCATATGCTCATCAATTTCTGAATTCGCCCTCTCATTTCAACCAATGAAAGGATTCGCAAGTGCGGGAATCAATCTTGTGTGGGTGCATGCGTGAGAATATGGCGGTCAAAATGCACATTTAATCAGCCGCAACTTTTTTTCCCAAATTTGGACCTGCCGCAACTTTTTTGTCCTTTTGACATCAATGCCGCAACTTTTTTACCCTTTCGGAGTCATAAAAATAGTTGCGGCAAGTCGGCCTCTTGCCGCAACTTTTTTTTTTAGCTCAACTGGTACCGCAACTTTTTTTAGCTCGACCTGCCGCAACTTTTTTGTCAAAGGGGTGCCGCAACTTTTTTTTTCGTGTTCCACAACTTTGTTTTATTCAACTGGGTGACAAAAGATATTCAATGTTCCAGAAGCTCGCAACTCACCATGGAGCCGTTAGAGCGCTGGAACGGACCGGAGCTGGTCTCAATTAGGCAATAGTAGTTCAACTAACTCTTCTGTCCATGCCAAATGAGCTTAGAGCACTCTACACATTACCACCTTTTCTACTGGAGTCCTGACTGACTGTATTATGTTTGAGCCTCTTAGGTAATTGATTTGAGGCCCATTAACCTACTTAAGAGGCCCGCAGATGAGGCATTATATGGTTAATTTATTTCTACACGCGGCAGCCCCTATGTTCAATCGGCAGAGCCTTCATTCGAGATTTTCGATAATTACTCTGTTTATGTCATGTTTGTGTTGTCTGTGTTGACCCAGTGCCGGGTTGGCTGCACTTGCAGTCAAAGTTCTGTTCATGTTGGAGCCTCTTTGAAGGGTCCACCTGTCTCCTGTACTGCTCTATTGCGAGCTGATCGTAAATACTATCTCCATATGGTGTTCCGGTGCGACTGTTGATTGGAATACATTTACGTTCGGAAGTCGCCTCCGTCAGATGCCAACAATTTCAAAATTGTTTACCGTTGGTTCGATTCCAGCCTGTCCTGAGAACTCAGAGACAGTCTTGGTCAGATTGAACCACAAGACGGGTGAGAAACATCTAAGATTAAATTATTTAAATGGAAGAAGGGGCCTCTGTTCAAACATTGAATGGATGGGAAATCCTAGAATCCGATACATGACTAACTCGGATGGAAGCTGAACCAAACACTGCCTCCAGTACCATCCCCAGTGAAGGTGTCTGAAGGCCTCCTTCAACTCGACTGCACCCTCTACAATCTGCTTGCTTGTTGCATTTCTACATGAAGCTATTCTATTATTTGGGCATACAACTGGGATGATTTTCAACAGGGAGATTTTGACCGGCAGGCAACCAAACATGTATAATGAGAGTGAGCCTCTTTCTGAGACTGTTTGGCACCAAATGTGTACATCCACGTCAAATATCATGGAGTTTCGCTGACTGATAACTAGAGACTAAGATAGCTTGCAATCAAGCCGCGGTTCTAGGTTATTACATCAAGTTGAAGGTCGGTCAGATGCCTGCAAACTATCTGTAACTGACCCGAAATTAAATATCCGCAGGATAAAAGTTAAAACTTGTCATAAGAGAACAAATGCACATGAGCTGTCGATTACTGACTGCTTCCCACTCCAGAGGGAACCGCCAACATTCTGACCAGAGCCTTCAACATCATATAAGAGATCCCAATCATCTGAACTTCCGGTTCTTATGAACAGCTCAAAATTGGCACACCTAAAAGAGGAAACTCTCAGACCTGTTAAATGTGAGGTATAAAGGCGAGCTTTCCATGGTGATTTCAGATGGTTAGAAAGTTGCTCTTTCAAGTGGACAGAAAGTGTTGTAGAATGAATTAATTTAATCACGGATTTCAATCAGTCAGAAAGTTTAACAATCCACAGTGTTTTCAGACATATTGAAAGAACTTCCATCCTTGAAGAGTTAATGGATTTCTTTCAACCTGTCTGAAACTGACATTGGAAGTCAATCTTTACCTCTTTATGGAGTTTAGTTCTTTCAACCTGTCTGAAAACGGTGTGAAATTTTGATTTTTCACTGTTTGAGTAATGAACTTCTTTGAACCTGTCTGAAACTGACATGGGAAGGTGATCTTTAACTCTTTAGGGAATAAAATTCTTTCAACATATCTGAAAACACGGCGGAAAGTTGAACTTTTGAACTGATTGAAACCCGTGGTTAAATCAATTCATTCTACTACACTTTCCGTCGAAATGAAAGAACAACTTTCTGACCATCTGAAATCACCATGGAAAGTTCATCTTTATACCTTCCATTTAACAGGTTAGAAAGTTTCCTCTTTTAGTTGTGTGGATATCCAACCCTCAACCAGGGTCAAATTATCAAGGAGAGGTACTGTAGCCAAATGACGAGCAAAGGCAGTGAAGTGTCAGATGGGGACTGGGCCAGAGATTGATTGACCAATCACCAATAGAATAACGATAACCTGAATGTAAAATAAACACTGTGAGTGCACTACTGCTTGCAAATGGTTGATCCGGACGACAGATGAAAGCTATAAATTTCCTGGACTGCAGATCTTTACTCTGTGAAGAGACTTTCACGGTGCACGAAAAACGGCTGAAGTCAACTAAGTTCTGTAGTTTCAACAAGGCTATATTACCGACAAGCATCGGAGGCCCTCCTAGGTCTATCAACTTCAAAAATAGTCAGACAGTGGCCTCTGACTCGGAACATTATGACTTGCTAATCTAGCTTCAGTAGGTATCTCATGGATTCAGCCACATCTATCGAGACAATTAACTGAATAATAAACATATAGGTGATATGAGACAGGGAGACAAGTGTTTCTTGACCAAAATATTGATTTTGCCAGTGAAGCACCTGCTCTCCATATTGAGTCAAAAAGCCGCCAACTCCGGGTGTTTCGGCCGCAAGGATATCATACAAAGGAATAGAAGTATGAGTTGCACAGACGCCTGCAGCATTTTACGACTCCTAGCGAAGCGAAGGAGGCCTACTTCTGGCGAATACGAGGGCCGAGGCACTTTATCTGTTTATGTTATTTGTGAGGTGGCAGTGATGCATTGATCTTTGGTCAGAGCGCAGTGCTGAGTCCTGTTCAGCGCTATAAATCCTAAGCTGTATCTACGATGATATGTCATGGTTGGAAAGTAGGCTGCAGCCAACAATCATATTCCTCTCAGACTTCAGTAATCATATGTTTCACATAATCTGAGTTTGAATCTGGACCTATGGCATATGTAGATGAAATCCCGCCGGTTCAATGTTGGGTTGGAGGCTTCTATCCGACCATCCGTCAATTAAATTAGAGTGAATTAATTCCGAATTGCTCACGGTAATACGGTAGTATGAGCAATAATTTAATACCACAATCTCTGAGTTCTCGGGACATGCTGGACCGTACTTATGGCAAGTCAGTCCGAAATTGATGATCCGACAGAGGGGAATTCCAGCAGTAAATGCAGCGCGGCCCACAATATTTCAACAGAGGTAAGTACCCATTTGTACACCAGGACTGTGAAGACTTCCGAAGTCTTCAGAGTCCTGGTCTGACTTGGTCACTTACCAACAGTTAGCAATACCACAGTAAGAACACCTGCCGTATTGCTACCTGTGTGGAAGTGACAGGTACAAAGTTTTGATGATAAATACTGGCCACCCATCACTGATTTGAGACAGGGACAGCGGCATGAGGGTTACCCCAACTTTCAATGGGAACACAGGGAGAGGGAGGTAACCACGATGGAGGCTCTGCCGATTGAACATAGGGGCTGCCGCGTGTAGAAATAAATTAACCATATAATGCCTCATCTGCGGGCCTCTTAAGTAGGTTAATGGGCCTCAAATCAATTACCTAAGAGGCTCAAACATAATACAGTCAGTCAGGACTCCAGTAGAAAAGGTGGTAATGTGTAGAGTGCTCTAAGCTCATTTGGCATGGACAGAAGAGTTAGTTGAACTACTATTGCCTAATTGAGACCAGCTCCGGTCCGTTCCAGCGCTCTAACGGCTCCATGGTGAGTTGCGAGCTTCTGGAACATTGAATATCTTTTGTCACCCAGTTGAATAAAACAAAGTTGTGGAACACGAAAAAAAAAGTTGCGGCACCCCTTTGACAAAAAAGTTGCGGCAGGTCGAGCTAAAAAAAGTTGCGGTACCAGTTGAGCTAAAAAAAAAAGTTGCGGCAAGAGGCCGACTTGCCGCAACTATTTTTATGACTCCGAAAGGGTAAAAAAGTTGCGGCATTGATGTCAAAAGGACAAAAAAGTTGCGGCAGGTCCAAATTTGGGAAAAAAAGTTGCGGCTGATTAAATGTGCATTTTGACCGCCATATGAGAACAAGTGATGGGCGCTGAAAATATCCTGGTGAACTTTAAAAAGGTAGCATGGGGTTGACAACCACCCTGTACCACATGTCCTTTAGTCTGTAGTTAACCGCGCCACCATGTATCGGTGGCCGCGTTATTACAAATCATCGGAGTTTTAAATATGTTCTCACGGCTTCTCAGGCCTCCCAGGTGCTCAATTCACTTCGCTCAAAACAGCAGATGTATTACCCACTTTCGACAGGCGTACACTTGACCTTTTCGTTCAGTGTTACTCAGCAGGCACTGTACATGCGCATGTGTAAGAACGAGTGGAGAACACGGACCCTTGTTGTGTTCATTTGCATCCTTTTCGTACTGGGGAACATCGGCAATGGGACAAACATCCTATTCAGCATTCTTAGATCAGGGATTCAGGTGTTAGTTTCGGTCGGTTCGGCTCAGGTAACGAAGGAATGAAGGTGCGGTCGGGGGCAATTGCTTCGCGCAAACACCGCGCCTCCGCCGTTGCTAAAACCAGTACTTCGCTATCCTATATACGGAACAGTTACGTCTTACTCCGATGCAGGGTTTTCCACAAATAAATGTGAATAATATCAAACCAGCCCGATTGCCGCTGTGGGCGAGAAAACCAACGGAAAATTAGCCCATGCCGTACGCGGCCTCCAGTGCGGCGAATGGAAAATGCCCCCATGCAGGCTGTAATAAGTGAGACGAGGTCTCCTTCCGTGAGCCAAGAAAGCCAAACTAAGTCGAGTCTGACCGTGAATGGTCAGATATCGTGACTCCTTTCAACACAGCAGTCCGGTGGAATTCCGATCCACCTCCGTTGTTATCATCAGCCGCCGAAGCCGAGTGGTCCGCACTCAGGATCCTTAGACCCTTTTCTGTAACTTATAAATTGGAGAGTGATCCTCGCGATGGAAAGATCCTTGAGCGGCAACTATACGCTTCCCGGGGATGCCGACCCTTCCGTATTTCAATCCCTTCCGACACCGCCCAAATTTACATGCACAATGACCATTCGACGATAATGAAATCCATCCCGCACCCTTCAGTGTGCTGACACATCTGTGGGGAGCTCTGGTTCACATTCATATTGCGGTCCCAACCCCAGGATGCGTTAAATCACCTTCGATAACGGGCAGCCCGATGTAGGCATCTGGTGTTGGTAGGTTCATGACGTCGTGAACGAGATTTTTCCCCAGTTCCCGGTCAACGTGTAGCGAAAACCCAACCAGGCAAAGGTTCAGGAGGATGATAGCGATGTAGAAACAGAGGTGTTTTCGTTGAGAAGGCGGACGGCCGGGATCGTGCTCATTGGGTTCCCCCGTAAGATCGTTGCCGTCGGCATCACTGAGCGGAGTGTATCGCGCACTCCGTGTTCCAGACATAAAATGGAGCTGGGGGTAGTGAATAAGGGGGTAAACACGAAATCGCCAAGTACTAGGCTTAAGTATCAGCATATCCCGCAACTCGATCAGGAAATGTGATTCACCTTGGGCGGTGCTATAAAAGCCTCCAGAGACCCAGAAGAAATCCTCTATAAATACTTTCCACTATTCCGAAGCTTCGGCTCCAGAGGATGATGTTTTGAAATGAAGGGGTTCAATTCTGCAGTGCATGATGTCCGCGCCCTCACGCCGCTCTTGTAATCAGGCATCATTCAACTCCGTATAGACCCCTAGGAGAACATCAAAATAATACCGACATCAACTACAAAGATAACAGTGATCCGTCCATTCCATTCAAATGCTCTCTTCCGTATCTTGGCACATTTTTTCAGATTTCTTTACCTCGGTCCTAAATTGATTGTACTGACCGGAAGTCAACTCCCCAACGATGAAGGGCTCCACGTCGTTGCCTCTTTTCTCCGCTGATGAGAAATATGAGCCAGACATTCGGAGTCTAAAATAAATAGGACGAACGAGATGTCAACTCCCCAATGATGAAGGGTGCCGCGTCGTTGCCTCTTTTCTCCGCTATTCATAAATATGAGCCATACATATTTGGAGTCTGAAATAAATAGAACGAACGGGACGTCAACTCCCCAACGATTAAGGGTATCACATCGTTGCCTCTTTTCTCTGCGTATGTGAGTTATGAGTGCTTGGTCGGCAGTCCAGAAATACTGGCTTACCTTGAACTTGTTCTCTAACCACTCCTGCGTTCTGAGTAGGATACGCGACCGCCCCAGTGGCAGCAATGATACAGACGAGGGCATTGAAGCGGGAAGTAATTTGCATGGTGGGTGTTACAGCGAAGGTGCTGAACTGCAATCTTTGGGGGTGAAGATGACCACCTGGCGAAACCTCAACTCATCACGAGACACTTTTCGCCCCAAGATAGACTATAATTGTTGCGCGATCCGGGGTTCTCTCATAGCCCAGTGGTACTTCGGGAATTGACAGGAGTTCGTTCTAGAATCTCGGGGATCTCCCGGCTCAGCCGGAGTTCCTCTTCAATTCCACGAACACACTGCCAACAGATTCCGCTTGACAACTCCATTTCATCAACTTCGTTCCGAAATGTGTTTAGTGTGCAGCCTGATAGTGCGCTCATTGGTTCGTTTGTTCTTCTTTCCAAACTAGACCTGAAATGGCTGGTGGGCGCCTCTGGAAAATAATCAAATTCTCGGAGATCGCGGCGGGCCCGCCCAAGGAACTGAATGGGAATCAAAGGCCCGAACTACAGATACACGAAATTATTTTTTATCCTTCCCTCGGCCATCCTGCCGTGTTTCTCTCTACATAGTCTCGCACGCGAGTCCAATCACGGCATATATGCAGCACATCGTTTCCCGAGGCAGCAGCCCCCCATGTGCCGTTGGGGAGCCTAATGACCTCAGTGGGTTCCAGAGTGGTATCTGCTTTGCAGAGGAGAAGCTGTCGGAGATAGTTGAAGCAGTGATTGGCGTGGCTTCGAACTGCCTCGGCCTTGTTGTAGTCGGCCTCCACAGAGAGCAAAAGTGACCACCGAATCCCAATAATGCAATGCAATTGGTGGTACATGGAGATGGCGAAGGGCCGGTGTTCCGCCCCCAACTTCACCCAGCCGTTCCCAGCAGGTAAGATTGATTGCCAGTCGACAGTCGCATTCAGGCCATATCTATCTGTGTCGTTGAACCACATCCTGACACGACGGATTTCAATTGGGAGCTCGCGGGGAAAATCATCCCCACTGTTACCTTTGGGCCGATACATCAGTGAAGCCGAAGAAGCGAAGGAATGCTGACCCACTATATGCCCTACGTGCTGGGCTTGCCAACTCGAATCGGCGATATATCCCCCATTGAGATACGGCTCGGTATGCGTTGAGAGTAGTAAGGGCCAGGATCGCGAAGTACACAACGGTCGGTGAGGTAGCATGCATGCGGCCCCAGGGTGGGTCTTTGTGAGTCCCACCCTGGTATTCTAGACACTGTTATATTTGAAGTTGATGCAACGGAAAGCGATGTGCAAAAGATCGCGGCTTATCCTCTTAGGGATATCGGGCCCCCGGTGGGTGTTCGACTCCGTGATATGCTGTGGGAATGTGCGATGCGATGCAGGAGAGTTCCGGTCCCAAGAACTGGAGGACTGTGGTCCCGAATTTGCCAGCGGACACAATCAAGTCTTCCCTTTCCAGCGCCAAATCCAGAGGATAAATAAGTGCATCCGTGCAGGTTTCCCATATCGCAAAATACCTGTGTCATCCCGGAATTTCTCCGCGAAACCTGAGACAATTCTTCCCTTCCATTGCATTCAGTCAGGCCGTGTCACCGTTGATACTTCTTGGACCCACGGCAGAAACTTGCAACAACATCGCCGACAGGCTGAGAAAATCTCCGTGAAATCTAGCAGTATTTGCATCGCTGGATTTGCAGTTGAGGAACGTTCCTCGGATCCCGTCATGATATCCATAGCGCTCGAAGGATGTCTTAGAGACCTCGGAACAGTAATGTACACCATTATGTGTGTCTGGTAACATTCAGATTTGTAGACTTTGGACGCACAGCAGCATCCAGCACAGGCAGCTCGCGGGCAGCTCCGATAATCTTTTGAATCGATTATCTCAGGCCATCCCGTGGAGGAATGGCCGCGCTCATGGCGATCCTGCATTCCGCAGGATTGTGGGTCCCGCAACGTGCCCCAATATCTATATAGCAGCCCCGTGAAGAACGGCCTCCCATGAGTCATGGGCGCGTTCGGAGTGTAGACATAATGGAGGAAACCAGAGAGTCCTCTCGAAGAATCACACCAGACTCGGCCCCCGCGACGTGTCGGAGATTTTACTTTAAAGAGACTGGCGCACATGGGACCCGGCGGCTTGGCATCAACGGGGATTATAGTTTAATTACAGTTCATATGGTGTAGACGCCGCCCTCCAGCCGAAACAGATAACGATTGTGCGGCAAGGAGCCGGCTCCACATGCTCCTGGGTTTCTATGTTCATATTGGGCACTCGCAGCAATTCCAGAAACCATCTGCGGGGATCAACTGTCCGGTCTCGTTTCCCCGCTTCTGACGCAGACAAAATGAGCCCAAAAGCCGGCACTGGAATCAATCTTTCGTGGGTGCAAATTCGGCAACCAGCGAGAGTGCAAAAATATCCAGTGCGTGCTTTTGAAAAGGCGGCATTGCGTTGACCCACGGCCCCGACCCCCCCCCAAGAGATTCATCATGTCCTTTGCCCCAGCAAACGAGACTGCCGCGCAGCTCTGGAACGAACGCTCCATCTTCGTTGGCTTGTTCCTTGGTTCAATTGGCTTCGGTGCGCCCCTTGCTACGAGAACGACCTCCCCCTCACTTGAGATACCAGGTGTACACTTGACACTTTTTGTCCAGTGCGCCCAGGCACTTTATGCGCGTAAGGAGGGGCACAGGAACCGCGAACTTTTCGTTCTCATATGCATCTTATTTGTCCTGGGCAACATTGGCAATGCGACAAATATCCTATTCGGACAGAAAACGTTCATCGACGACAGGGACTACCCTGGAGGGCCAAATGCTTTCTTCGTCGAACAAAGCACTAATTGGTATGCAATTTTCTGTGTATATAGTGAATAGTTGGTTCCAGGACGCATTGCTGGTACGAATTTTCTACCTCAATTCGGTCCCCGCTCCACTAAATTGCAACTAGGTGTATTGGTTTTGGATGATATGGTCGTCCAGTTATTATATGGTGGCCGTACCCGTCCTTGCGTTCCTCAGCTCGATGGGTAAGAACTTTGCACCAGTCAAAACGATTACTCACCATAGTGACACAGTCCTATCTGCCATCCTGATTGCGGAGCTCAGCCAACCTGGAAACACGTTCTGGACCAAGATCAGTGTCAATCTCGCCATCCCCTACTGGTCGATATCGATTTCCATGACGATCATCCTGACTGCGCTCATCGTGGGCCGTCTTCTCTTCATGCGCCGTCGTATCCGGAACCTCATGGGGCCCTGCACGTCAACACCCTATGTTACTGTGACTGCAATGTTGGTCGAATCGGCGGCCATATACTCCATCAACGGGCTCGTCTTCTTGATAAGCTACGGCGTCAACAGTCCTGTCCAGAATTTGGCACTCCCGCTCCTCGGGCAAACTCAGGTATGCAGAAGTAATGCGTGCCAAACTGAGATGATGTCTAACACCAATGGTGCAGTCTATTGCACCGCTCTTAATCATCCTATGCGTGGCACAGGGCCAGGCATGGTCCAGTTCAACCATGTCGACCGTGACCTCCATGCGATGGCGCACACCCCATGCAGGACCAAAGAACAACACCTCCGCTACGGTCTTGGAAACATTGGGTGCTAACGTGAAATCCGAGAGCCGCGAGGATATTGAGGGCAACAGGGAAAGGGAAGAGTCTGAATTGGAGTTTCGGTTTGGAAAAGTATAGTAGCCCTGACAGGTCGCGCTGATGTATGCATTCCCCTGGCCAGTGGTTATACAAGTAGTTCTGTTCCCTTATTATGATGGTAAGGACCTTCTGTTGTTTTCAGACCCAGATGATCAATTTCGATTGAACGCACAACGTGGCAACAGGTCCGTGGGTGCGGGAAGCAATATTTGGCAAGTGCAAAAGGCAAAGATATCCAGTGGGAGCCTGCAAAATAAGACATGATATTGACCAATATTCAGCCGAGTAGATGAGCTGTAAACCAACCTACGGGATGGGGAGCAAATAGAAAGCACAATACCGGTGTCCGGTGACCAGCCTCTGAATATGCCACCTTGATCGAGGCCGCCGACGACATATGTTCTGTAAAAAGGGACCGACGGAACGAGAAGAGGGTATAGAAACGTGGGGATTATTTCTGGCGCTGAGACAGAAGAGAGGCCCTGAGCTTGGCACCAGTGGAATAAGCCAGGATCCCCAATGAACGAGTGTAGTCATTATTCAGATTTTGAAATCTCTCGGCCGCGAAGAAGCGGAGGAAGTGCCTGCGCATTAAAGGAATTAGTCCACTCGAATTCCAGACAAGAACGTGAAACAGCTCTTGTCAAGAAATCGCTGTGATCCAATTCCACCACTCCAAAGGCGAGAAACAATACATACGAACTAGGAGGCTGAGGGAGCAGCGAACATCAGTGCGCAATGTATGAATGGGGTGCTTTTGTCAAGGTCCCCAGCTATTTTTGTCGAAGTCTACCTCACGTATGATCCCCTCTGGTCAGCACACAAAGATGCTACATAGATATCGTATAATTTATTCAGGACTCCACAAACAAGTGAGATAGATACCAGCACTCACCTTGTGCATCTGCAATCACACCGGCAAAAGTGAATGTTCAGCTCGGCTGAACATGTTGCCGAAAACGATGATTTAGGCCTCAAAAAAAACTGGCCTGAAAATGCACTTGAAAAGAACAGATTCAGGGAAGCTTTATGAGGTGCCGAAATAAAGGAATTCAGCAGGGCATTCGGCTGGGCTTAATGTGGTCATTTTGGCAGCCAATTTTGAGTGTTTGAAAGTGAGACTGAAAACCATTCAATGGGCCACACATTCAGACTGCCTGAAAACAACAATTTCGGTGTCACCGAAACTGTAGCTGAAAGCAATGCTTTTGGCTACACTTTCAGCTGTGCCGAAAGAATCACATTTGGCGTGGCCAAGATTGGAGCTGAAAGAAGTTGTTTCGGGTCCAGCCGAAATAGCAGCCGAAAGGTGTTATTCCGGAAGTGCAGCTGAAAGTAACACCTTCTGAGCAGCCGAAAATAAGCGGCCGCTAGCGGCAGTTGGCGGCAGCTAACTGTGGCAGTGCAGCGGCCGCTGAGCAGCAATGCAATATACTAATAATTAGATTATAAAGATCATAGTTGTATGGCAGTTATCCCACCGATAAAAAGCAGGGGTAGTTCAGCATGGTTGAGATCAAGTTATAGCTGTGGTCGTGCGGCCCGCAATGTGGTCGAATAAATGTTTTTCACATGGCCACTGCACTGCCACAGTTAGCTGCCGCCAACTGCCGCCAGCGGCCGCTTATTTTCGGCTGCTCCGAAAGTGTTACTTTCAGCTGCACTTTCGGCTCCAGCCGGAATAACACCTTTCGGCTGCTATTTCGGCTGGACCCGAAACAACTTCTTTCAGCTCCAATCTCGGCCACGCCAAATGTGATTCTTTCGGCATAGCTGAAAGTGTAGCCGAAAGCATTGCTTTCAGCTACAGTTTCGGCGACGCCGAAATTGTTGTTTTCAGGCAGTCTGAATGTGTGGCCCATTGAATGGTTTTCAGTCTCACTTTCAAACACTCAAAATTGGCTGCCGAAATGACCACATTAAGCCCAGCCGAATGTCCTGCTGAATTCCTTTATTTCGGCGCCTTATTAAGCTTCCCTGAATCTGTTCTTTTCAAGTGCATTTTCAGGCCAGTTTTTTTTGAGGCCTAAATCATCGTTTTCGGCAACATGTTCAGCCGAGCTGAACATTCACTTTTGCCGGTGTGAATTGCTGTGGTAAGCATCAACGAATGACATATCAATGGATCCAATTGCACCCCTATGACACATATACTGTCCAAAAATTCGTAAACGATGACATCTACGTGGAAACAGTGTTTTTTGAATACAACTACACCTCATTTCAGATGGTTGACACCTTTGATTTATGGGTTGCAACCATTTCCTCGATGATAACAACACAGTTGGTATCATATTGCAAGTGGGTTCACCGCCGGCCGTGTCTTGTTGCTCTGAGTCTCGAAGATCACATTTGATGGCAACCCTGATATTGGAACTCCGACAGAATCCATAAACGGAAGATAAGTGGTTCTGGACTTGATGAGCCCCGGATCAGCCTGGAAACCCTGTCATTCTCTACTTTAAGGAGGGTCAGCCTCTATACTATGTCCCAATGAATTAGGAAGGTAGAGATGTTTGCCTGGGATATTTCTGAGCCTGGAGAAGTCAAGTGTAGGCCATTCATGGACTGTTACAGTGGATCTTCTCGAGATGACATCCACAGAGCCCCTTGAACGTTCCTTTTCAGAAATTTGATGCCCGAGGGGTGGAACATGGTGCTGAAACGCGGGGTGAACAATCGATTATGAATTCACAAAATGCCGCGCCAGCCGGCCTGATGGTGATCCGCGGCAATCAATACCGATTTGTCGAAATGTGAACGATTCCAAGAAGATGTGCACATTTCGAAGGAGTTGCAACCAAATCAAAGATGCGATCTATCTGAAGGTTGTAACCAAATCCACGATTTAGTTGTAAGTTGTTTCCCAAAACCCTTTAGAAAAAAGCTAATTTTTGGACAGTATATCGCCCATACACCCCTTCAAAGAGGGGATCCACCAACTGCGCCAGACCTGCACTCAGACTCATCAATGAGTTGCACAGAGTCGAGCGTAGCCGAGCACATGTGCTTAGTTGTGCCAGAGTTGGTTAGCATGAATCAGATTCAGATCAGCCTGATAACTGATTCTACTGATCCTCCGGATTGCTTGTGCGTGCCTGGCCTACTGGGGGAGATGCCGGGGCAGCTGTCAGGACCCCATCAATTGGATCACCCACAAATGAACCGACTTTATTATGAATCACGCCAATAGATTAAATTTCTGGAGCTACCCCCGTCAAGAATTTGTGTTTCCTGAACACGAACGACGTGAATATCTGTTGTATTGATTCATCACTGGCACCCTCAAACATGCTCGGAAATTCCACAGGAATAGATTTATCTTACGGGAAGTCACCCACTCTTGATGCACACTCCGAAATGCCTAGTGCATTATTATTTCGTGAATTTACTCTTGCAACCCCATTTCCTAGTAGTAAATTATACAGTACTTGAATACTACATGACACGATCATGCCAACAGTTTAGTCTCTCATAGATAGACACTTCAACAAGAATCACTTTTTACCTCAGCATGTTGAAGTCTGTTAGTTACCACGAGGCCTTGATCACCGTAGAATCTTATTACGTAAACTTTTTCCAAGTAAAAACACCCACCACCAGCATACCTCTCTTTTCTTACTAGATTACCTCCTCAGAAGATATGCCCAACCTATTGATTGATTGTGTTGTCCAAGATTTTTTTAAGGTGCCATGGAGCCCATGTGGTACGGTAGGCGGGATGGTCGAGGTTGAATTTTGGCATTTTGACGTTTGACATCTTGACATCGGGTTCTGGTGATTCCCGATATTGGCTAATCTATTACTCCAGAACGGATGGAATTAGATCAATTTGAAGCTTTTTTCGAGACAATTGAATCCAGCAATTGCCAGTTCTATTGATAGAGAAGGGTATGTCATGTGTCTACTCCCTAATCATCATCAGACTCCTCGGGGGGGAAGCTCAGAGTCGGACTCAAATCTGCCACGACTGAGACGGAGATATTTGCAACGATTGACACATCCATGCTTCCCGAGGAAGGTCTCGATGCCGGTTTTTCCGTGATCACCAACCCCGCTGGAGCTGTGAAAATCAAAATGAAGTTTGAGACAAAAAAAGTGAAGAGAACATACCCATTAAATGTGTAGGTCATCACGTCTAACAGGACCTGGATTCCCTCCCCATTCTCGTCAATTGCTGTCGTGGCTGGAAAATATTGATGAGTATGTACAGAAACCAACGACAGACTAGAACCATACTTCGAAGATCAGCCAGGATGGTTGACTCCTGGCTGAACAGATATGCATAGTGGGCAAAAGCATTCAGGGTGCTACCAATCTTATTCTGGTGCCAAGGAGAGTATTCATTTGTTCCACTCCAATGCTTGACCTTGCTGGGACACCTTGGTTTGAACAGCCAGACAATAATATTGGGATCACGTGCAGCTTGATACTGCTCCAAGGAGAATCCCGAGGCCATTGAGGGACCGGAGTCCTCAACTACCTCAATTCCTAGTCTCGTTCCCGCCGTTATAGGGCAAGTGTTCAGACAGAGCAGGAGGGACACTGTAGGGGGGGAGATAATACCCAACCGGAGCTACGGAGTGTTCCGAGGCAGATTTTTGATGAAGTTTGATGGGGGAACACTGCCCTATAACGTCTGGTGCATCTCGTATAGAAGACGGGCGAACGTGTCACACTCTCGATGAGCTGTCTTGTTTTCCTTCATCCGCTTCCAATTCAGCCCTGAATAAATTTCAAATGTCCTCTCTGATGTATACCTTGCCTTGTGGTACCGATATATGTAGAATTTGGGCCATAGATGAGCCCACAATTGCTCTGACCTTTCAACGCCTCACATCTGCAGGTTTGACTGAATCTAGCCGCAATGATTCGCGATAAAACATGGAATGTACACCACACTTCTTATTCAATTCATCTAAATTGCTTCCAGGCATATCGGACGGAATTGAATGAGAGAAATAAATGTTTTAGGGAAGTGCCCAGAATGTTGAGTTGTTCAAATCAATTTCCTGGACGTGTTTCTTACGCGATTTTCCTCGGGAAAAACTATGGCCGGGAGGGAATGACCATTCGGAAGGCCATTTCAATACTTATGTTTACTCATTCAGCACCTTAACGGCCAAACTCATTGTAGGCGCAATTTGTGACATAAGTGACTGATGGGCACGATCGCCCGTTATCTATACGAGGTGCACCAGATGTTCGGGTGTGGCATCCCACGCTTCTTTTTCATCATTTTTTTGCCTCAGATTTTAAACTCCGCCACACCCAAACATCTGGAGCCGAGATTACTCAATTCCGAGCCTGAAGTCTGTAACCTGTGTTCCTGGATGAGTTGTGCCATGAGATCAGTTGTTATTAGGCAATAACTGGAAGATCTTACCATGTTCAATGTCGACACACTGCCTCTTTGCTTCTGTGAGAAACAGTCAACATTGTATGCCAGATATCTCGGTTGCGGATGCACCAGCCTTTGTTGCCCTCAAGAGCACAGACAATATTCCAATTGAATCATCATGGAATTTGTTTACCAACTATATTGGTCTCCACATCAAGCAAATCCTACTACGTACTTGGAAAAAGTATCAATTATTTCAATCCTGGATTCCAACACCACATGTAAGTGCGGTAGATTTATAATTTGGGTGGCTCCGTTCTAATTTGTTCTCCAGCAATCTCTTTAACTGGCTGTGGCCGAGAATCATCCAATGTAGTCTAGATGAATTCGTTGATATTGGAACAACCACAAGATTCGGTCACAGCACAACAAGTTCCTGCCGTCGGGATTCTCACCTAACTACATTTGTGACTTTCCTGACAGACCCATTTCGGAGTACCAGCCCCTCAGCATCTTGTGGATGCCCTCAGGGAGAATGTTCCAAAGTCTCGTGTGGAATGTTACAGATAGGTGTCAGATGAGTTCGAGGCTCAAGCTTGGGCTGTATACAACCTTATTGGGAAGCCGGAGTTTGTATTGACTGAGGGGTGGACCATATTCTGCCAAATGCTTCCCTATCTCAATTGATATTAGGGCCTCAAAAGTGAAAAGTGCTGTCTGATGGCTGCTTTTGGGCCCGCATTTAATTGGTTTATTTACTCTCAATACAAACAATGTAGCGGTCCAAGTCTGACTTTGTTGCCTCTGGGAATTATTAACACTTCTATGTAAATGAGATCTCGTACCCCCTGTATTTCTGGAGTCAAACGAGCAAATACAGTTTGAATGACATGTTGAAAATCTGACAATACAACTTTCATACAACACGGGGATTGTCTAACTCAGGCAAACCTATTGTTCTGGAATAAATTTGGACACATTCAGAGTCTCCAAAAATAATAAAAAGCTGTCCCACGACAGCCTACCACCCCCAAAATCCGGTTCAAACTGGCCGGCAAACACGGTGCATGATTGACAGCGCACCAAACTAGGCAAGCTTCACATCTCAACTGATTATATGGCCTACCATGATGGTGGATGTAGGGTAGATTGTGGCGGCGGCGGCAATGAAGAGCAGCAAAGGTGGACACGGGAAGCGAAGAATGCGTAGACTCCAGTTCGGGATTAGCGGAGTCCGATGTCAAGATCTCAAACATCAAAATGCCAAAATCCAACCTCGACCATCCTGCCTACCGTACGTGTGGAATACTTTATGTGCGTCGGCTAACAGATCACGGGATTATCGGAGGTCCCTCAAAAGCACTATTCACGCTTACTTTTCGAAATTCTGAAGAGACAGAATGCACAGGAATAGATGTAAGACTCATTCTCTGTATTCAATTTATGCAATGACACGGTGGCTTTGACCTACCGCTCAAGTGGAAATTTAAACTCCGATATTTATGTAATAATATTCTACCGCGATCAAGACCCCGCGGTCTACCGACAGTTGCCATTAATTGATTGCCGGGCATCACCAGCGCCAGACTGGATCCACTCTGGCGCAACTCAGTCTCTCCAGATTCCATTCCTTTTGACTTGATCACCACCATGTCGAAAAACTTGAATGGCCGTGCTTCATCTTCTGTCACCTCCCTTACCCTCTCCTTGCGTCCCTAGCATGTTATACCATCTGCTCGGCTCCGCTCGGACTTAAGAAATGTCAAAGACCATATTCCTAAAACTTGGAAAAAAGGCCGCTGTCTGTCACTGTATCCTAAAACTTGGATAACTGGGGCACAGTCATTCCTAGGATCCCACTCTGCATGGACGGCCTGTGGCTATGGTCTCTATGTAGGCCGGAGGGTTCGCATTCTGCGTCGTATAGCTCGGAAAGATATAATTGTAAAATTTCATGCTGTCATCCGAGCGAATTGGACGCATCCAGCTCAGTATTGTCTTGATTGACCTGGTTCTACTTCCAAGTGAATTGATCACTGGCCAGCATTCCTCTCGATGGACCATGAGTCTGCCAGCCCTGCCCAATGCTCCGCCTCTGTCGGTGCTGCCCATCGATCCCACCTGCTGAGTCAGCACACGCACTGCTACCGCTGCTCCAGACGTTGTCCAAATATTCGCCCCAGCTTCCTCACAGCTGGCAGGTCATCCTTTTGGAGATACGGAATATTGCAGGCTACTGGCTCAATCTCTTATCATTTCTGCCATTTACTTCAGGCGACCCATAGCCTCGAATCGAACCAGTCTGGGACACTACCATTTTCATTTAAAAATGTGCACGCTATTTTGTTGTACGACAAAATGAGAGTGCTGGGATGAGGGCAACCATCACATCACATCTTCATATCCTTTTGTCCAAAAAACTCCAGGATTGCCAATCTGACTCTTATCTGTGTACCCCTGCTTCGACTCGATGTTGTGTTTGCCCAGTATGAAGGTGTACACTTCCTTCTCCCTTGAAAGTATCTCTATGTCTGTCACTGCATGGATGTCTGATTCATCAGGCTGCTCGCTGCTTTCGCCCAATTTCAGATGGGTAACATTTTGACAAAGCCCGAGACATAATCTGATTACTGAAAGACATTGCATTTGCTGATTCGAGGTGCAGATTTTGGAGAAGGGTGAGTATATCTTTGTGTTGGGTTTTTGCCTTGGGATATTGACTGGGTTCTACAGGACCAGGTGCGTGAGCTCGGCTCAGAATATATTTTGAGGTCGGGGACGATGGAGTACGTAAATTTGCCTGTAGTACTCCGGGATACTTCCCGAAACCGGCGTTCCTGAGCGGGACCGTGCCATGTAATCCTACCTACCTACCTACCTACCAGCCGATAAGTCTGAGTCTGGGTCTGGCATTGTTGACACATCCCCCTTCAAAGGCAAGAAACAATGCATACGAGCTAAGATAGGTGCCAGTCACTCACTACGAGGGTACACGTGATGCATCACGCGTGACGTGACAGGCTAAACATTGTTGAGCTCGAACCCAAAAGGCCTGGGATTCACCCAATTTGACATTTCCGAGCCGAAAAGAATGGGTTTCTTTTTCGGGACTGGCATTGGGGCGGAATTTGACCAAGTGTAAGAGGGCCTCCGTGGCCTCATATATACCTGCCGAACCCATTGTGAGATGGCCAAGCCTGTTGTGCTTGATTGTTTCATACTCTTTAAGTCTGTCTGCTTGTGTTGCTAATTTTGGGCCAGTCATTCAATTTCTCTTCTGCTGCATGTTACAATTAGACTCGATTCAAGCACAGCACTCACTATGCTTTGATTCTTCTTCCAGTCACTGGTCTGCAGGCCCAATCCCTCACTGTTTAATCCAACTCTGCAACCCCGATGCTGTGGTGGTTCAACCGTGCTTTATGGCTAGTGTTCCATATCATGAGTGAAGGAGAGGACATTGAAACACAAGGGCTTTTACAAAGAGAAGACCTGGTTCAAACTTGAACAATGGACTGAGCTACCTGAAAGGAAAACGAGTTGATGTTAACCCAGGTTCCAGGTCATAATTTGTCAAGTATTTGAAGGAGGGGTAAATTGAGCAGTAGATAGAAAATGCATATCCTCATGGACTTCACTTCATTATAACCTTGTAGCAATGCACTTAGTCGGAAAAAAAATCAATTCAAGATTGAGTGATCCACCCTGCACAACCCAAGCTACACGGTTACAGGGGTGAACATGGTGTTTGCAGAACTGGAAATTGTGACTGGTTTGATCAGTGTTCAAATTCACACCTTGGCAGAGCCTGAGTTTTTGGGGACCCCTCCCATCATATGCTTGAGCTCTGTAAATGCTGACTGCGACTGCAGCGGTTCGAGTGTGGGGCCCAGCGATACAATGGGCTCTCCTCTATCCAAATAGTCATGCAGCAAGGACATGTGAACGTGCAGGCAAGAGGAGAAAATCCGGCACGAATTTAGTTAAGTTGAACTGTGAAATCAATTCACCTCTTGTTATGGTTGAAAACTCAACATCTCTAGGACCGAGTGAATGGCAGAGGAAAGCACCCGAATCGAGCCCGTTCCAAGTGAAAGCATCATGACAGCCTAATATGCTAATTCATTCAGACCAGTGTAATAGTGAGCAGGAGTCCCAACTTGACATTTTATCCTTTCGGGTGATTTTTCGCCCACGGGTCATTCGGGTCAAATCCTGAATGTTCAACCAAATTTCGCGGCCAGGCTTTCCACCTTTAATTCTACTCCCTATACGTGGCACTTCTTGAATCATTTCATTGAACCAACTCAATTCTACCTCTCACTGTTACGTGCCCCCCTGTAGTGCTTGCACCAAAAGAACGCGAACTTTGGGTTGAGCCGGAAATGGCCGAACGCCTCTGACAGATCGGATCAGCACCGGCACGGGCGATTCCGGACCCCGCCGTTTCCGAACGACGATGTCCACGACGCCGCCATACCCGCCACAGGCCAGGCGGCACTTCGGAGAGCTCAGAGGCTCGCGCTCGCTGCCATCACCGATGCCGAGAGGCCCAAGACATTTAGATATGTCTGCTCAGAATTTAGATATTGTTGAACTTCGAACTCGCGATATTGTTCACTCAAAGTTTATATGATAGGTCCCGAGATTCGCGATATAGTGTACTTTGATGTCGCAATATTGGACCGTTCGTGACATGTTTGTGTTCAGTGCCTTGATATATGGTCTCAACTGCAGAAGATATATGTGTTTATTTTTTTTGCCAAGTGAACAGCATAGCAAGCATTCGGTTGAATAAAAATTCAACCAGACTACATACCTGATTCTCACCCAAGCCCACAGATAATGATAACCGGGCCGTAAATTATTGTGTCTCAGTTGGAGGCTCTTGTGCCTTGGATTCCGCACCACAACACCAACAGCACAATAGGACCTTTGTCCATGTCCATGTTATATCTCTTTAGCTGTCATTTGCGTACGTTACGACTCGGACCCATCACTGAGCTAATAAAATCATCCTGAGTCTTGTCCGAGTCCATCACGGAATTAGTCTGAAGTGCTCAATTCAGATGACGCGGCTGGGTTCGATGAATCGATTTCACTCATTGTCCTCTCTGTGCGTGAGCACCACGAATATAAACTACCCCTACACCGATGTACCTGATTCAGAATCTGATTCTCTGTAAATATTTCGCTTACTGTACGACCCGGCTCCCGTACGGTTTATCGTCCCCGCATTATAAGTACATCATGATACTTGGGGTGTAGGCTGTGGCCCAGCCCGGCAAAACTCGTACTTAAATTTTTTTTTAAATGAGATATCTGTGTGACCGGAAACTCCCAAAATCTCAAACCAGGATCCTGGTATATCGAGGGGGGCTTCAATTAATTAATTCATAAGCAGCACATAAACATCTCAAAATGAGAGAAAGAGGAACAAGCAATCAGAAGCTTGATTGTCAATTCCATTACATTTCTGTTGCAGTGTAGCGAGCAGGAGAAACAATCCTCCAGTCAGATGAGGGATGGGTACTGGGTACTGGGGTGCTAAACATTAAGTGTCTGGGTATTGTTCCCTCCTCCATGGAGATGGGTATCGGACAGCTTTGTAGTAGACGGACATGATCCACAATACCTAAATAGGGTCGTTCACAATAACCCTTTTTCTCCCTTTTCTCTCCTTTTTGATGTTCCCATCAAAATTCATTGAGGTTTTTTTTCCTCTTCCACTTAGAGGTGTAAGAAGGATCCAGATCCAAAAAAATCAGGTTCCCATGTCCAAAGTTTGATGAAAACCAGAAAAAAATGAGGGATAAATGGAACAAAAATGAGTTGTTGTGGATGGGTGAGCAAGGGTATTTTGAAAAAGGGGAGAGAAAGAGAACCTTCCGGAACTTATATTTCACCTATAATATTTGGAGGGCTATGGGGTCTGTTCAGGGTACATTTGAGACGTTGGAAGGAGATAACCTAACAAGAACTGGAGAAAGGAATCACTGCAAAAAAGGGCCCTTTTTGAAAAGACCACATGTAGAGCTTTTTGATCCCTTTTCTTCGGTCCTTCTTGTGAAAAGGGAGTAAAAAGGAGTGCAAAAAGGGAGCAAAAAGGCCTATTGCGAAAAACCCTAATGACAGTGACAGTGATCCAATGCCAGGCAGCCAGAACAAATCAAAGGATAAAAGTAACAAAATGCCCCGGACTCTTCATTGCAAGCTACTGGAGATCATGTGGGCCCCAGGGAATCCCAGTTGAGGGTAGTACCAGAGAAGAGAGAGAATATAGTTTGACGTGATTATTTCTGAGATCAAATGGTCTTGAAAAATAAGCTGATGAGATATTGTAGCTACCCCAGCGTCTGGACAAGTTGGTGTCAATTTTTAGAGGTAATAATGACCAACCGAAAAAAGGAATCCAATCATCAGGTTCGAACCAACGCCTGTGGACGTCAGAAGTACGCTCGGCATTCGCCGATAGCACAGCCACTATGCAGTCACAAAAATTCTAATGGAGTCTCTGAAAAACCTTTCAACACAGCCACTATTTTCCTTGTACTATAAAATCGTAACTGATAATTCACTCAGCTAGTGAAACGGCCATGTAAACTTTAGAAAAGAACGAGAACTTATTACATAAGTACTCGTAATCATAGTGCACGATTCCCGTGTCGCGTTGACGTCACACATTGCCTCGGTCGCACCTCACAAAAACAAACCGGTCTGCGCTGGTGAACCACCGGACATCATCGAGTGAAGTCATCCCGACGCCAATCCTGCCATTTTGGGATACCCCACAACTGTCAAGATAAGATTGCGGGGTAGATCAGCTTGCATCAGATAAGATACGTCATCGCTGGCAATATTGCTCGACGCTCCAGGACTCCACCTACACGATGCTCGGCTTACTCAGATTCATCGTTCCGACTCCGCAGGCCCGAGTAACGCGGGGCGAATCTCACCCTCTCGGATCCGGGCGGCTTCTTGCTGCCTAATCACCCGATGACCCAGTGGGAGTGTCTTTGTCGGCCGTCGTGTAGTGTCCAGAATGCATTTAGTACCCGATTAGGTACTAAACACTGGAAACTTTCCCAGCATCACTTTTAGTACCCGATTGGGTACTAAACATTCCCAGCATCATTTTTAGTGCTCGATTGGGTAGAAAGGCTTCCCGGGCCGCCGTTTACTGTTTAACATTGATAGATTCCCAGCTTTTCAAATCCACCGTTGTGTTCATCGTTCCGGCTTAGCTCGGCTCCAATAAATATGAAAATATTCCTGTGGATTCATACCATCATTCTTTATATTCTTTCACTTGGATGGGATTTTTTGGCTCTTCAAGGCCCCAAATCCTCAATTTTCGCATATATCAATGGCTCTGGGTTTTAAAATATTCAGGAAACTATTTCCCACCTGTTGGATGAGACATGATGAGCACATATGGATTGAACATGTTTCAGTACAGTACAACTACGTTTCCTGACCCTCTTTGGGCTAAACAATTATTTTTGTGTAGAGGAACAGCTCTCAGGCCTCCCAGATATTTTGGCAAGGAGCCATCTGCAGCCATGCATATTTGACATTCAGGTATTGTAGCTAGCTTGAAGTTGAATTATCTATTGGGAGAGACCTAAATAATGTGGTCTAATATGAATTCTCAGTGCATTCCATGGACAAACAAACTCTTCATGTTCTGCATACAATTCTGTTGTTGCTTACTCAGGAGTATCTTACAGACTTCCCAGTCCCTGCAAATGCTAGTCCATATTTATGCTTTTAACATTTAAACCAGGTCATTGCCTGTTGTTCCATGTCCCTTTGTGAGTTGCATCTGGCTCAATAGTGCACAGATTGCATGGATCAGACAAGCATAAGGAGCTTTGGAAGGGCTATGTAAATTCCAGTATACACAAAAACTGCCATTAATTTTTTTTTCCCTCTCAATTCTTAGCAGGTGTATTCATCTATCAGTCAAGCCATACTGTCCAGGAGGTACCAGGGATACCGTAATTAATCCAAGGGTCAGTGTGGAAAAGAAAATATGGTGCACATTCAATGTAGGAACTCATTTAGATCAAGTCTCCCTCCGGAGAATGGTCTCGGAGAGAAAATAGATGACAACTGTGGGGATCGAACCGTAGGCCTTGGAGTGATGTCAAAAATACCAGACCAAATACTTACCACCTAGGCAAGACAATACTTACGAAGGTATATCCGCAAGGCGATGGTATCAACCCTATCAATTATATTTGAATAAAGAGAATTTTGATCAAAATTCAGGACACCGCACGGGGGCCTCTTTGTCGACCTATCCTGTGACGTTACAGCCGTTTGCATAATTGATGACAGTCGGCGCTAAAAAAAAACAAGAACAAACTTTCTGGACATACCGCCTGTCGAGGCCGTTTGGCTTCCTCTGAATGGTTTTGGGAGATTTTTGAAGGTACAGAACATGTTTTTATATGTTCAGGCATATATTCGTGAGCTTGAACGCCTCCGAACGGATCACGGGAAAATCCGTTCATTTGACAGGCACCAAATACAGCCCAAACTCGACGTGTCTCTTCCTCACTGCTCGCTACTTAGCCGACACTGCTACCAGCATTGACTCAATGCCAGGCCGCACTATTAGCGCCGATGTCAAACTAGCCGCCCTCAATCTTTTTGACCGAGACATTCTACCGCTGTCGGATATACTCGACATTGTCGGCTTTTCCGAATCCACATTCTGGCGCACGCGAAAGCTTTGGAGGGAAACCGGATATGTTGCAAAGCCTAAATCGACTACATCGGGTCGCCGCCGGCTGCTTCATCGCGAGGATCTTGACTACATCTTGAATCTCGTCAGATTACGGCCAGACTGGTTCCTTGACGAGCTTCTCCACCTCCTGAAAACAAACCGGTTCATCTCTGTTCACTTCACCACCATTTTTCGAGAGCTTCAGCGCCTAGGCATGTCCCGAAAGAAGCTGAAAAAGATTGCCTCAGAGCGCAACGAGATGGTACGGATGGATCATGTACGTAAGATGGCGCAGTATCCGGCGGAATACTTCGGCTTCTTGGATGAAACCTCGAAGAACGATCGCACCTTGAGCCGTGGGTATGGACGGGTGAAGAAAGGCAGACGTGCGAAGAAGAAGGAGAAGCTGGTGCGCGGTACACGTTTGACGGCAACAGGGCTATTGACGCTCGACGGAATGGTCGCAAATCGGGTTGTTGAAGGTTCAATGAAGCGAGTTGATTACCTCGACTTCATTGAGCATGAAGTTGTAAGCTTTTTGGTTCTGGTTTCTTTGTCTACATTTCCGTATTCTATTTTATAGATGCCGCTCACGTCCCCATTCCCGGGCCCATTGTCAGTCCTGGTCATGGACAATGCCCGGATACATCACGGCGAGGAGATCCTCCTTCTTGCCCAGCGCTTCGGTGTGTAAATTTCCCAACATGGATGATGTTTCATTGTGCTAACAGGGCGATGCAGGTGTGCGGATCGAGTTTTTACCCCCGTACTCACCGGATTTCAATCCAATTGAAGAGGCCTTCTCGAAAATCAAGGCTTTCATCCGACGACATGCAGATCTCTTTTCAGCTTCTACGGGTGGTGGCCTCATATTCGACATGAAGATTGCAATGGAGATAATAACCCCATCCGATGCAGAGGGATATTTTAGACACGCAGGATACTTCTAGCTTTACTCGTTACATGTACGCTATTCGGAGGTCAATAGTATTTGTATCAAGAGAATTACATTGCAGTAATGAGAGCAGTGGCAGTGAAGACCGCTATTGTACAAGAATATCGTCAAGAAAAAGAACAAGGCTACGTATCAGCAATCAGAAGACGATCAATGATCCCAAAGATTCATATCGGCACCACCCACTGGCCTATGGCATCGCGCAACTCTGCGATTTCTCCGGAACGAAACTCCATGGCCGTGAGGTCAGCAAGCTTGATGAAATTGAACGCGGATGCCTTCTTGTATCCATTTGTGGCAAGTTTGCTGGAAATAGAGTCGTCCAGATCATAGAGCGTGCAAAATTCTGGAATCAGCATCTGCTGTCCGACTCTGGTACCTGCAGGGAGAAGCATATCCTCAGCAGTATTTGATGATATAACTGGCAATGTTAAGGGGCCTGGCGGGACGGGTGGAGCGTGCACAGTAGGGGGACGTAACATGTCAACAAAAGCATCAGGAATGCTGAAATGATTGTTGATGATGGGGGCGGTGGAGGTGGGTTGGTTCGCTGTGGCAATACGCCGCTGAAGAGTCGTCAGCGGAGCGAGATCCCCAGCATTTTTCTTGGTCTGGAAAATTTTGTGATTTGGCGGAGTTTCTAGGTCACAGACGCCTTGTTCCTAATTAAGATAATTCTTGTTAGTATACATCCAAATCACCGCTGAATAATGCCGCACCCAACCTGCACCCCACATCTGAAACTGCGGATTCCCAAGTGCGACATGCTCTTTGGCCTCTCCTGAAACCCAGCAGTAATCGCTGCCATCATTAGCATGACACGCATGTCGGGTTCGTAGCTCGAGGATCTTCTGATTGACGCCGGCATTGATCGGGGAGATATCATTTTCAGTTGGGATCTGTACCTCCATCAATAACATAGCAACGATCGATTGCACACATGCGGACCTTGGATTTGACCTTCTTGCCTTTACTTTTGTTCTTCTTGGATGTATCCTCCTCCTCGGACGACTGCGAGTTCTCGCCCTAACATCGAGTTGACATGACAGGAAAGAAGGTAACAAAAAAGGCTTGCCTTGATTTCTACCGCAATTGTTACCGATGGACTCGCTTTACACTTCAGGCCACTAGCAACCATGTGCTCGTAATTGGTTAAATCATCAAGCTGTAGTGGCGCAGGGACATGACGCGGAACTGTGAATGTGATGTTTACTCCATCATCGTCCATACGAACATCGGTTCTGAGAAGTTTCGAGACTTTGAGAAAGAGTTGTTTTTGAAAGGCATGAAAGCTGCTGGTATTCGCAATCTTTATGAAGCCATTGCAGGCCGATTGTCGCTTCTTGATGGGTTTACTGAGCCCAGCGCCCTTGAAGATGGAGATATTATATGTCACATCGACCTCGGGAACTTCTTCGTCGTCTGTAATTTCACAAATCAGTAACAGACAACGGCTGGAAAGAGAACAAACATACCTGATTCTACCTGTGATTTCCTACGCTTCGGTGGTGGTGTAAGGGCTAATTCATCCTCGTCCTCGTCCTCATCGACATCATCCTTCTCCGGCACAAAATTTTCTTCAGTCTCATCTTTCTCATTCGGGGTGTTTGTCCTACGGCGGCGGGCAGATGAAGATGTTTCAGATCTGGAGCGTGTGATAGGGGAGGACACGAGTTGGACAGATGAAGACTTCCTCTTGAGTTTACGCGATGTCGAGCCAGCGTTCTTATTGGATTCGGAATCATCGGAATCGGAATGGGGATAATCCTTGTAAGCAATGGCACGTTCGGAGGGTTTGTACACCCGTGAGGTTTGAGTGTTCATATCGAGAGCAGGCGTCCAGCGAGCAGTGAGGAAGAGACGCGTCGAGTTTGGGCTGTATTTGGTGCCTGTCAAATGAACGGATTTTCCCGTGATCCGTTCGGAGGCGTTCAAGCTCACGAATATATGCCTGAACATATAAAAACATGTTCTGTACCTTCAAAAATCTCCCAAAACCATTCAGAGGAAGCCAAACGGCCTCGACAGGCGGTATGTCCAGAAAGTTTGTTCTTGTTTTTTTTTAGCGCCGACTGTCATCAATTATGCAAACGGCTGTAATCTGTGCTAATCCTGGTCTGTGGCAAATCAAATCTTAATCCTGACTGGCGAACTTGCCGGGCGGTGGTATGATTGCCGGCGAAGGATTGGGAATGTCACCGGGCGATAACAAACGATGCCGCCGGACGGTGGTCCCCAGAGATTGTTGAACGCCGGCTAATATGTCGGACACACAGGGCCAGTTCGAAGTCCAGATTCCGAGTTGTCCGCAATTTCCAGAGGAACTGAACTTGGACGAAGATGGTTGTCAGATAGGTTGCAATGAGAATAGGAAGGCGAACAAAACGCAAGGCGGTGCGAGAGACCGCACGACCTGCGCCCCCAAAACACGTCCCCATGACACGGGACACGGTGACTCTTGGTCGATAAGTGTGAATCAAAGTTCAGGCACCGGCCTTCAAACTTCAACCGTCTGTCAAGCAGAACCAATTCCCTCCCATACCCCGGCTCTACACCGATCTTCGCTGCCCTCACCGTGTAATGTCCCCTCCCTCAGCGTCCCCCCGGTAATCATCCCCGCACCGGTAACTCCGCCAGTTAACATTTACGTTTTATTTAACTCACCCCAGGATTAGCACGGATAGGTGCAAATGTCGGCCACACCTTGGTGAGTCGCCGGGTCAGCAGGCACCGGGGCTGACGGATCGGTGAATTTCGTCCCGCGTTGCGCGGCCTGGAAAGTCGGACGAGCCGGCTTGACAGGCCTGGGAGGAAAGGAAGGCTCAGGCTGCTGCGCACAGCGGCGAGTCAGGAGGAATATATGAGCAGACGAGGGCCGAAGATGACTCGAATTTGAGGAGGCTGATCCTGTATAGCTGTAACACCCGGCACTGCGATCCACCTGATTACCCACGTACCTCCGAAGGTTCCCCATCTACAAGTACTTCTCGGATATTCGGAAAATCGGGCGAGGTCCTGTTCGGGTCCTGTGGAGTTTTTCATGGTACATACACGGGTGTAATGGTATGTCGTTGGGCGGAGAAATGCTGGAACGGGGAAATCCTTATCTATTTCTTTCTGTCTGCGTCTTCAACTGCAAATCTGATCTAATCACTCGGCAAAATACAATATCAACTCTCATCTTATCTTATCTTGACACACGAATGCAATTTTTTATTTTGCACGAGCCAAGCGCGAATGGTCTAAATGCCCTGACGTCGGTAACGCCGGTGGTCCTGAGCAGAAATCTAATTCAGAGTTGAATAGAGAACTAGACCAGCAATGCGTTAAAGCGGTATCGAGGAGCACTCGCCATCGGTGTTGCGGTACGACAACGGTGCGACGGATCGCAACGGAAGGTATCAAGAATTCAACTCGGTGGTATCCTGCTCCAGCAAATTTCGGGACTCAAGTCTCTGAGTCCTGTCACGGGGCTTTGGGCGGTTCGGTTAGTCACCAAATTTAGCATTGGTAAGTTGCGAGTTGTGTCTATCGATCAACATTGGGCCACAGAAGCACCCATTCCGTCCATCCAACCTTGCATGCGGAGGATTCTGACCAGCAGTATGTTAATTTGTGCGCTTCGCGGCAACGCCACACTATATTTATTGTTCCGAAAGTTCTGGCGAGCGTGGTGCCAACAGAGTCCGCGCCACCTTCATCACTTCGTCACTTCGCTTAAATGAGGGAAAGATAGTCACTTTGATGGCATTCTGTGAAAGTTCGTGAGTTCATCAATTTTTGGCCAAAGTTCGTCACTTTCCCAGCACGAGGCCTTGTCGGCACATCACGGAATCAGCGGTGTGCCGACGTCGGCCGGTTAGGTGGTTAGGGTTAGCGGTTAGCGGTTAGTGGTCGGAGGTTAGCGGTTAGAGGTTAGAGGTTAGCGGTTAGAGGTTAGCGGTTAGTGGTTAGTGGTTAGGGTTAGTGGTTAGTGTTCGGGTAAGGTATCTATATAAAAAAACATGCCAGGCCTTGTGAGGTTGAGATCAAGCATGATGATGGCCGACGTTCCGGGGTCTTGAAGGTGCCGAGTTGAAGCGACGAATATTCACAGAAGTGACGAACAATCAGTCAGATGGGCCAAATTTATCTGAGGTGACGAAGTTACTCAAAATTAGCCGGTCTGACGAAGTGACGAAGGTGGTATAGACTCGTGCCAACAGGCGATATCGGGTTCCCGGTAGTCTGATGGCCTTTGCCGAGGATATCAAACTTCTCGAATGTTGGAATTAAATATCGTGAATCAGAAACTTTTTGCATTGTACGTACCGAATCCTTATAGTGTCGGAGATGTCTGCCCGTGATCAGATTTCGAGGAAAGGTGGTTCAAGTTGAAAACGAACCGGGAGCGTCCGAGGGTGGACAGCAGGACCAAAGGCGGGTCAATGATCACGGAGTCGGTACATTGGATGCAGGGATGCGTTTAGGGTCTTGTAAGTTATTCCCCAGGAGTTATAAACCGGTTTAATTTTGGTTTATAAACAGGCCGTTTATAAACGTGTTTATAAACCACCAGCTACAAAGTGCCTAAAATTCGAGTTTCTCCACCTCCCATCCCGAAATTTCTTCCTGGCAACCTTTTTACCATCGCCCACCCAGTCTGCAAGGCTCCAGATTGCACCGGCCCCTGCCACCGGTTTTTCTGCCAGTAAATCTCCGAAACGCCATCACGAGAAACTGTCAAAGTAATGTCAGCAACTGTTCCAACCACACTACCTCCCATCGTTCCTCGCCATAGTATGTGACCTGGACCCAAACATGATGAGACGAGAGGGCAGAGGAACATTTTTGTCGTCGTCCGCAACGAGATCTCCGCGGCGCGGATGAATATTAATAATAATAAACCGGCGATCTGGGCTGGACTATTGAAAAACCTGTTTATAAACGGCCGTTTATAAACCGGTTTATAGACCGCCTTAACTTACAAGACCCTAGATGCGTTGCTTCTTTTCAAAGATTCTACACTGACGACGAAGCCCAGAATCTACGCGGAGTGGCGCCCAGAATCCCTTGACTGGCCCGACAACATGGAGTGTCCCGGTGGACTAGACCACAAGTTGAACACCGGGGATGGACTGAAATCTCCACGTCAGTTAATAATGTACTGCTGTTGGAACGAGAAGCGGGACTAAGCGGTGGGATCGCACCAAATACATCCTGAGGTGCGGAATGACATTCGCACGAACTTGTTGTCACAAGGACCTGCCTAGTATTTCAACACGATTCAGGCAGGAAAGGAAGATTTCTGGCTGGCCGCGTGTCCATTCACATGTTTTGCATCCGGAAGATTACGGGTCGAGATCAAAATTGTAGAACATTGTGTACGCGCTATTGTGTCATATTTGACTGCGCCTCCATCAAATACCGGGCGTCTTTCTCTTCCGCGCTCCCGTCTGCCAACCGTGAACCTGGTGCCTTACTTAGGCCAGGCGGCGTCCATCTAATCAACTGTCTACACACTGTGGAGGGCGCCGTCAAACGCGGACGACCTGGCTCGGTGCGGGACGGAAAACATCCTCCATTCCGCAATCCTGCGTGGCATTCGAGAAACGCAACGCCCCTCCGAGTCGCCGAATACTACTCCTCCGCTGTTGCTGCGCAATACAGCTTACTGGGAGGCTCTCTACTTGCTTTATTCTTACTGCCGGTCCATCACTCTAAACGTTGCGTATGTGCGTTTTAACGCTATGTGCGAAGAGAGACCGATCCTCATGTTCACAGTGACGATTGGATGCCACTTTGTACTTCCACGATTTCACCGGGCGGCGTGGCTGAGTATGAAATAAATTCAAATCGCTTCATCAGCCCCTGTTGTTTTGCCCTGACTGTTCGGCGAGGCCGCTTGTCTGAGCAAACGTTGACACCTCGATCATTTTTGGTGTCGATTTCTTGGCCGTTTAGGTACGTCGAGCTTGCCCGTCCCACCAAGTGATATTTGTTACTCTCTCAGCTCCAGCGCGCTTGCCTCTATAAAAAAACTGCAACATGCAGCCAGGTCCGCGCACAATTTCTCCATCTTACAATTAATTCCACACGCGGCACATTGCTTCGTTTTTAATCACTTCCACCACGCCGTGGCACTATTCTGGGCTGTGCGTGTTTTTTTTTCACTTGATGCCTCTCGAGCTGGATTGGCTTTACTGTTCGCTGTGGATTGTCTACTTGCGGATCTCAGCCAGTTCGACGACTCATCTGCGCATGTCGTCTATATCTGAATGTATCTGACTTCCTGCTGCCAGGAGCATGCACTGCGAGATCCGAGAACGGCCCATCGTCAAGTTCCAGCGTGTTTCGAGTCGTAATCCGACTGGCAAGACTAGACAGGAGGCAGGTTAGCCTTCCTGGGCTTGCGCTTTAATTTGGCTGATGTTCTCTAATGGTTGTGGATCTGCGGTGGCCCAGCCTCGGCAACCTTGAGCTCGACTCAATGTTGTCTGATTCACTTTGGATCCACTCCCCGATTTTTGCCGCGCGATTGACGCGACATTTCGTCGGGGAGAGGCCGCATATTTCTGTCTCATCTGCCTCGTGTCGGCGCTTTCTGGGGAATCCCGCCTCATGTTACGCCACAACGTCAAATCAGGCGCTCGCCGTAATTCTCCGCCATCGACGAGCGGCACTTGGTCGGCTCGTTGTCCTCCCTCGCGGTCTGTATGCGAGTCTCTGCGGGTGCCCAACACGCGCAGAAACCGTGTACTTTTCCGGTGCAGATGTCCCGGAATGCGCCGTGGCCCACTGCCTTGTCCCATGGCAACGGTCTCCGGGATTTCTGGGACGGAACTCTATCTGAACCGAGATGAACTCCGTCTGCTCTATCGGAACGGGATGCGATTACGATGGTGGAGCTCGACATAACTGGGAGTCGGTTCGAAGGGCAGTACACTGGTTCGACAGAGATCCTTACCGGCGCTGAGGGTACACATAACTCACTGGAGTATCGTCCCATTGGAATTGGACCCGCTTCTTCTCTGATAATGGGCTTCCTTGAAATCTTCCTTCGAAGTCGGCGCGGCCTGGCATGGAGGGCGTGGTGACCAGACAATCATACGATTCCGCACACCTCTGTCTGTACACCTCTCGAACCCGAACCCCCGAAGCTCGCCTCATGACTCACCAATAAGCCTGCGCGGCCTCCCCCTCCTTTGGCGCACCTGGGGCTAAATCGCATCAGTTGCATGGATGTCGCCGATCTGCGCAGGCGGTACATTAACTCTTGCTTTTTTAACTTGGCTGGCTCAGCTTACGCTTGGAGCTTCGTCCTCCTTACGTGCGCCTACACGATCCTCACTCCGCCGCTTCTCTTATTTCACCTTAACCTTCTGGTGGGCGAACTCTCTGGGTAGTGGCCTTCTTCCTTCTGGCTGTTTGTCTTGTCGTCCAGTCCTTCATACGTATGCTGCACCAGAGTCCGAGTCATGACACCGCTCGATTCACCTCTCAACTTGGATTTTTGATCTCGACTCTCCACGACTCGAAGTAATCCACCCTCGCGCCCCGCCGCTCGCTCGCCGCGCACCCGGATCCACTACTTATTCATCCCCGTCGTTTATTTCCCCTTTGAATCCCAGCTCTTCTCGGATTCGCTTCCATGCCACAATCATTCGCGAAGCGATAGAAATTCTACACACATCTCGAGCCTACGCGCGACCCGGGCGTGCCTTCTGATTCTATGGATCACCTTTCCCCACCATTCAGCCCGCATCGAATCTTATCGGTGCCTCCTCGCCTTCTCTCTCCCAATCATTCCACCAAGCCCAACCAGCTCACCTGCGAGTTCTATCCGGCTCGACGTTGCGCTACTTCTGGTTAATCCAGCCAAAATCCGCATCCAAGTCTTTCGATACTACTGCTCGGAAGCGAATTGCCCGGCGTTCCCCCCTTTGGCTTCCCTGAGGCTGAATCGCATCACTTGCATGGGTTTCGCCGATCTGCGCAGGCGGTACATTAACTCTTGCCTTTTTAACTTGGTTGGCGCAGCTTGCGCTTTGAACTGCGTCCTCCCTACGTATGCTCACATGATCATCACTCCGCCGCTTCTCTTGTTTCATCTTAACCTTCTGGTGGCCGAACTCTCTAGGCTCGTAGCGGCCTCCTCCCTTCTGAATGTATGTCTGTGGTCCCGTTCTTCCAGAATCCGAATCACCATGCCGCTGCACCCCCCCACCCTTCAATCTTAACTATCCATCACCTCACAGTAAGCCGCCTTCGCGCCCCGCCGCTCGCTCACCGCACACCCGGCTCCATTGTTCGTTCATCCCCGTTCAGTATATCTCGCTTCCGTTTATTCCCCCTCAACCCCACCTCATCTCAGAAGTCGCTTCCATGCCAAAATCAATCTCGAAGCCATAGAAATTCTGTATAGTGGGCATCTTGAGCCTACGCGCGACTCGGGCGTGCCTTCTGACTCTACGAATCGCCTTTCCCCACCTTCAGCCCGCATCGAATCTTATCGGTGCTTCCTCGCCTTCTCTCCCAATCATTCCACCAAGCCAAACCAGCTTACCTGCGAGTTCTATCCGGCTCGACGTTACGCTACTTCTGGTTAATCCAGGTCAACCGCCAAAATCCGCATCCAAGTCTTTCGATACTACTGCTCGGAAGCGCCCCGAATCGCCCGGCGTTTCAATCTCAGTATCGTGTCGCTATCAGCGCTCTGCAATATCAATTTATTTTGTTTCGCGCTTCCATCGATCGAGTGTTACCACTGAGGCTTATCACAATTCGGGTAAGCATCATCGATCTTGCCTTGGATTTGTGTGGTCCAATTATATTCATCTCCCGGACCGACGCACACTGTGGTCGATTATTCCTCAGTTGCAGTGACCTTGGACTGTTTTGACAAAAATCCGCAACAAGCTCGCCGGACCCACTACCGCTCTTCTCCCGCATCCCCTGTGTTCTGCGCATTCCATGTTCCTACCGACGTTGAACACACGCCATGCTATACATACTGAAGCTTGAACGCAGCGCGAATCCGTCGACCCTCCCGGGCCCGGCTGCCGTTATTTTCCTCTGTCGGTGCCATCTCGTTCTGCCGTACTCGCCCTCCCCGTCCACTCCGGCGTTTCAGCACTTCATCGACGATCCTCGGGCCTCATCGGTAAGTAATGCAATTGCTGATTTCGGGGTAATTATATCCATCGCTCTTGCGGCCGTACCATACGGCGAGCAGATTGAATTCCACGAGGATCCACGTTCATAGCACTCATTGTTGTTCGATTGCGGTTGAGCTGGTTGGTCTGTTCAGCCCGATGATTCAGACCTCGACTCATCCACGATCCTCTGCTTTCCAGACATGTACATCATCCTGTGTCAGAATATAATTCTTATTTGATTGCCATAATTCTGATTTAGGGCCAATGCCGGTCCAGGATGCACCAAGAAATTTACTCGAGATCTACGGCAGGGCCTCGAGTCGAATTGGAAGTCAGCTTTAGGAAAAGCTTGGAGCGAAGCCAGATGCACCCCGCGCACCTCCCTGCCTCTCTTGCCTGCTTTGCATCCATTGTAAATGGGTATGTATTTCAACGGGATGTGAATTGCTCAAGATTATCTAATGAACCCCGATACACCTTCCTGGCCTTTGGACCTGTGTTGGATCCTTCATGAGTGGGTCTGAAGTATCTACTGAGATAGACGAATCCTAGTCTCTTATTACCAGACGCTACAACAGAATTTGCTCGTTCCTCGGTTGTTGTAGATGAATCCTATCTTATGTATACGGTCTACATGATTTTAAATTTTCTCGATGTGTTTGAACTTTGTTGTGAAATAAAAGGAGCTTGTCTTAAGATCTGGGAGGTTTGACCACCACCAGATCTTTAAGGTTCGCATGTCTTTCAGTTCTGCTAATGTAATGTAGTGTATAAGCTGTACCACGGGCCTCCAATGTGATGTTACAATAGAACTTGAAGTCACTCCGAAGCTAAAGTTCCCATCTGACTTAAGTCCCACAGGACTGGAGCTTTTCTTAAGTTCTGGTGGTCTTACAGCTGTTTCTGAAAAGTTTGACACTCACATGTTTTTTTTGCTCGCAACCAACTTTTGATCGAGTGCTAAGGATTACCTGGTTTGGGATTCCGATCAGTCATGTGCTGCGCTTGCCGTCGGCAATGCTCTCGCTGCCGTTCGCAGCCTACGCCAAAACTTGTCCTCAAAATACTCTGCATGCCTTAAAAGTGGCTAGAGCACTTACAGAAGATGTTTGGTGTATAAAGTCTGGGCAAGAAAACATCTGGACTGTATAGTTGACTGCAAGTTCCCATTTGTGGCCTCGGCTTGACGTATCTCGGCTACGCTCGGCTAGCCCAAAGCAGTAATCCTTAGCCCTCCATCAAAAGTTGGTTGAGAGCAAAAAAAAAATTGTGACTGTCAAGCTTTTCGGAAACAGCTGTAAATAATTACTTAACTTCTACTCAAAACCCAGTGAGTATTTCAGTGCAGCCTGACCCAAGTTCCTTGCCACTGAACAGGGACGAGGGAAATGGGAGTTTTCAAGGGCCTTATATATGACCAACAAGCCACATGTGCCACTGTTCCATTTTAGGACACAATAGTGGTTATTGTGTCACACCGGCTTTGGCCAAATTTCAGGGTACATTGATACTCATAATGGTTCTTTTGAAATCTGCGCTGCGCTGAAACTTACACTGAAACTTTTAGTTTCAGTGCTTGCCGAAACTAGGATTGATTCTTTGAGTTTCTTTGTGAGAATCAGCAGTGAAAGCATGAGCCATTTATGCCATTGGCCTGCTATTTATATCCCACCAAAGCATAAATGGCTCATGCTTTCAGCACTGCTGATTCTCACAAAGAAACTCAAAGAATCAATTTTAGTTTCAGCAGCACTGAAACTAAAAGATTCAGTGTAAGTTCGCGGATTTCAAAAGAATCATTATGTGTATCAATGTACACTGAAATTTGGCCAAAGCCGATGTGTGTGCCGGAGCACCATTGTGTTGCCATATTGGGGATGAAGCATGGAGTATTGAAGCAGGTGGCTTCATAGGTGGCATGGTAGCCAGGATGCATATATAAGGCCTTGAAAACTCCTTCTTCCCCTGTCCCTGTTCAGGGACCCAGTGTACCATCTCTAATGAGGTCCTAGGATAAAACTTGAAATCTGTGCAGTACTTCATTGAAGTTTGAATTTAAGTTCCATGGAGACTCGAGTCTTAAGTATCCAATAAACTAAACTAAACTGAAGCTCAGACAGACATTATAAGTTCAGAGTAACTCTAAGTTCAAAGTAACTTTAAGTTCAGAGTGACTTTAAGCTCTATTGTAACATCCCATTACAGGCCCATGGTACGGCGGAATACACTACATTAGCAGAACTGAAAGACATGCAAAACTTAAAGATCTGGTGGTGGTCAAACCTCCCAGATCTTAAGATAAGTTAATACATTATTTGTTTTGTCAAATCCTTGTGAAGTTGGTGCTTCTTTACATAAAATAAAATAACCTCAATGGAACACTCATGGCAGGACCTCGAGTCGAACGAAGGTGTTCGGGATCTGACTCCAATACTCAAGCCCGATGCGCACCGCGTACTTTTCTGCCTTTTTTGCCTGTTTTGTATCCATTGTAAATGGGTATACATTTCAATGCTGCAAAGGTTGACTTCCCTAGGTGGCATCTGGATTATGTGATCTGGAGAAATACTAGGTATCTTTGAGGTATCTGGACTCTAGACTCCTATTCTGTGTTTGCTTCGGGTACTCGTGGAATCGTAGCCTATTCCAAAATGAATAAAAACAGAGCGGATTTTATACATGGCAGGACCTCGAGTCGAACAAGGCCCTTAGTCATATAAGTGTAAGTGAACCCCGACGCGCACCGTGCGCCTTCCTGCCTTTTTGGGCCATGTCGGATCCTTTCAAAGTTGTAGGAGTTTTGGATATACCCATTCGAGAGAAATTGAAAAGATAGCCGCAGCCTAGAGAGATTCCTGGTATGTTGGAAGCTGTAGCAGGTTGTAGATCCTGATATTTATACCGATACTCGAACTTGAACGTTCAACATATGTGATTGCCCACGCGAAATTTCATGAGGGATATTTATACCGATACTCGCACGTTAAACGTTCAACCCCGGACGGGGGGATGTGATTGCCCACGCGATATTTCATGAGACGGCAAATTTTTTCGCGTGAAATTATCGACTTCCTTGAATGCTCCCGTTTCCGAATACACCCGACTCGTCCCGAGACGCGTGACGTCATCGTTCCCTTTCTTCTTGCTTCCCTTTCCTCACACAGATTCTCAGGAAGCCATACATACGATGCCTCTCCGAGAATTTATCTCTCGATCTGCATGCCTCGTTGTCGAATTTCCCTCGAATTCCTCCGACTCCGAAATATCGATAGCTGCGGTGCGAGCAAGCAGGATCCGGAGGACTGTAGGATGCTGTAGAGCACGGATGACTCGACTACGCGCGTACAAACTCAAGCTGCAAGATCCGGAGCCTGGTATGCTTGATAACATGAGAGACCAGCTGCGAAATGAAACGGGATGTCCCTCCCTCGATGGCGTCCGGGACATCCTTAGCCGGCGAAAGAATAACTATAATGCGGGGATATGACGCGTCTTCCCTCGCCGTAAGTAATCCTCACCCGAAAATATTTCCTCCAAGCCCTCTTGCGGTACGTCACGGCCGAATACAGTAATATCCTCCCTTCTCAAAACACTGGCACGCATCCAATCCCTCGAACATCAACAATATTTCTCCCGTGCAGAATTAGCATTTTGAACTCACTTGTACCCAAAGAATTCCGCCCTCGGTCCAGCTCGTTTTTCGTGGCTTATCACCATGACGGCCGGAAAGTCCTACGAAGCCGCAAGAAATTCCTCTTCCTCTTCCTCCACTCCCCTCCTGGGATAATTGATTACAGGATATAGCCCTGATGCGCGTGTACCGAGCCTACCCCGATTCGTTACACTAGTGCGACACGTCCTTCCAAACCCGCATATGCTGGATAATATATTTCCTCATCTACGGCGGCCTGAGCATGCTGCCCGGAAGGTCTCGTGCACCCAAATATTCTGATGACGCGGGATCTACGCATGTCGCGCACGCAGCACGCCACCCTCTCGCCCGCCCGGTGCGATTGTTCGAGACAGATGTGCTTGGCCACATATACTCAAATTTATATAAAGATTTCTTTATGCGGCGCCGCTCAATCATTCGCTGACAGCTATTTAAGTGCGCCACTCCTTGACTTTATTCCAAGACTTATATCATACCAGAAAATATTCGAAACTCGATTCAATTCCATTCCAATCCTCTACGAAAGCAATGTGCGATATGCATATTGGTACAATGGTGGATACAGTGCATAGATGATAAAGCAATGGTTCCTCGGAAAATGCGGCGGTGTGAAGACGAATGATGTGCATGAAGATGAAGATATCCGGGGAATGTGATGGTGCGGCGCAGAATGTAGGCGGCGCGCGAATGCGAACGACGTTGTCGAAGATGCGATGGCTATGGATACAGCTCCCCAGCGCACTGCGGGGGATGCGCCGGCTCTGAGGCTCGGAGGGGCGACGAATGGTGCGTCGAATGTGAATGGAAGTGGGGAACGACACCTAAACACTCATAACCCTGCTCCTCAGCCGCTTCTTTGCCCTGAAAACGCCAAACTGCACGCGCAGACTCAGCGCGGCCCACTGCCGTCGCAGATCGAGGTGGGGCTTGCACTCCTTCACGTCTTGCTGACGACCGCGTTCCTCCTCCTCCTCGTCAAAGGAGGGCTCGAAGTCGTCCTCGAGTTCGTAGGGCGCGGAGGAAGGGGAGGAGTAGGGCGAAGAGGAGTCGATAGACTGGATCGATGCGGGGCGCGTTTTCTTTATCTTCTTGTGATGAGAGACAGAGGAGCAGCTGCTCTCGCTCTCGTACGAAGATGGTGTGGCGTAGGCCGGTGCGGCATACGGATACGCGGGATACTGAGGCGCCGCGTAGGGGTAAAGCGAGGGGATAGCTGGTATCGGGACGGTAATGCCCCTCCGCCGCGAGGGGTATCCGTACGACGCGTACTCCTCGTCCTCTTCCTCGTCACGGTCTTCATCGACGTATTCCCAGTGTGGCCGTACTGGTGAGGGCCGGCGTGGGGACGATGGCCTCGTGCGAGATGTGCGCGAGGATGGCAAAGCAGACATGGATGCGACAGGAAAGTCATAGCTGAATTCAACGACGCCGGTGGGCGATGCGGAGCGTGTCATCTCAGGTGCGTCCTAGTGTGAATCCCGTAGATATGTTACTGAAATCCCGTAGATGTGCTCGTAGATGTCGAGCAGTGGGTAAGTGGCTGCGGGTGCTCGGTGGTCCATCGGCAGACAAGAGGGCTCCTTATAAACAGAGCCTCTCCCAAAGCGGCGCTTTGAATCATCTCCTTTTGGATGTGAGCCGTTCGTTTCTCAAAATGGAAACGAGCCGGGGCGACGTGTCTCCGGTGCGCGATTTGGACGCACCCTCACCTAACCTTGCTGCGTGCCGCTTCGATGACCTGCTGTGGGCCCTTCTGCTTCCCTGCGTATACTCTGGCGCACATCCTTGGCTGGAACAAGATTAGAACGAACGTGAATCTGACTCGCGCTGCACAAGATGACTCAGGCTGACTGAGACTTGTACCGTCCAGTCATCTATTCACCAATCCGATTATCCACACACATCCAACTCCTTGCTCAGCCTCACTTCTCCGGCAACCAAACTGTTTCCGTGTCAATCCGTGTCCAAAATCGACCTGCCCACGCGCCCTTGAGCCCACCAAAATTCCCTGTTTTCCGCAAATCGCCAGCAAATCGCGTCTTTCTACTACCCAATATCCCGAGCGCCACGGACGGCCTTTTCCCCGCACTTCTCGGATGCGCTAATCACGCTTACGCGCATGGCGCATTTGCATCTCTCCGTATAGCGACGCGTATATTTCCGCAGCGGAAACATACGCGTTGGTGCGGCGATTTTTCTTTCTTTCTTCGTTGTTTCTTCGTCCACGATTTCGCCTGGGATGTTCAGCGTGACTTTCGTCCCGCGAAGTGCAATCAGAGCGAACTGTTTCTCGACGAATCCCAACCGGACCGGCTGCAACTTTTTTTTGTTTCTTCGACACACCTCGGTCCGCGCTCCTTGATCTGCCTTCTCCGGACCGTACACATCGTCCGTTCTCCCCGCGCCTTCTCTCGAGTCCGGTGATCTACAGTCGGTCCTCGAGAGCCGGCCTTTCTCATCTACGACAGGACCGAGTCATTTTATTATCTATCCGAAATCCACCCATCGTCCGCGATTTGCGTTCCGGATATATCTCATGGCTGTGCGATTTAATCATCCCAATCTCTCCACATCTCGAGCTCGAGTCTTTTCAACTAAAAACTACGGTCTTTCATGACGCGTATTTTGGGCACCTCAGGCCTCAGGATCAACAGTTTGCATCCTTTTAATCTTATCTTCTTTGTTCATCCTGCTTGAAACTGTGCCACGACCCCGCCTCACGTTCAACATCTCTTTCACCTGTCACCTGTCATGGGCGTTCTTTGTAACTGAACGTGCGCACTAATGACCTCGCGCTCTTTCGTCTTCGAGATTCTGCGCCTTGTCCTCCAACTGACTCGGAACGTGCTTACATCTTTCATCTCTTTTCGCGTGATGTGGTTCGGCTTGCGCCACTGCTCAACTCCCCTCGCGTCGTTTCTCTTATGGCCACACATAACATCTTTTTTTTCGATTTCATTGGTCCAACCTGGTACATCATTAACAGTTATTTCCCGTCTCGGAATGTCGTGTTTTTGCGGCGCTTAGATTTGCACTCGTGCGGTAGGTGCGGGACCTCGTCCGCATTTATTTCCGCATCTACACCCGTGCGATGTGGATGCGCGGGCGCCGTTCGACCGTCGCGCGGCTTTACTAGGTGCCCAGTGCGCATTTTCGTTATCGACAACCCGGAAACACGTCTGCCGCGTTTTATTGCCTTGCTGAGACTGTTGAGCGCCTCGTTTTCTTCCCTTATTTAGACCGCTGCCTTCCTGTGGCCCTCAACGCAATTGCGCGTTCTTCGTCTTCGTGCTGTCGACCCGAGGCGCCGCACCCACGTTTATTCCCATATCGGGTGTGTTGCGCTCTTTCGCCGCGCCTCGTTTTCATTCCGCTTTTAGGTCGTCGCGCCCTTCCGCCGCCTCTTCTGGGAACGTGCCCCACGCAGTCAAGTCGGACTCACGCGCCGGGTGATTCCGCTCGCTGATCTCCGCGTCCATTTTTGGTCACTTCGGGTGTCCCGCCCCGCCTGTCAACTCATCCGTTTCCTGCTTTCGGGCACTTCGCGTCTGGCGTCCGGGGCGGTGCGTCGTGTGCACCGGCCAACCTTTTATGTCGCCGGCTTGGTTCGCAGTAATGGATAGTGTGGCGCGCCCACACAGACGCCAACACCCGCAGGCGCACGACAACTCCAATTATAGTGTGGGTCACATCCGGGATTACTCTCCTCTCCCCGACCGGTAGACGGGTCTTTGACTTGGTTTTGCGAGTCAGTTGCCCGCCATCAATTACTTCCCGGGCGCTTCTGTTTTCTATGGCGCGCTTTGGTGCGCTTTTTGTTTTTTTTTGATGACGCTTAGGTGCTGAGTAAGTTCATTTCTCACCTCCTGAATCGAGTTATAGTTCATCTGAATCTGCATTTGCCGAGTCTCGCACCCGCACCGACCTCCCGAGCTCCGCCGTTTATTTTTCTCAACGTAGCGTGCCTTCACTGCCACTAATTTATTCCGTAACGGGACGTGTTTTTTTTCGCCTGCCGTAATCGATGGAGTGGTTCGAATCCTGTTGAACCGATCGCGTATAGCCTACCGCGAAAATGAGGGCTCGGTCTCAATGAATTCCACAAGAGAGAAACTGAAACATTTGTGTGATTGGTAAGACCTGTATGAAATTTGCTTCCACGTCGTGAGTGTTTCGAGCCATTGTTCTTCTGGTTCTCCGTTTTAGAGGGCCGATCTATTGCAGAACGAATTTCAATCATTTCGTACCTGAGCGGTATTGTTACTCTGAGTCCTGATGCTCCATCCATCCTTGTCCTGATTTCGCATCACAGCGCACAGCGATGGAGCCTCGTTCGACTTCACCTATTGTGCCTGCGCCCGCTTGTGATATCATTTCGTGCGTAGTTCAATTTTGTTTGACACAAATCTTGCTGCGCTCCAACCCCAACAACAAATTCCGCGTTTCTGCCCTGCCTCGTTCCCGCAGCACCAATGTCTCGCTCCCCACCCAGCATCTAAGTGAACCCCCAAATATCGACGTCAGAGATGAAGCATCGATGAAGTCTGATGAAGTCATTGTGCCAATGTATTATCCTGGCAAGTTGCGTTCTTAGTCTAATTTGGGAGTGCTGTCAAGATAAGATAACAATGCGGGGTAGATAATCAGATAAGAGCCGATAAGGCTCTCGCAAATCCGACACACCAGGATAGCTGGTCCGACCTGTCTTCTATGGTGAAACATCAATCGTTCAACCGGACCTACTCAAAGTATCTGTCTCGAAGCCAGCTCCGCGGCCGGCGGCCGGTGGCATAGAGTCTTCGGGTGCTCCATAGCCAAATGAGGTGTATCTGGTCGCCACTCGAGCTCTTCTGTGTGGAGAGGAAAGATGAGATGGATTCCTAGATGGAAGGTACGCCACACTAGGCTGTCGTGCAGGTGAGGATCAAGAAGGCTCATGCGGTGCGGGCAACCGCATGCCGAACACGCCCCCATAGAACGAGATTCACACTGACTCCTCGCTGATAAGTTTGACTCCTAAGTTCCGGAAAAACTCCAGAGATTGGTGGGCGACACCATCGGCTCTTGAAACGAACCACCGCAGGCCGGCCTCGGCGTTCAACCGTTATGTTTTTTTTAAGAACCTACAGTTAATTTGCGTATCCCCGATGTCAACGACGATCTTCCAAGTTCCCCGGCGTCATCGTGTAATTTCCCTGAACACCTCCCGGTAATCATCCCCGTACCGGTAACTCCGCCAGTCAAGATTTGCGATTTATTTACCGGCACTCCAGGATTAGCACAGACAAGTGGTGCACATGTCGCCGACATGGATGATAATCGTGAGTCGCTGGGTAATCACCGGGGTTGGCGGATCTCTGTCATCCCGCGTTCCTCGGCCTGGAGAGTCGGACGAGCCAGCTTGACGGGCTGGGAACGCATAAGTAAGCCTGCTGCACGCAGGACGTTGTCTGCAGATGAGTCAGGGAGGGAGTGTGGCTGAAGATGACTCGAATTCGAGTTGCTGACTGTAGCGATGTCTGCCCGAGCCACTCATCCAGAAGCGCACATCGGGCAATGCAAACTACACACTAACCTCCGATCCAAGCGGGTCCTCCGTCTACCTGGACTTTAGTGTAACCATCCTTCCATTCACATGAGTTGGCATTCGGAAGATGGTAACTCAACAAGTCAAAGCAAAGTTGAAGCTTGTGTACGCGTTGTGTACGCGCTATTATGACATGATTGTCTGTACCTTCATCAGATGCTGGACGTCTTTCCTCCCATCTGCCAACTTTGAACCTTCAGGCGGCTGTGCATCTAATCACTATGTCTGCACAATGTGGAGATCATCGCCAATCTGGGACGAGCTGGCTTGGTGCCCTCCCCAAATCATCGCGAATGTCGCGGGACGGAAAACATCCGAGCCAACTTCAATTCCGCAATCCTGTGCGTGGCATTCCAGAAACGTAAATTACTCTGAACGTTGCGTATGCGTGTTATGACACTATGCGCGAAGAGAGACTGACGATTGGACGCCACTTTGTACTTCCACGATTTTACCGGGCGGCCGTGGCCGCAATGAATCACTCTTGTTTTGCCTTGACTTTCGCATGACTGAGCAGTTGCTGACACCTGAATCATTTTAGCTGTCAATTTCCTAGCCGTACAGGTACGTCGAGCGTGCCCGTCCCATTAGGTGATATTTTTTGCCTTCTCATCTTCTATGCGCTTGCTCGCAAGCAAGTATTAGACAGCCAGGTCTGTGTACGATTTACGCCAGCATCTGTCCTCCATCCGTGAATACACGGTCCTGCGCACATTGTTTCCCTTTTGATCACAGGTGCATGCGTGTTTTTCTCTCTCTCGGCCTTCATGCCTCTCGAGCTGGTTTGGCTTTGCTGTCCGCTGTGGGGCACAGACAGCTTACAGCCAGTGCGACTGCGCATGTCGTCTATATCCGAACACATCTGCCTTCCTGCTTGCCTTGAACTGATTCACGCCCAGATTAGCAGGAGCATGTACTGCGAGATCCGAGAACAGCCCATCGTCAAGTTCCTGCGTATTTCGAGTCTTAATCCGACAGGCTAGCCTTCCTGGACTTGCGCTTTGATTTGGTGATTTGGATGATGTTCTCTGATGGTTGTGGACCAGCGGCGGCTCAGCCTCAGCAACGTTGAGCTCGGCTCAACGTTGTCTGATCCACTCCCCGATTCTCGCCAGCATTGGTCCAGCCTGGTCCAGTCAACTGCGATCCCTGATTAATGCTTGATGGCGGGCGCTCGCTATTTGCAACGGACAGCCGCCCACCACGATGGAGCGCAAGTCGCTCGATTGACTCTGTCTCATCGACCTCATGTCGACGATGTCGTGGCCTCAAGCGCCCTCTGCCCAATTCCGCCTCATGTTGCGCCACAACGCCAAATTAGGCAAGCTCTCGCCGTAATGCTTGGTACACTTCGTTTGCTAATCGTCCTCCCTCACGGTCTGACTGAGCATCCTCTGCGGGTGATGAACCCGCGCTGAAACCGTAAATTGGTAGCTAATGCGTAGTTTATGTAAAAAACTCCCTCCTCTCCTGGGAGTCACAATAAACTGTTCCTCAATTTGTTGTTCAGTGTTTAACCCATACATAAATTACCTCGCGTACTCAATGAATCCGTAATTAACGAGATCGATTTAAATGCTCGTGGATTAGAACGTGTAGGAGGTCAGTGACCATAAAAAATCCAACAGTAAGTTGAACGATGAGTAATATGGCCGGCGAAACACGATGTTACATAATCATTGGTTTTCACTGGCCTTTGTCGGAGCAAAACCACGAATGTTGTTCACCATTTCCCTACTAGTAGATCGTCACGAGTCTTACGACCTTCATCTCTCTTCTTCCACGAACAACTTGAAGAGTTTGGATTGGAGTGCAAGCTTCAATGGTGCAAGCGCATGTCCTAGTTGGTTGAATGGTCCTTCGAAACGCGCGAAAGAATATAACCGACTCATTTTCTGGGAGTGATAGTGTAAGTATTAGTCTTTCAACAGAATCGGCGCTTCCTAAAGCGCCTCAGTGATCGGAGCCGTCGGAGCTTGCCCGAAAACGGACCGTCGATGTGATCCGATCACATCTGGTTGTGAGGGACACGCCTGAGGCTGAGTCCCTCCCAGACTGCGATGTCTGGATCGCTGGATCCCGGAGATTTCAAGAGAGGCAGCAAAACACAGGATCCTCCACACTTGAAGAGCTCCCGGCCCGAAGGATCCGGACTGGAAGTCGCTGTCGGCATTCTTAATGTGGTCATCGATGCGACGACAAATATGCCATATATCAACATTATTACTGGATGTATCCAGCAGCTCATCAGCCTCAAGAAGGTTTCCGCTCGTCGTTTCCTCGACCAACCCTCTTCTCATTGATAAACCGTCTACGCCCAGGCATTTGATGACCTTACTGACCGCTCAATCACCCTAATCGAGACCATCGGAGAGATTTCTCTGATCCTGGCTCGTGGATTGCACCAGCTCGAAGATTCCGCCCGACACAAAGTAACGAAGGATCTTTCCCATGACTTGCACAAATATCAAGTGTAGGCCCAAAAGTCCGTCTGTGTTTCTTCTCACCCACGAGTAACGATAGTATGCTCGACGACGCGCGGGTTATTGTGGAGAAATGGGTTTCGAGAAAGCTTCCACAACGTATTTTGAGGCTCTCGTCCTTCAAATCTCTTGCCCATGGTATTGAAAGCCGACTCAATCGGTTTCGCGACACTTTCAGTGTTAGCTTCCATTGCCCAGCAGTTTATTCACTCTGACCCGATGATACAGATGGCTCGCCTGATATCCATTTCCATCGGCCAGGACATATTGGCTTCTCATGTCAGGGCGATCTCATCTAGCGTGTCAGTCCTAAAAACACCTTGCTGGCCACTCTCTGATGGCTTGACATAGAACGCGTATGAAACTCAACGACTGGCTCAAACCGACCGATGTTGGCAAGAGCAATCAAGAAGCGGCGAAAAAACGAACACCGGGCACGGGTTCATGGCTACTTCAGGACCGCGTGGAATTTTCTGTGTGGAAATATGCTCCCGGCTCTGCTTTATGGCTGTACGGAATTTGTGAGTCGGTTAGCCGAAGAACGCAAGCATATATTCAGTACCATCTTGTAGCGGGCTGCGGGAAAACGGTCTTGAGGTACGCCAACTCGGCCCCCTTCCCGCGGAAGAGAATCAACCTGATATATTTTGTACATCTTCTACTTACTAGCTCGGCGATTGTAGCTGAGGTCCGTGACCGTGAAGCACCTCTTGCCTTTTTCTATTTCGACACCAACAATTCAGAGGAGCGCACCGTGGCACAACTCTTATCCTCGCTCATTATGCAGCTCTCTGTCCAAGCACCTCACCCTGACAGGACATTAGAGGCGCAATGGGCGGCGCATGCGAACGGGCAACATCTTCCGGAACTATCAAGACTTGTCGAGCTTCTATATCGAATTCTCGGAGAGTTTACCGACGACGTCTACATCATTCTCGACGCTCTTGATGAATCCTCCGAGCGTGACGAGGTTTTGCGCGTGATCCATGATGTTATGGCCCAGGAGATGGAACATTTACATCTGCTCCTGACAAGCCGTCCCGAGGTCACACGAGTCATGCCGGCCCTTGTCCGGCGTGCGGTCCCGCTCGACATGGAAGGGTGCGTAACCCAGGACATCGAATCCCATATCGATAACGTGCTGGCCACCGATCTACGACTCTCCCGATGGACCGATGCATGGAAGTTGAAGATCAAAAGTAGTCTCCTCGAGGATGCGAATGGCATGTGAGTATTTTCTGTCTCCGTCCAAATAGGCCCTCACTTAGAACAGTAACTTTCAGGTTCCGCCTCGTTTCGCTGCAGCTCGACCAGCTCCGTCGTTGCACTCATCCTCTCCGGAGGCAACAGGCACTCTCAACGATGCCGACTTCGCTTTTTGACATCTACGACCGAATCCTGGACAATATTGAGGATCCGTACATGCTCCCTGATGTCCACCGTGTCTTGGCCTGGTTGACCTATTCTGCCTCGCCCATGAGGCTGGCGGAGATCATAGATGCCATATCATTCGACTTTGACGCGAGTCCACTCCGCTTCGATCCCGAGGCACGAATGGATGATACGGTACTCATCGAAGCGTGCGCCGGTCTTATCTCGGTTGCGGAGGACCCCAAGGACGGTGTAATGACCGTGAAGCTCGCACATTCGTCTGTGAAAGAATACGTCCTCTCTCCAGAGCGGAAATGCAAAATTACGGAGGAAACGGCCCAGTATCTGATGGCGAGTACATGTGTGGGATACCTTTGCTCCTTCAATCGTGCACTTTCCTCCGACGCCGATCTGAAGCTCTACCCGCTTGCCGAATATTCTTCACGCCAGTGGTTCATCCATCTTCAAAAATGTGCCCCCACCGATTCCGAGCGACTCACCCCAGCGGTTCTCGAGCTTCTCCAGCCGCACAGCCCTCAATATATCACCCTATTCCGAATGGCCCTTCCTGGTGCCGACAACATATCTATTGACTGGACCCGGTCCATCGAAGAAACATTTCATCCGCTCTATGTCTACGCATTCATCGGGCATTATCCAGCCGTGCAGGCCCTCATTGCCAAGGGAGTTGAGGTCAACGCACCTCCGCGCGGAGAACACTACGCCACTGCGCTGCAAGCTGCATCATTCGGCGGTTTCTTCAATGTCGTGACCCTGCTACTCCATCACAACGCCGATGCGAACGCACAGGGTGGATACTATCATACTGCGCTCCAGGCCGCATCCTTCCAGGGCTCCCGTGAGGTCGTGCAACTACTGCTTCAGCACGACGCGGACATAAATGCACAGGGTGGGAATGATTGGACTGCTCTCCACGCAGCGTCGGGCCAAGGTCATATCGAGGTAGTACGGCTGCTCCTCGCCAACGGTGCCGATTTAAAGGCACAGGGTGGGAGATTTTGGACCGCTTTACATGCCGCATCGACGAGTGGCTCCGTCGAGCTTGTGCAGCTCCTGCTTGATGAGGGCCTCGACGCAAACACCGAGGGCGGTTCCGAGTGTACCGCTCTGCACGCCGCATCGATAAAGGGCCATCTTGCTGTCGCGCGACTGCTCCTCGAGCACGGTGCCGATGTAAACCGAGAGTGCGACAAGCACGACAACAAGGTCGATTCCAAGTTCATGCATTGGATCCTCCGAATTGGCCAAAGAGTGTGGCAGTGTGGTGGTGCCTACGGTACCGCTCTACAAGCTGCATCATTCGCCGGCTCTGTCGAAGTAGTCACCTTACTTCTAGAGCACGGTGCCGACGTAAACGCCAAGGGCGGAATGTATGGTTCCGCTCTGCAAGCCGGTTCAATCTCTGGCTCTCTCGATGTTGTACACCTACTGCTCGAAGGAGGTGCCGACGTCAATGCACTGGGCGGCTTTTACGGTACCGCTCTGCAGGCCGCGACGTATCGCACGGTTGAACTGGTTCGGTTACTCCTCGACCAAGGAGCAGACGTAAACGCCGAGGGTGGGTGTCTATGGACTGCTTTGCAAGCGGCATCCAGTGATGGCAACATGGAAATCGTTGCACTGCTCCTCCAACGGGGCGCATACGTGAACATACACGGTGGGTATCTGGGGAGTGCACTCCAGGCCGCAGCTACGGCCGCATCCAGTAATGACGCCTTGAAACTTGTGGAACTCCTCATCGAGAAGGGTGCGGATGTGAACGCGCGGGGCGGAAGATTTGGCAGCGCACTGAACATTGCTTTACAAAAGGGTCGGCAGGAGATCGTCGAGACTCTTCTGTTCCATGGTGCCGAAAAAGATGAGAACGAAGTCACCGTTTCAGACGATTGTGTGGTCACATAGCTTCCCGTCGACGTACTAGGTCGTTATATATATTAATCCTGGTTTTGGGGGACAGAAAGGTTGTTGATATAACTGATGAGTTTATGCGTGAATCACACAGCAGCATGGGTCGCGACATGCCAATCGCGCCCGAGCTAGGGTCTTTGGAGTCGTCTTCGTGGTCCTAATCCCTCCATATGTATCTACGGATTCTTTTTGTGAGCCTTTGCTATGGCTCACGAGTGGTATCGTTCGTCAAGCACATATTCCAACAGTTCATCCCCGTCACGCTTCCGTTTATTTCCCCTCTGAATCCCGGCTCTTCTCGGATTCGCTTACATGCCACACTCACGATAGAAATTCACCTACGTCCAGGTTCCAATGGATGGCCAAAAAATCGAGTTGGTGTAATTGTATTACTGGAGGTTTCAATCGAAAATACATTCAAAATTCCCCTATCCATAGATCTAAATCCAAAATAAAAACTTGACAGACACAAGAAAAACAAGGGCAAAGGGATTTTGACGCAGCAGTGATGCTGACACATGCTGCGTCAATTTCTGCGTCAGTAGCGTCAGTTTGAATTTTTGGCACGTGTTGAACTGGTGTTGAGGGTCCGAGTTTGCCCCCGATTCTTTTGTGGGGACATAGTAAGGAGTGCAATGTATTGCTTGCCATTGAGGTCCGGAGAGATACTGCGTGTGGTCGGCGTTGAAGACTTGAACTATTTTGAGGTGCAGCGTCAATCAGCGTCAATTAAGCGTCAATCAAACAAATGTCAAATTGTGCAGCGTCAATCTGCGTCAGTGTTGGCGTCAAGAAATCACTTTGCTGTGTCAATCCTGCCGCTCGCAGCGTCAACCCAGCGCCGGTCAGCATAAATTCTGTGTTTTTCAGCGTCAATCCTAGGTGTGACTCAGCGTCAGTGTGACCTCACTGCGTTCCGAGCCCCAGTAGGCAACCCCTGTTTACATTGGTTTACATCGGTCTACGTCGGCCGACCCCAGTAGGCAGGGTCTGCCGACGTTACGTAGGCCAAATTGGGTCTACAGCGGCCTACCGTCCGCCTACATCGGTCTACTCCAAGTAGACCGAGTCGGTCTACCCGTGCTTCCATGCCTAGCTCTCCCCCCGAGCTCTGCTGCAACAGTTCCACTGCGTATAATGCGTTGTCAAAACCTATAATTAACTCAATTCCATCAACCCGCCGTGAGGGCTTCACCCGTCGACCCTGAGCCATGCTGCTGCCAGCGACGACTCTTCATGCTTTCTCCCCGCTTTCTCCTGCATCCCCTGGGCCCGCTTTTCTGCTCTACCATCTCGGGCCAGTGCACGCTCACGATGGCCCCACATGCTGCCGCTCAGCATCCCCACCTTTCAAACAAGACCTTGAGCCTTCACGACCACTGTCGCGAGTCGTGACGGCCGTGCCATTCTGCGACATGTCATGGCTTCCTAAAGGCTGACGAAATTGTGAACCCCGATGTCCGGCGGCTGGGATGAGGCTGTCGTTGGGGTGTGGGACTCGAAAGGTGCGCTGGCCAGGTTTGGGTATATTCTCCTTGCATGTGTTTACAGAACATCATGTAGACGTCCAACACAGATACTGGGACGGATTCGTGCTGTGCCATGCAAGTGGTGCTGGCATTCAAGTGGAGTTGTGCTCCTGGCTACAATTTTCTCTATTGACACTGCGTGCGAAACCAGTATTTCCTCGTAATTTAATCACTGTTACTCCCTACTCTGAGTGAGACAAAAAATTGGGAAGATATGGTTAGCTTGGGGTGGTCTAGTATGTTCCAAGATACCTTTGTATCGACTGGGATTGGGGCCCGCTGTAGAAACTAAAGCTGCAGAAAAGCCGCTGCCCAGTGTGGCTGTGTCGCCATCAAATAATGGCAGGGCTGTTCCCACAGTCTTTCAACCTCCAACCGACTTCAATGTGGCACCGGGAATGACCAGTAACACACGCCAAGTGAGTGGGTCAAGATTCACAGGTAGTACACCGATGTCGGCAGACTCGGTCTACTCCCAGGTCTGCCTACATCTGCCTACGCGCGTAGGCAGACCCTGTGCCTACGGACCTACGGAACGCAGTGCCTGTCGGCGTCAAACTTTCTTAGCGCTGCGTCAAAATTTGTTGATGCTGGCCGTCGTGCCAGCTCACTGAGGCACCTATTTTCTTTGCCCCCGCCACCGGCTCATGCTCCCCTGGCATGATTTCCTATCCGCTTCTCCTACCGTGTAACATCAGTCTGCAATAATGTCTTCCTCAAGTTCAACTGTCCTCGCCGCTCCCACTCCGTCTTCAACGAATTCAACCTTGGTCTTAAACACTGGATTCACCACTTGAGCCTTGAACATAATCCACCCTGCTTGACACTATGCTCAGCATCCATTTCAGTCTTGTACAACACTCTTCAACCACATTTATGCCTTGCCACTGTTTAGCTCAACCTGATGCCTGGTCAAGTCACCCCGACTCATTTCATGTCACAACATCGCTAGTATGCTTCTTCTACATGATATGTGAGTCAATCCCATGAAAGGTTATGTGTACTGTGCTTAGACGGTGCATGCAGCGCTGATCGTTGTGTCAGCACAGCCACTCAGTGTCTGACTTTCAACCTATTGATGCAAGGCCTTGGGATTGTCCTTATAAATAGCCTGGTGAACACCGAATACATTCATCTAGGATTTGAAGCAAGTTATTCAAAAAATAGTTTAGAGCGGGAAAAGACTTGGGCTCACCTACCAGTCATACAATCAGTGAAACAAGCCCACTGATTGTTTCTAGAGGCATATATTCATTGACAGAATCATAAACCAAGTGGCCATCCACCCCAGGACTGCAGTGAATGCAGTTTCGGGTCAGCTCTGAGGGGGATGATTCAACCATCATACTCAGTTGTTTGATCGCGGCCGCAGTGGCTTTTATTGTTCAACCCGTTCCCTCCATCTCAATTTTTATCAAATGGATCCATGAATCTTGCCCTTCAATTAATTTGAACCAGTCTTGGAGATTTGCTACTACTGTAGTTCAGTTGAATATGCCAAGGTCCAAGGAAATCCTCCTACCCGGCTAAGATCCATGCAGAAATTGGACTATTTTGAACATACAGAACGTACAAGTGGCAGATGGATAATTCCAACCCTTAACTTGTATGGATTATATGTTGTTAACCCGATATTTTGAATCTAGGCCAAATCTAGAACATCAGGAGTGGCGGTGTTGACACATGCCACCTCTACCATTGAAGCTAATCATCATAATTTGAACTGGGACCTTAATTTCTACCCTCAATGCATCCTTACAAGCAATAAAATCTTTGTCAATTGCCATCATACAGCAGTGCACGCACGGATTGCTGAACCGTTCTGACCATCCTGTATGTTTTGTTTAACCCTCGCAGCCTCGGTATGGGCTTTGCACCTCAGGTACTCGCAGAATTCTCCTATTGAATCGTTTGTGAGCGCCGTCATTGTCAAAGAAGAATATAAAATCTCGATACAATAGATGTTTGATTTTTTTGGTTCTTTGAACCAGGTATCAGAGATTGGAACCCGGTGGGACAGAACACAGATTTGTGTCTGCTCTATTGATATGCATGTACTATCTGCTCGTGCTCTCCCACTCTAAGGCCTAACTGGTGTCCTAATGCCTGCTTGTCATTGATGGAGTCCGACACAATAGGCACGGCACAATGTGGCAACCAGTGCACTGTGACATTGTATGGCATAAATGCATGCCCTGACACCATTGCTGGACTTATTACATGTTCAATTCCCAGTCATAGGCCACACGGACGGGAGCCTCGCACACCTACCGTGCATGTAGTGCGACTCCTGGATCAAAAAATCAGAATTTGGCGCTCAATGCACACTTACTCCCTGTGCAGAGAGGAGTCAAATAGGTATTTAACTCTGTCGATCATGGAGGTAATTCACAAGGCTTACACTGGAAGCACAAACAGGTCAAATGGAACAGCCTCGGTAAGCATTTTCACAACTTTGAGGGACAGGTGAAAGGAGCGCAGTTGCACCAAGTAAATGTTCATCACCACAAATTATGCGGGAGTGAAGGTGACTCATCACCGTCACCTCTTGAAAAAAAGAATAGGATGCACACCTTTTTCACCGGGAAATTGAACATGTGCGAGATCACCAATGACTCTGGCACTACAGAGAAAATTAACAGAGACCCAATGCATGAAAATCCAGATTCCTTACAGAGGTTTGTGATCTAATACCATCAAGGTGATCAATGAAGAAAAACAATTGAACTATTGTGTTTTAAAGAAAGTGTCCAAATCTGCCAATGCCTACTATTTTGGGACCAAATGGCTGATCTAACCTTCAACTGGCATGGGTTGACCAGATATATTGAAACCAGGCCACCGGGGATTGCCACAGCAGTGATTGGCACCTATATTTCAATGTTTGCAGTCAGGACCATACGGTGTGCAGACCCGCCAACTTCATGACTTCCATGACCAGTGTCCATGGATGACCACATGAACTAGCATGATGTATCATTGGACTCCTGCGAGGCAAAGGAGTTTCACAATTGTAACTTAGATGGAGAAAATCCCAGTCAGGTACTTCTGAGAAATACCCACGAAATTTGTCCTCAATATTGCTGATTGGTGGTTGATCATTGTCGGTAGTGCGAGGTGCGGAACCGTTGTTCTGTCCCCTCCCTTTCCTCTTGTTGGAATTGATGCCATCTCGGGCAAGCCGCCAGTGCATTAATGCATTCCTGTGCTGTGTGGAACCTTGTAGAACTATGCAGAACTATTTAGGACTTTGTAGAATAGTGTGGAACATTCCTATGACTCCTTCAGTGACTCACAAGGCTGTTCCCCAGTAGTATTTAAGGCACTGTAATTCATACTATGAATCTAGCTTATTTTGCTCCCAACTTACATCTGTGTGAAGTCGGATGTCTCACCGCGTCCAAACCCCGTGCTCAATTAATCTGCACCAACACCTCTCCATGAATCCGCAAAGCGCATGGAAGTCAAATGTCACTAGGTTCAATTTGGCTGAGGACATGACTGGATTCAGACCCCATTATTTTCGTTGAGGAAAGTGTCTCAAGAAAGACGAATACCTGTATGAGGAGTGTAAAGTTGTAAATTCCCAGCAGTGCAACTTGAACTTGTGCTTGCCATGGTCAAAGACTCACATGTGTGAATAAAATGGAACAACTAAGCATCCCAGCACTCAGTGAAACAATGAGTAGTGGGCTGCATCCTGCCTTGAACATACGGCAAAACTAGGTTTCATCGTTGAATGAGTATCTGTGGTCTTCAATTCAAAGAAAGGCCCAAATAAGAGGTCAGACTTGAACTATTTGACACCTAGACTCACGAAATGGACGACTCTGACCTTTTAAATGCGATGGATTGGTGACAAGGAATGAGACATCTCAATTCTAGGCCTTATGGTATTGATGCGGCAGTGGCTGTGTTGACGCACACTGACACGCACCGGCGCGCACTGACGCAGCATCGGCATGCATTCTGCGGCAGTTGACACAATAGGTTCAGGAGCCAGAAAAGGAGAAAAATGGACCTCTGCACTCCTAAAATGGTTTCCAAGTCAAGACAACAGGCCCAATGGATGCATCGACATAAATACTTGAATTCTGAGCCCCCAGGAGTCATAATGATGATATATGAATTGTCTATTAAAGGCTTAGGCACTGCTATACATCATTTGGAGGTCATTTAAATGCATTGTGTTACTCAGGAACCCACCCTGTAAGCCTTCAAAGAAATATACGAGTGCTGTGCCGATGCGCGTCACCGCATCATTTTCTCCGGACCGTTGCTCGCCATGTTCCGTGATTCCCCTGCGCTCAGCCAGAACTGCTACAATCTCATCACATATGATGAAGTTTCAGAGTGCCCATACCATTTTTGACTGCGACTTCTGACCACCAAGGTACCGCCACGAGTATCCATCCCATGCACCACCTGCAGCCGCCATTCCTGTTGCACTCCCAAAACACAGGGGGAAGAAGGCCCCCAAAAGAGAGTGTCCATTGAAACGGGCAAAGGTTGGGACTGTGGTCAACGAGAAGGTTTCGAAGGTGCCAGCGGTGGTTGGAAAAGGAAAGGCAAAAGACAGTGGCAAAACCGAAGGGGAAAACACCAAGGAAATCTGTACGGCTGTGCTCTGGAGCTGTAGTTTAGCTATGGGTTACTCAATCTGATTTTTATGCTTGGTGTGTGTGCTGGAATAAAATTTGATGACGACGGCGACCTCGACGTGCACGATTTCAATACAAACGGCATTAGTGGATCACGGCCGTGGTGGGTCAAATTGATACACATTGGCCTTGGTGGTCAGTAGAGACGTCTCAGCAACTATGCAGTGTATTTGTTTGCTGCGTCAACATATACGGTGCTAAAGAATAGCGGCAATGGTCGGCGTCGTCAGCGTCAGTGTGACATGTGCTGCGTCAGTCCAACGTCAGTCTTTGGCGCCGGTTGCGGCAATTAGAAATTTCGACGCGGCACGTTGCGTCAATCAAAACGTCATTGCGTCAGCCGGCGTCACTTTCACCGTGCCCGAAAAGGACGAAAGAAAAGTTGACGGATATTGTCCGGGCTGATGGGAACACCCGCTACGCGGACAGGAGCAAGGGATAGAGTCTGGAGAGCAGTCGCCTTTCCGGGGGCATTCAAAGACAGGACCTTGACTTCGGTGGCGTTGGCAGCGAGGACGTACATGAAGCTGTGTGGTGATTTTCAGCAATGAGCGAACACGGAACTCGGGGATCGTACTCTTTCTGGTTGACGGTCGCAATATCATTATCGATGGTGGCCGTGCCATTTCCTTGCGGGTATTGCTGCCGTACACATCTCAACATCTTGTTGAAAAAAAAGAAAGGGAAGCATACAGCGACGATGGAGGGCTTGAGGTTGTGATCGACGTTAATCTCGGTGATCTCTGCGGTCTCAATATCGTTCACGTAGAAGTTTCCGGTCTGCGGGCTGAAACTAGACCAGCATTGAAGTCACGGCGTCGCGCCCTGGCCCTTGATAGGAAGGGTCGAGGAATTTCCAGCGGCCACACCCGCCCCGGCGGCGTTGTTGAAGTCGAAAACGTCGACACCATCCCCCGCATCGGCCGCGAGGATCGCGTTTTTCCCGGGGATCACAGTCATAGAGAAAGGGAGGAGGCCGCCGGTGGAGGGTTGCACAGTCGTGAAGTTCTCCGAGAGGGATCCATCGGCAGCGATGTCCCAGACGGCGAGGATACCCGGGGTGGGCGGTACACCCTTGACCGAAGCGATAAGCTGCGTGTTGGCCTCGTTGAAGACGACATGGCTGACGGAGCCAGCGGGCTATATAAGGGACAAGGTCAATATGTGACGCGTTTCCGAGTCTAGCACATTCCCAGTGGCGGGCTGTGGAGAATCGAATAAGTAAATCGATTTATCCCGTGGCCAAATGCTCGTTGAGATCTTCAACCTCGATTTTTTCACGGATGCTCCCGATTCCGGATTTCTCCCGGCTTGTTCCGAGACGCGTGACGTCATCGTCATTGCTCTCTGGTTCCTTTCCTTGCCTTCCCTCATGAATTTCCATCGAATTCCTCCGGCTCAAAAAGGAAGAGTCCTACTACAGTCGAGCCGCCGATGGATACACTCCATTGTCCGAGCGAGTGAGTGGATGACTCGAACAACTGCGCACCTACAGAACTTGAAGGCAAGATCCGGAGGGCTGTATGAGGCTGTAGGGTCCACTGCGGATGTACGACCGAACCTGCGAATACGAATAGGAGGCCTCGCGCAGACTGGCTTGCTTGATAACAGCTTAGACGAGCCGCCAATTGAAACGGGACGATGCGTCAAAACGCGGGATGTCCTGGTGTCCCAAAATACGAGCGATAATTGCATCGCACGAGCTATACCGGATCCCCGCGGCTGCCCATACCAGAATCCGACATAATTAAGTATTTCCGCCCATATATCCTCCGAGCAGATGACTTCCAAGCTGATGTCCGTGAGTTTCAAGCGACCGCCTTTCACACACCCCGAGTACCGGATACATACCACTCCCAGACTAGTAGCTGCACGACTCATAGACGTTCCACGCAGGGCATACTTTCCTGGACTATCCGAGCCCGGATTCCATTACGCCGCACCACTGTCGTGGACACGCAGGCTCGCGTTCGGTGCGCGTGCGGCTTCCTCTCCGGAAGCTGCATCATCACGGCCATCCATCAAGGTCGCTCAGTACCTGCTGGGCATCGTCAGTCTGCGCTCTGACTTGCCACTCGGGCGTGCTACGTATGCAGGTTAGCCTCTCTGGGTAATCTTCTGGCCCCCGAGCCCTGCAAACTTGTAAGGGCACTTCCCTTCCCTTCTGGTGTATGCCGTGGGCCTTCTCGTTCACTCACACCGACACCAGAATCACGAAGCCACACACATCATCGCCCCACACCCTCCACAAAATAAGGCCGTTATCCGTTATCCCCCCCCCCCCCCCCCCCCGCCGCTCGCTCACCGCACGCCCGGTCCCTCATTTTATCGTTCCTCTATCTATGCAGTACATCACGCCTCCTTCTGTTTCACCGATTATCCCAAGCTCTTCGCAAATTCGCTTCCACTCCGTCTTCCATGTTTGAAGTCGGTGTAGAATGTGCATGCCCAGCCTTCTAAGTCTCCAAATTCCCCCTTCCCCACCTTCCACCCCTCGCCTAGAATCATATCTTATCGGTGGTTCTCCTTCCTTCCCCATCATCTTTCCTTCCAAACTCCGGGGAACCGGCTCGCTTACCCTGTTTGATTCGACATTCTTCTGGTTAGGCTCTCTGCTCGCTGTTCGGCAGCCCCCCGAATTACCCAGGAATGTAATACTCACATCATTATCGGCGCTCTGCATCTCATTTCATCGGTGTCATTTTGCTTTCCTTTGCCTCTCGTCGCACCATCAGCAACACGGATACAAGGCTTTTTGCCGTCCGGACGCGTGCATACTATTGATTCTGATACTGCTTTATGTAAGCTCCGGCAAGCTTTCGCGATTTTTCCCGGGCCAGGGATCGTCGGTGGATTCGCGCGCGGCATCCCATCGCGTTGCTTGACATTTTAGGTTTGATTCTGGTCCTGACCTGATTTTGCACGCCGGGCGGTGTGGGCTTCCGCCCTGCCCGGGGATTTACTTCAAAGCACGTATCCATTCACTCAGCGACGCGAATCGTGCCGCCGCTGGGTTTCCCCCGCTCCCACTGTATTTTATTCATCGCCGTTGACCGATCCCTCGAGATGCGTGCCATAATCTCTCCATTCTTCCCCCGCAATCGGAAGTGCGGTGATAAGAGGAGGTCGTTCCGACTCGTCGCACGCCACGGTAGGTTGGCACGCACGTTGTTTTTTGGTGGTTTATTCGGACATGTCGGATTTCATTTGGCAACCACATTTTCATTCACTGACGCGGGAGAATTGACCTCCGCCAGATTCAACTGACGTTGGTTGAAAACAGCCATTCGGCAGCGTTTTTCCGCTTCGAAGTTTTGTTGGATCGCGATGATAACATGGACTCAAAAACCGCCGAGAATCGGTGGGCCTTCCTCCCTTTTTCAAATGCTTTAGATCCTTTGTAAGCAGATACTACTCGGAGAGGGCACGAATATTATTCGGACTGTGGGTCCAAACCCCGTCTCCACCCTGCGTTGTTTCTTGGACGGAAAGTCCTGTCCACAAGAAAAAAACAGGCACTCAATTTTTCCACATGGTAGGACCTCGAGTCGAACGAGGAGACTCGGAAGCTGAATCGCAATCGACGCGAGAATTAAACCCCGACGCACACCGTGCGTCTTCCTGCCTTTCTCATCCGCTTTGTATCCCTCATAATGGGTTCTCGAACAACGGAGCTTTGCGACTGTCGAAAGTCATTCTTTTCGCGTGATCTAGGAACAGCTATAAACCTGAATTAACCCGTGACGCGTGACGTCATCCATCACTTTTGCCCTCCGAGTCTCCGACCCACCCGATTTCTTCCACTTCCATCGTCCCCACGTCGGGGCTGCGTCCGAGACCTTCCTTCACTCCCACGTCGGCGAAATTTTGTCTCCGACTCTCTAGCGCTTTCCCGACGCTTCCGAAGACTTCCACTCGGAGGGCTGCGCACCTAGTGAATTCGAAAAGCTGTAGGCGTGCAGATGACTCGACTGCGCACTAGCCAAACAAGATCCCTCCGAACTGGTTTGATAGCTGCAGGAGGCAGGTATGACGCGTCCCGCCCCGTGCCATCGCCAGTGTCCTCCACGAAGTGGTTCTACTGCTAGATGATTCCACCGCACGGGATATGACGCGGCTTTCCTGGCCCGCTCTACCCGATTCGCCTCCTCGCCTCGCCTACACCGATGCCCATTATTTTGTCCTATTTTGTTTGTCTTGACTCGCCTGTCCTCCAGTTCCAGTCTCCCGTCCTCGAGGATTCCTCAGGTCAAATAAACCGCACATATGTACTTGCTATCCTCCTCAGAATATGACGCGTCGCTTCTCAACATCTCGTGGTCTTGTCCACTCATCCGTTTAACAGGATGACGCGCCTCAATTTCCTCCTACCTTCTTCCCGCCTCGTGTCCCTTCACCGGACTTTCTGGTAATTCATGACGCATCGCATGTATACTTGGACGGAACGCTTCTCATGACGCGCACGGCGCGGCGGGATCTATTGACATATTGCCATGATGCATGCGCAGCAGGCGGCGCCCGACGCGTCTCAAGGGCGCCGCTCAAACTCAAATATCCCTCAAAAACTCAGACAATCACACTAAGATAATCGGAACTCGGTTCCATTGGATTCTCTACGAAAGCGATGTGCGACATGCATATTGGTACAGTGGTAAGTGATACAGTGCATAGATGATGATAAAACAAGCGGTGGCGTGACGGTGAATGACGAATGATGTGGCGCCACGGCGAAGGTGCGAGAGCGAATGGGACAATGCGGTGCGGCGCAGAATGTAGGCGGCGCGAATGCGAATGGTGAGGAATGCGGTGGTGTCATGGATCCAGCTCCCCCGCGCGCTGCAGAGGAGAGCACCGACTCTAGAAGCGCTACGCGGCGGGGCCGGCATGCGAATGGTGCGACGAAGGGCGCGGCGTGGTCGATGGTGCGTCGAATGGGCGGAATACAAATGGGAAACGCCACCTAAAGACTCATAACCCTGCTCCTGAGCCTTCTCTTCGCCCGGAACACCCCAAACTGCACGCGCAGACTCAGCGCGGCCCACTGTCTCCGCAGATCGAGGTGGGGCTTGCACGAGTCCTTGGAGGGGGCGCGGCCGCGCTCCTCCTCCTCCTCCTCGAAGTCGTCCTCGAGATCGTATGGGGTGGATTCGGGGGAGGAATAGGGTGATGACGTGGAAGAAGAGGTGAAAGGGCACGACGTGGGTGAGGAGTCGGTGGACTCGATGCTCGCGCGCCGCGCCTTCTTTATCTTCCTATGCTGGTGATGTGACGCAGAGGAGCAAGAGCTCTCGCTCTCGTACGACGAGGGTGTGGCGTAGGGGTACTGCGGGTAGACCGCCGCGGAGGAGTAGGGATAGAGCGGCAACGGGCTCGGCGCGCGCCACTGGTTGCCCGTCGCCGTCGGGATGGGCACGGTGTTTCCCTTCCGGCGCGAAGGGTACCCGTACGATGCGTACTCTTCCTCCTCCTCCTCGTCCCGGTCTTCGTTGACGTATTCCCAGTGTGGCCGTATTGGCGAAGGTCGGCGGGGGGATGAAGCCCGTGTGCGTGATATGCGCGAAGATGGTAAAGCAGATGTGGATGCGACGGGAAAGTCGTAGCTGAATTCGACGACGCCGGTGGGCGATGCGGAGCGTGTCATCTCAGGTAAAGTCTCCTGTAGATATGTTACTGAAATCCCGTAGATGTGCTCGTATATGTCGAGCAGAGGGCACAGAGGGCAAGTGGGTGCGAGAGTTCGGTGGGATACCTGGCACCATGAGGGCTCCTTATAAACAGAGCCCCTCCCAAAGCGGCTGCCTCCGCCCGCTTTGAATCATCTCCTTTCGGAAAGCGAACCGCTCGTTTCTCGAAATGGAAACGAGCCGGGGCGAGGTCTCTCCGATGCGCGATTTGGACGCGCACACACCTTAACCTTGCTGCGCGCGATAACCTGCTGTGGCCACTTCTGCTTCCCTGAGTATACTCTGGCGCAACACCCTCGAGCGCAATGCAGGATTAGAACACGATAGAATATTCTGACTCGCTTGACGCCAGTGAGTCATCTTACAGAGTGTCTCACTCAGCCGTACACGGTACACTAATCCCTAGTACTAGTATTAATCCGACCACGACCTTCCACGACATGTCCCGCGACATACGGGCGCCCGGGTGCGCACTACTCCTCGTGTTTCCTCGAGGCGCTGTACGAAGATTCACCCACCCACACGACCTTGTGCCCCAATAATTCCGGCTGTTTTCCGCACCGCTCGTCGTTCTACCACTGCCCGAAATGGACCGACCGCCACGGACATTCACCCGCACTTCCCGCCCGCCACCGCTCCAAATCGGTAATCACGCTTACGAGTCGGGCTATTTTACCGCGACACGTATATCTCCGCAGTGCCAGTACGCTGCGGAGACTTGCGCGTCGCTGCGGCGATTCACTTTCTTTCCTCGTCCACATTTTCGCGTGGGATGCTCAGCGGACCCCGGTGTCTTTCGTTCGCTCACCCGGATTCGCCCACGTCCTTCTTTTTCTGCGATTAGATTGTGTCAAACCCGGCAGGCTGCAACTCTTTGTTTCTCCGACGCACCTCGGTCCGCGGTTCGCGACTCTCGAGGCCTTCATATTCTCTCCGTACTTGTCTCCGGCCTTCCATCGGATTCCCTCTCTTCCATCGGACCGGAATCTGCTGCTGAACTGGCTCGTGTTCATATTTTCTCCGGGCCATACGCAGCACGATGTGTATGTTCCCACTGATCCCGTCCTCCTCGCGGCGTCTCTCGAGTCCGGTGATCTATGTAAAATCCCGCTCTTATTGTGCCCGAGGACAAGGCCGAGTCATTTCGTTATCTATTACCGAGATCCATCCTGCAAGCAAATCGTGATTCATCGCCTGCGATTTGCGTTCCGGGTATATCCCATGCGTGGCAGGTACGATTGCCGCGCGATTTAATATCCGCAGCCACCACATCCCCCGGTCTTTCACGACGCGTATTTTTGGCGATCGACATGCGATGATCCAGCGATAACTTAATCTTATCTTCTTTGTCTCCAGAGTGTGGCCACGACCCCGCCTCGCGTTCGTGTTTCCCATCTTCCGATGTCATACATCCGCTCGGTTCTCGGACGCGAGGTCTCTTTCATCTTTCACCTTTCACCTTTCATCTGGCGTGGGAGAGACCTGGTTCGACTGCGTCTTTGTTTCTTTCATGGCGACAGACCATCCTGGATCGTTCAAGTCTGTCTTCATTGCGCCCTTCCCGTGGATCACGCGACAGTTTGTCTACACAACACTCCGAATTGCGCTCTCTCATACCCGTCTGTCTGTTGTTCACTTCTGACATGCCGTATTTCCGCAAGCATCTACGAAACGCATCCAATTCGTCCCACTCGGCAGATTCGCTTCGCGTGGGGCCATCCATCTGTTGTTTCCATCTCTGTGTCGTTTCCGTCGCGCTCTCTCCCCGCTTCTGCGTATAAATCGTCGCGTTTAGGGCCCCCGGCTACGTCAATCCACGCGCCTCGTTGGCGGGTATTCGATCCTTTCCTGGAATGAAGGGTGTGTTCCCTTGAGCGCTGTCCCATATCCGGCCTCCACCCAACGCTTGCGCCGCATGTGCGCACTATATCTCTCGAACTTGCTATCGCCTTTACATGTCCTGGGCCTCTTCTCATGCCCGGGCTGGGCAGTTCGGGCGCCGCGTTCGGGGGGCATGCGCCGCGCGTATAGCGCTGACGGGGTCGTGGGCAGCCAATATCGCCGGCTTGGTTCGTGGTAGTACTATAGCGCCCCACACAGCCTTGTTCGCATCTGATGTCTAGTATGGCCACCCGTTGGACTATTAGGCCTCTCGCGTGGGTCCGTCGGCCAGGTACTTTGTTGCGGTTTGAGGTTTCTCCTGTGCCTTGGGTGCGAACCTTGCAAGCCAGTTCGCTCGAGGTCGAACCCTTTCATCCCAGTTCCATTCCATCTGAATCCGCATTCGCGCCTCCATCCCTCCGACGCCCGCCTGGTTGTTTGATCTTCCTTCAAATTGATTCCGCAGTTGGTCCGCCGTGATCGCGCGGTTCGATGTCGCCGAGCCGCTCGTGCAGGATTCGGGAAGAGGAGGTGAGCTGTGTTGGGATACGGTCGATTGGTCTGTTTGTGCACTGGATTGAATGGGAATAGGAATAGGTGTAAGGCACGAGCTACGTTCCTTTTCATCGCATCTTTAAATTTTGATTCGTGCATTAGGATCCTAAATATTGAGCCGTTTATATTCATCTCTTTCCTTCCATTATGCAAGGTCTCGCCCCTCTACCATACGCTCAGGGGGCACTCGATCCTGCCTCCATTCCCGCGGGCCGGGCGGAATACTCTCCGAGTCGCAGACACGCTTTTCGGTTGCGTTTCCGACTCCATTCATCGCTGCTTGAGACGCACCTCCAGTCGCAATCCCACACGTCTCGCTTTCCCTGTCGGCTATTGAATCCTGCCCGCTCATTTACGACCTACCTATCTGAAGTCTCACCCTGAAACACGCTGAGACACCATGGCGATTTGCTTCCGCATCGAAGGCGTTTCGAGCCATTGTTTCGATTATACCCCAGGGCACGGATGTATAGTTCTTTTGTGCATTGTGAAAAGTATGCTACTGCCGTTGTGTTCGAATCAAAATGAGAGGTAGAGCCAGGGGCGACTTATTATGGCCCACGCCCGCTGGTGGTTCGGCAGTTCGATTTATTTCACTTCGCTGCGACAGTTCCTGCTGCGTTCCAGCCCCACGACAAATCCCGCGCCAGCAAATCCCGATATCACGCATTGCCCAAATACTGCCCCATTCCCGCTCCCACCTCATCGAGCATCGCCCAGCTCTCCGACAACTGAACCGCAGTGCCACCGTCAGCTACTTATGCCCACGACAGGTGTCAGGATAAGATAATATTTAATGCGGGGTCGATTAGATTAGATTGTGTCAACTGGATAGACGCCACATCTCGGGCCGGGGTCGGTCGCCCGACGGCGGGGTTAGTGCGTGCGCAGATCCCGCCCGAGGTGGTGACGGCCGTCAAATGCACGTCCAACTCAAATTAGATCTTCGGCCCTGTTGCTATCTCTCCCTTGTACCCCTTCCCATGCCCGTCAAACCATCTGGTTCATCCGACGCCGCAGACCGAGCGACGCGGACAACGTCCTGTGGAAGTCGGGATTCGGGCGGGATCCGTCATCCTCGCGGCCGGCGACCTAGGCTGATTATCAGGGCCATTAATGTTATCTATGACGCTTCGGCAACATATTCAAGTCCCGGTGCTATTCCTGGCCTGCACCGGTGGGGGTATGAATGCCGGCGGTGTACCTCGCTCGACTCCCTCTCTGTCTTTCGGAACTCGGGCGGGCGTCTCCCTTCTTGACCCAATCCCATTTCCCCTGTGACCAAGTGCAAATGCATGTCTTCGGATGTGGCCACCTATCACTACCGAGCAATGGTTCGATTTGCAATTGCTTTCGCGTAGGTGGCACCGGCGAGCCGTGTGCGCCAAACTGAACGTATCTATTGGGTCGAAACTTCAACGGAAGTTGAGGTTACGGGTCTCGGGTGTTGAAAGTTCCTTTGATGTGTGGTGCAAGTATCTCCGTTTCTGAAGGGAGCGGGAAATCAATACGACTGCCCCTTTTCCGGCGGATTCACCGGGAGAATGAATCAGGTCCGGACGCAGGGTTCGTGTTGTGAGCGTGTGTTCAGATGGTTCAACATCGAATTGGTCCCGAGAGATCCCGGGAAGGTGCAGGATCGTTGTTTGAATGTATGTATCACCACCGTATGGAGGCCCTAGTACCGACCACGGACATGATTCACATACATCAGATACGTACAAATCTGGGATCTTCTCCATTCACATTGATTTGCCGGATCTCTGGCAAGGTAGAATTTCATGTCGGCTCTGCTCATGAGTGTCGCAATCCTTCTGTCTGGCTGCTCCATCCTCCAATATATTCAGGCGCCATTGCGGCAGCTTCAGCAGCTGAACCCTCACGCAACCCATAGCTACGCACGCCCTAACCCGCACCTGTTAAGATAATTAGAGATTGCACTGCACTTAAATTGAGTCATTAGATTAGATTAGATATAAAGAGATAGGCTATTATCCCGCTTGACGGCATTCCAGCACTAAGTATATTGGCTAGAATCATTTGGCGCAACCCGACCCGTCACGAAGACAGGACCATTCTATATATTCAAGACATGTATGAATGCCGAATCTACCCGGTGGACGCAACCGGCCCCGCTAGCAACCCAGGTAGATGAATATATAACGCAGGTACATAGATGCAACAGACCAACTCGAATCGCTTCAGAAATATATGCGCACGGCGGGCATGCTTGGCCTACAGTCAGGCCCACCAAGCTGGTTCGTCCGATTCTCCAGGGCCGAACAGTGCGAAACGAGTCTCCGAGTGGGCGCCATCAACTCCGGCATTCTTACCTGTCCCATCACGGTGACCATCGGCAAGCGCGATTATCTTAATATCTATTTCGCCGGCATCGTGGCGAAACCTCTGCGCTAGTTCCGGCATGAGGCACAGTGGGCGAGTGCACATCCGATCTTGGCTGGCATCATGATTGCCGGAGGGGTTTGAAGGAGATGACAGAGCAGCAGGAGCATCGACATGTGTTGAATGCCGCGCCGGCTTGCGGGGTGGTTCGCCTCGAGTTGACGAAACCGCGAGTAGACGCCCTCAAACGGGTTCGAGTCTCAGCATGATTTTCATCTGGCTGGGGTCTAGACTCGAAACCAGTCACGTTTTTCGCTGAAACAAATTGATCACGGAAAAATGCTCCGGCGTCAGTATCGTCAAGCGCAGGCCGGCGACATACGAACGCCCAGAAGAGTTGTCGAGTACAGCTACGGGCGTATAGAGCTCGGGCGCCAGAAGGTTACGGTGAAACAGAGAAGCGGTGAGTGAGGATCGCGGCTTTTAGACTCCACAGTCCAAAGCGCAAGCTGAACCAGCTCTTCTGTGGAAAGCCTCAGCCAAAGCGACCATGCGCAGATCGACGATACCGAGCAAGGGGGGAAGTAGCGTTGATGATGATGCAACGCGGGTTCAGGAGGCGAAGCCCCCGCCCGCGTGCACCGAACGCGAGCCTGCGTCTATCCAGCAGAGATGCGACGCCGCACAGAGTTTGTTGGTGATTATGGTGAGGTAAGTTTATGTAGGCTTCAGGTTCGGTTCGTGTGCGGGCTGGGGTGGCGTGCGTAATCGTGCGATTTCTCGCCACCACGCAATCTGCCAGGCCGTGTTGAATCCCCAGGAAGCCCGCGTTGAGGCGAGAGAAGGGTCCTGGGCAGGAAAATCGCGATGGAAACCAGGTTACGAATGGAACGATACTCCAGCGATGATCGCCAGCGAGCCAGCCTACAGCTTTTCGAACCGATTCCTATTTTCCCAGCAGTTGAATGCCGTACGCCGCAATTGCAATTTTATGTCCAAGTTCCGTCCGGTGAATCGCAGAGTCGCAGACTACAATTGTAGCGGGCCACAACGCATCCCAGGGGGTCATCTGCGCGCGTGCGTGTGCGAACAGGTGCGAATGTGCGTTGGCCAACGTGACTACGCACTGGGAATGGAATGGATCCGGCACTCGGGCTTGTGAAGGGCGGTTCGTCTACTAACAGCAGGAGTGCTGAGCGGCGTTCCCGGCTAAACAGCATGTCAGAGCGAGGGAGGAGAACGCTGAAGAAGTGCAGCACGTGGTTGAGGACATGGCGAGATGTAGCGCGCGCCTAATTTGGCGTTGTGGGAGATTCTCCCGTACCATGAGGCGGGATTAGCCAGAAGAGGAAGGTTGGAGGCTCGAGGCCCCGACATGAGGCCGATGATACACAGATAAGCAGCGTAGACGAGCTCCTGCCGTCAGCTGAGCCGCTCATGTCGCTCGCTTTGGCTCGCGGTGCGTTGCGACCGGCGAACGCCCACCATCGAAAATCGCAGTGCTGGACCAGTGCTGGACCGGAGGGAAATTCGGGAGTAAATCAGACAACGGTCTCGGGTTGGATTATGACTCGAAACAGATCAAACATGTTGTTGACGAGGAGGCTTTCTCGGATCCTGCAGTACATGCTCCCGCTAATCTGGGCATTAATCAGTTCAAGGCAAGCAGGCAGGCAGATATATTCAGATATAGACGACATGCGTAGGCGAGACTGTAAGCTGTCTGAGATCCGCAAGTAGAAAGTCCACAGCGAACAGTCAAGGCAAACCAGCTCGAGAAGAATGAAATGCCGAGAAAAACACCCACCCACCAGAATCGTGCCACGGCGTGGTGAGGGGAGAAATGTGCGCAGGGCCGCACTTCCGAGGGTCTCTGGAATTGTAAGAAGACGGTGGCGTAAATGCATGTACAGGCTGTATGCTGGTTGGTGAACGCGCGTGCAGAAGCTTAGAAAGTCAATATGAAGCAAATATCACCTAATGGGACGACGCACCACTGAAAGGACAGAATTTGACAATAAGAATGATACAAGCATCCACGATTGTTCGGATGATCCAAAAATTAGCCAACCGAACATCCAGGCAAAACAAGAAGGGCGGTTTACGTACTTCATGTTTGATTGTCCACGCCGCCCGGTGAAATCGTGGAAGTACAAAGTGGCGTCCAATTGTACTGCGTGGATCTAGTGTTAGGCGCACATACCCAAACCTTTTCACGACTGTGGCAAGAATAAGCGCGTCCATCGATGGATCGATAGTAGACCTCGTGCAGCCAATTTTCCCGCCGTGGTGGAACGGGCGCGCGAGTACGTGAAGGCGGCCACCTGGAGAGAAGCAATGCTGCATTGCATTTGTAGCGTTTCTCGAATATCCTGCACCGCTATGGTGGATTCTAGTGGATTGGGCCCGCGTTTCCACGTTACCGGAGGGCGCACCGAGCCAGCTCGTCCGTGATTGACGGTGTCTTGTAGATGGGTGGATGGATGTACAGCCGCTTACACCAGGATGAGAAATCGGACGAGAAAGACTTCCGGCGATTATTGATGAGGGCACCGTCAAATATGCCACAACAGCGCGTACATAGTGCTCCACAAAGCTTCGAACTCAACTCCAACTTGATCTTTTCCGCCATCTGCCTTGGAGGGGCCCATGCTTTGGCACTTTTAACTCCGATCCCGCCGACGCCTCGTTCTCCGCTTTCTTGGTGTGGAACTCGACCTGAGAGACTATTCGTCATGATCTGTCGCTTTGGATTTTTTCAAATGGTCTTTGAATTCGTGCAGGAGCTCGCCCTTCAATGTGATGAGAGATCAAAACCCATCGACTTGACTGGCCGATAACTTCGGCCCATGGGACTCGAAAAATCTGAAAATATTTGGGTACGCAGAAAGTCTCTCCATTCTCTGCTGAAGATGAATCCCGGGTTCAGGGACCGGGGCAATGTCCTCAAAACGTGATTACATAACAAGGCTGAACTCCGATCGGACCCCTGCGCTTAAAAATGGACTAGTTCTAACCTGAATTTCCTAATGTTGAGATTCAAAAGGGTCTTCAGGTTTGAGAATTGATGGCACCGGCGAAAGTGGTTTGATGGCCGTGATTGGCCCAACTCAAATTTTCACCTAAGTTGTACCAGTCTATCCACTCCTCTCGAAGAAATTTCTGGGGACAACCATTTGATTACCTGCTCCTCCCGTGTGATTGATTCAACCAACCATTCGCCTGATTCGTCCACACAGGCGAGATCTCGGAGACTCTGTTTCTCCACGTTGTCAGGCCCGTGGTCAAGGTACTCCGCGTACTCTCAATTTTCGTCCTTATCATTCTCTGTGGTGGAGAATCTTGGAAATGAGGAGCAGCAAACCTCTATGGCTCTGCATGGTCCATCAATCTGCGCTCTCGGGCGTTCCTGGGCCTGGCTCGCTTTCGACTTGAACCACAGTGGACATTCAACTGTCATCTGCAACCCGAGTTGCAGTGGTCATCCAACCACGACCTGAACTGTCATTTGCCCAACTCCGAGCTGTCATTTGCCTAACACCGGCCGCTTTGACCTTTCGGAGTTTTCCGTGGCCACAATGCAACCTCGTTGCCCTCGCGCTTTGGTGCATTTCCTTTTGTAGTTCATATGTTGACAATATTTTTACCACTTTCAATTCGCCCAGATTGTCCAAAAAGAAAATTCAATAATCCAGAAACAATTATTGTAAAGACTGCTCCCTTTTCATGAAGTATCGGGCAGTGAAGCTGGGATGCCACAGCCGATTCTATCGGTACAGATTCAATAGAGAATGTGTGATTGGACATGGTGGTCAGGAACTGTGGTGCAGTACCGTCACATGGTACTGGCACCGCACGCTAGGGCTCTTCAAGATGAAATTCTTGTGGTTCAACTGGGGTGCAGAAAGGTTGGTGATTGATCGTGGTCTTATTCGGCTGCTAAGATTGGAATGAGCCAGATGCAATGTGTTAAGTGAAGAGGACTAACTAAAAATCAGGATGTTGGCAGAGATCCTTGTGAAGGGTCGATACAAGCTTCCTTCGTGTGTGTCATTGTGTGATTTTTTCCGTGTTGTCAATGGACGACGAAGTAAGTCATTGATGAGAGGCGGAGTAGGTGGGCAATTAATCTTGATGTGTTATTGAGGCAATTTCGCCGTGCGTGTCGCAGTATATCTAAGGACATAACTGCTTTCTTCAATCAGAGTAAAGGCGAGAGCGAATTGTATTGTCGGGGGAAGAAGGAATTCTTCGCTATGTAATTTGTGCTATAGAACTGCAGAGATTGTATAGCCAGCACATACCAATGAGCAAGAGGAGATATCTAGTCCTAGTAAGTTGTACAGTCAATGGGCACCAAAAACCACGCGTGAATTTTGCCGTTCGGAAGTGCAAGACAGATGGGGGCAAAGTGTTGGCCGAGTGCTTACAGAGGTCGGAAAATTGGAGGAAGATGGCATAGAATGTCGGCGCGAGCACACACCATTGGACCACCAGCAAGGTTGGATAAAAAGACAAAGACGGCTTGGAGACCCGGGGCGGAATGGGAGGAAGAGAGTCTTTTGCCAAATTAAGTGGTCACCACCAGCAGCCTGAGGCTGCTCAACAATTCAACTGGGAAGTACGTTAGGGCAAATTGAGAAAAGGGGGAAAAGTCAAAAATTTGCCATGTGTATCTAGACAAAGAAACCAAGAGGGCAGCGAGGTTGCATCGTGGCCACGGAAAACTCCGCGGCCGGCGTTAGACAAATGACAGCTCGGAGTTAGCCAAATGACCACTCAAGTAGCAGTCGGATGACCGTTGCAACTCGAGCTGCAGGTGACAGTTGATTGTCCGCCGTGGAGCCACTGCAGTTATGTGACTCCCGTACACGATAAGAATTCCTAGGCTGACTGGTAACTGGAGAATTTAATTCCAACATTCCAGAAATCACTTCATATCTCAACGAAATGCTGGAGTCCTCAGTTTGCCCATGCCATGACGCTCCTCCTATATATGTCAGACGGGTGAATGAATGCTTCTGGATGTCCAATATTGGTTAGCAGACGCGGCCCCAAAATCGGAACCACCGATGCTCGTTCTCTGGAAAACCATAACCAACCAAACATGAACTCCTCGTGTTATGTACAAATCCCTCGGTATCCTCTCCAACGGTGCCAACTGCCATTCACATTGATTTGGCGGATCTCTGACGAGGTAGACGGTTGGTAGACGGCTCAGTCCATGAGTACTTGAGTGTCGCAATCCTGTGCCTTATTTTCCATACGCAAATATATTAAGGCAACATCTCGGTAACTTCATCGGCTGAGCGCCTCACGCAAACCTCAAACTATCGCCATGCACCGTCGTAACTCTTATACCCAGCACCTGTCAAGATAAGATTGCACTGAGCTTGAAGTTAACAAGTGATTAGATTAGATACGAAAATTTCTCCGCCACGGCAGTCCAGCATTATATTGGCGCAATCCAACCCGCCACGATTCCACGAAGACAAGACTCACAATTGTTTATATATTCAGGACATGCATGGATATGCCAGCAATCCAGGTGGATGGATGTATAGCGAAGATAGATCCAACAGATTTACTCGGCATCGTTCGAGACATCGTTATGTGTGGAGAACATGGCGCACAGTGGGGTTACTTGGCCTCATGCCAGGTCCATCAAGTTGGTTCGTCCGACTCTCCAGGGCCGAACAGTGCGGGACGAGTCTCCGAATTCTGGTGGATCTGTCAGCTCCGGGATTCTTACTTTCCCCATCACGCGGGGACCATTGAAGGTGCAATTATATATGTTGCCGGCATGTCTCTGCACTAATTCTGGCATGAGGCAGTGAGTGCATCCGATCGTGGCAGGCGGCATTATGATTGCCGGAGGACTTTGAGGGAGATGACGGACGATGAGGACGGGCGAAGATCCTCGTTGACAGAAGCAATGCAGCAGGTGATGAATGTCGCGCCGGCTCGCGGTAGTTCGCCCCGACGATACCCCGAGTAACGCCAGGGGAAGTGTCTCCTAAATTGAACTCGAGTCCAGACCCATCACTCGAGGATGCAGTGCGGTGTGGTCGGCCGATTTCTTCTTGCGACGTAGATGTCCTCGAATGGGGTCGAATCCCAGCATGATCTTTTATTTGCCCAGGATCAGACGTGTAGTGATGGCGGGAGCTGCACGCTGCTGTTTTGAGGTCTGGACTTGAGATAAATATCTACGCAGGTCCGGGTTTGCGAGTAGGATTGAGGTTTCCCGGCATATAATATGTAATGATACATGTTTCGCTTGTCCCGCAATCATTCGAGCTGGAACAAACCAGATCTTAACACACGGGAAAAAGGAGTGTTTGTTGCACTGATTACGTGCATAAAGAGTCGTACCCATCTTCGTCACTTCGTTACTCCGCGTAGCGTTGTGAATCTTCGTGACTTTGATGGAAAATTGAGAATCTTCGTCACTTTGCCTGGTTTCTGCGAAAGTTCGTGAGTTCCGCTCGGCGCCTTCAAGAACTCGGAACACCGGCCATCAGTGTTCCTTCACACAAGCCGGGGTGTGTTTTTTTATATAGATCCCTCGTCCTAACACTAACTGCTAACCCTAACCACTAACCTCTAACCTCTAACCTCTAACCACCAACTCTAACCTCTAACCTCTAACCACCAACTCTAACCTCTAACCTCTAACCACTAACTCTAACCTGCTAACCCAAACCACTAACCTCCAACCACTAACCCAAACCTAACCGGCCAACTCGGCACCCCATCACTCCGTGATGTGCCGAGGGGGCGTCGTTCAACAAGCCCAGAATACCAACTCACAAAGTTCCATAGAAAGCCAACAAACTCACGAACTTTCGCAGATTTACATGACTTCCCATCAAAGTTACGAAGTTTCACAGCATTAGCTGAAGTGACGAAGTGACGAAAATGGCGTGGACTCGTGCATAAATTAGTTCAACAGCAATTACTATCAGTGACTAGGATCCTGGCCACACTAGGATCCTGGCCACAGGTCAAATATAAGACACTGGAGCATATAATATCTACCCTTTGTACTTGCATGATAGAGTATGACCCATTGCGCACCCAAAATGATGAGTTGATCCAACACTGTGCCCGGGTTGATCGCGGTCCGAGGGGTGAGAACATCAATTTCTTAACCCCGAACGACCGTCTCGCTTGTTTCTCAACGAATGCGCGGTGGATCCGGGACTTCGATGGCTCATTCGTCTGAGAGGCCCTGGGGCTTGTTTCTAGGCATGCAACACCTCACGGGAAACTTGCCCTGCATCACTAAATTCACCAACACAAATGCAACACAAACACAATGTTCGCACTCTGAAATTCGAGATACTGATGGACTCTTGAAGACTATGATTCCAGCGGCTTGCAGTATCCAGCATGATAGGTAAGGCCTCAACATACCCCATAGTAAACCGCTCAAACACTTCCCCCTGTCTCCTGATATGAATACAAATAGAAAATCACCCATTCGACCCCGAAAAAAAGATTAAACGTCGGGTTCTCAACAGTACACTTCAAAGGTGGAGATATGTGTTCAGGTTAGTCCATTGGGTTCTAGTGAACCTCTCTATTACTTATTTTGGCCTACAATGTCTTACCACTGGCGCACCAACCTGATATAGATGACAGTATGGATCCCGCCACCAGGGCCTGTGTAAAATGTCTCTGCTACACTGCTTTTGCAAGGTCCAATGTATGATATAAGTGCCCAAAATACATCATATGGGTCCAATTTACACGATGGTAAATGGTGTGGGCTCTCATTCACTGCCAACACTGGGCTTTTGAGGGTGGCCAGAATCCCTGTCAATTACCTTTTCGGGAAACCCTTGAAAATTAAATTCGTTGGACACTCAAAACGGCACCAAAATTATTATGAATATGCTCAATCTCTTCGCAGGATGCACACCTATTGACTAGGGCCCACGAACCTAGGAAAAGCCGCTGTAGAAGATCGAAATTGACCCCAAATCCTTTAGGTGGCCAGGATCCCAGCACGATATAGTAAGGAGACCAAAAATGAAGTGTCTGCCTTACAACAGGATCACCTTGATGAGGGTGTGGGAAGCCCGCTCCCCAAATTTTCGCCCTGTTTGTCGGAGATGACCAAGTCCACAGAATGGGCAAGTGCTTCCTCTGTGGTGATTACGTGTGGTATTTCGAGGACCCAGAGAGTGTCGCGGAATGATGAGCACGATGAAAGGGACTCAAATTGAGTGACCAGCGAGTCGTAGCCACCTTCGTCACTTAGTTACTTCGGTTAAGAATGTGAAGGTTCATCACTTTGATGGGAATGTGTGAAAGTTCGTCATACTGCCTGGTTTCTGTGAAAGTTCGTCAGTTTAACTCGGCATGTTCAGAAACCCGGAACATCGGCCATCATTGTTCCTTCAGAAAGGCCGGGTGTGTTTTTTATATAGATCCCTTGCTAACGCTAACCACTAACCCTAACTGCTAACCACTAACCACTAACCCTAACCAACTAACCACTAACCCTAACCAACTAACCCAAACCACTAACCTCTAACCAACCCCTAACCAGCCAACCCGAACATAACCAGCCATTTCGGCAACTGATGATTCCCATCATTCTGTGATGTGCCGAAGAGTTGCTGCTCGACAAGCCTGGAATACAAACTAACGAACTTTCACAGAAACAGGCAATATGACGAACTTTCACTCCCATCAAAGTGACAAACTTTCACATTCCTAACCGAAGTAACTAAGTGACAAAGATGGTTTGGACTCGTGACCGGCCACAATATTGGACAATGGGAATTGATACCGTGTATGGTGAGAACAGATAGCTGATACAGGTTGAGAAGTGTCAGGGAGTGCAGAACATCGCCTAGCATCTGCACAATGAGTGGGGGATCCCTGACAATTGTCGAGAATTCCAAGGAAAATGAGGATAACAACATTGGACATCCAGAAGCTTTCATTCATCCGTCTAGAGGCAGGTCAAAAAAAACTTTTCGACCTGATATCCGATTTTCGAATCCCATGGTGGAATACTATGGACACCCTGTTGTGGCATATTTGACCATACCCTCATCAATAATCACCGGAAGTCTTTCTCATCTATCCAATAGTATCCAACCTGGTGTAAGCGGCTGTACATCAATCCATCCATTACAGGACACCGTCAATTACAGACGGGCTGGCTCGGTGCACCCTCCACCGACCCGGGGAGTGTGCAGGATATTCGAGAAACGCTACAAATGGAAATGCAATGTTTCGGAGTCACCGGGTGGCCGCCTCCTCGTACTCGCGCGCCCGTTCCACTCCGGTGGGATAGTTGACTGCACGAGGTCTATCCATCCATCGATGGATGTGTTTATTCTTGCCCACATGTACATTACGCTCGATGAAAAGGCTCGCGTATGTCACACGCCTAACACTATGTGCAAGCACAGACAATCCATGCAGTATGATTGGATGCCACTTTGTACTTCCACGATTTCACCGGGCGGCGGGGACACTTAAATATGAAGTAAGTAACTCGCTTCATCGGCCCTTCTTGTTTTGCCTGGAATATTCGGCGAGGCTTGGCTGATTTTTGGAATAATCTGAATAATGGTTGATGTTTGTATAATTCTCATTGTCAGTTCTCTGTCCTTTCAGTGGTGCGTCATCCCATTAGGTGATATTTGCTTCAAATTGACTTTCTAAGCTTCTGCACGCGCGTTCACCAACCAGCATACAGCCTGTACATACATTTACGCCACCGTCTTCTTACAATTCCAGAGACCCTCGGAAGTGCGGCCCTGCGCACATTTCTTCCCTCACCATGCCGTGGCACGATTCTGGTGGGTGGGTGTTTTTCTCAGCATTTCATTCTTCTCAAGCTGGTTTGCCTTGACTGTTCGCTGTTGTCGCGCACGCTTGTGCGCTGTAGCCGGAATCCGCCAAGTCCGACTCAGATCAAGCCGAGCCATCAGCTTCTGAACCAAACATGCTAAACACCGTCTCCTTCCACCGCTGTGTCTCACACTTCCGCCCCCCCGACTCTCAATTTACCCGCACACTCCCGCTTCCGCCACTGCCTCGAGGCATAGCCTCGAGCCTTCCAACCATTCAATCCCCAATCTAGACCGCTCCAGCTCTCCAGTTTACCCGAATACCCGCTGAAACGCTGACTATCTGAACAAGCGTGAAATGTAGTAAAATGTAAATCAGCGCTTTAGAGCACTAATAACACAAAACCAACACTGAACACAAATCCAAACAATAAACGGTGCGAGTACGGGGATCGGACCAAGTATTAGGTCTCTGGTTGTGCTAGATATAAGTAATAGCTATTTACGCGTAATTACTGATTTGATTCAATTAGCCGATCTAGTGACTCAGATGATGTCTAGAAGGTGCCAAGAGGTGTTTTATCTCGTGGGGTGGGTGGATTAGTCCTTAGACGTTGTTATCCTTTCAGTGTTCTCGGTCCCTTATGATTCTGTTCCTTGTTCTATCAAGTCCGTTTGCCTAAATCCTTATGAAACCCTTGCAAAACCCTTATGAAACCCTTATGAGTCTGTTCCGTGTTCTGTTTCCTTAAGATCCTAGCGCGAGATGTGATCCAACAACCAACAATATATTGACCGAAATAACTAAAAGAACTTTACAAGTTCCAAGAGGTACTCCGAATGAATACAAGGCTTCCCAAGCGACAATACCAGCTGAGCTGAGTACGTCTAGCAAGAAGGGGTGAATTCACTGCCTTCCCTCTCTGAACCTGTCTGTATTTATACAAACGAGTGACACAACATGCAGGACTAATAAAATATAAATAGTACATGAATAATTAGCAATGAGCACGCAATGAATACAAATGGATAAATAAACAGTTAAATAGATACTTTGTTCCGAGACCTATGTTCTGATTTGATTCTAATCCCAGAGATGGCATCATATTATGATATGGATTTTACCCGTGTCTAGCCCTCTCTGCAGAATCACGGTTAAATGGTCATATAGTATGACTTGTGGTGCGGGAAAACGGATAAACTACTCCAGCACATGAATGATGGAGCTAGTGGATCAATCTTCCCTAGGCAACAACTGCGCTACCCAATCCAGACCTCGGTCTAAGCGTTGAATATCAAACATGCCGTGGATTGATCCGTCGGCTACTGCCGGACTGTTCGGGCCGTGTTCCACTTTCAGCAAAGGTTCCTTTGTTCGTTGATGCCCAACTCCAGTAGTGTACTTTCTCAGGTGTAATTTGTAGTCAGAATGGATGGTGTGTGTATGTCCTTGGTATAACACTTTATCTCTGTCCCAATTCGATCGAATGGTTGGACTTTGAATTACGCGTAAATACACAGCAGCTCCCCAGGCCGTTGACCCTCGTGGTATCGGTGACCTGACAAGTCTTTACTATGTAACTTAGAGGTGTAGTGCCTTTAGCCAACAGATCGGACCTCTCTATGGCTCTTTATGGGCAAGATATAGATAAGTTCTGGTTCCACTTTAGTAAGTGGAACAAGGACGCAGAAATTGGTAAATTTCAGGCTTGGCCATTTTGCATGCTTATCATCTCCCCTTTTTATAAATGTTGACTGTCCCCAGTCAACCAACTCTTTTTCTGACCATTCCCAGTGCCTGTTTAGGCTCCATTAATTTTCCCCGGTTACTCCACTAGCCGATAGCCGATGAAATCAGCGGACGCAGATCTTTTTGATTGACACTTCATGTCAACCCCTTCTGCTCGTGATTCTATTTTGGCGAACCCAATTTATCCGTCTGAGCTCCCTTTGGTGTTTATGGGCCGAGTTTCTGTTAATCATGATTTATTTATTATTTATCCGATCAACCCGGACCTTATACTCCATCAGGGTAGTAGTCTTCTTTGACTACTCGACTTACGCGTAATTCCGTTTTACCAGAAACACTTTCCTTCCACTTGGTCTGCTTTTCAAGACTTACTCCTTGTTACCAGTAAGGGCCTGATCGGGTGCCCCAGAATTCCACCAGAATTTTTACAGAATCTGGTATGGACATAGATTTCATCCCCAAACCACCCTAGAGTCTTCAATACAGCCATTCTATGAACATTTGAGCATCGGGAGAGGCACAAAAATTGTGGTGTGAAATTTTGCATAGATTCTGGGATGGTGCCACAGATTCTCAGTTCAATTACAGAATTTGTTGAGTATTTTGAACACTTGGGTTCACCTCCCTCCTCGTCACATCAATATTTGAGAACACACATGTATTTCCCATTCTAGAACAGTTTAGGGACAAATGGTGTGGGAAATGCACTGTAGACGAGATTCTGGGAAGATTCTGAGGAAAAGATTCTGTGGCACCCGATCAGGCCCTAAATCATTTTCCAACCCGGTCAGCTGATCGGTTCGCAATATTGACATACAGGGTTCAACAAGTCAAAACTAAAATTTTTCACTTGTTTACTACCATCATGTCCAACATTAACGCGCCATACACCGCTTACGAGATCCTTCATGGGGACCATCCTCAACAGTTCAACTTCCAGGGAGGAGTCCAAGCATACCCTGAGGACCTCTTTCCCTCTAGTTTGTCTGGTCTCCCTTATACCCCAGTTTTCTCTGTCCATAGTATTGAGGACGCCGATTTCCCTTTTTATGGCAACGAAGAAATGGGCCTGTTCTTCTTGGATTGTCTGCCAATTGCCCGTCTCGTGGAGCTGGCCAAGGACCCACTGCGTCTTGCCCGTGTTCACACGGAGTATATCCGGGCTTTGTTTGTCCTCGCGGAGCCGGCATTTGTACGTCTTATCTTAATTCCGCGTAATTGTTTCTTTACTTATGGAATTTTTGTAGGAGACTTATGTCCGTGCTAGCGGTTTCAATTTGACCCCACCGTCTCTCCTGGCCACCTCCGTTATTTGTTCTCTTGCCAAAGCGTACCAGAGACTCGCTTTTGAGGAACAGGTTCTCCAAGCGACTTTGTTTTTCAGATTGCATCAGGGGCGACTGGACCCCGACATGGTGCGTCTTTATTCGACCAAGTTCATTCATAGGTAGATGGTCATGACTTTTTGGTCTCCTCTACAGGATGCTCCACGCGCTTTCCGTTTCCCAAACGCTGCCTCGTACACCCTCCCTCGCACACATGCACCTTTCCGCTTCTTTTCTTTGGAGGAACACTCGTTCTTCCGAGCGTTCCAAACCACCTCCCTTGTCCACCTTACTCATTTTATCATTACCCGCCGCAAACCGGAGCGTGAGATATCCTTGTTTTATCAGGACATCACAAACGCCCTTCCAGAACTGGTAAGTCCTCTTTTATTACTTGTCGGGTAATTGATTTTAATTTCGCGTAATTTGATTCTTAGGAAATTGCCTGTGAGGAAGTCATGTCCGGAGCCATTTCTTCCGAATTGGTTTCCGCCTTCTTCCACAGCCTCCAATTTTTGTCCTGCCTGCTTCCCAAACGGCAGAAGCAGCAACTCGAACGGGTTCTCCCTACTGGTTTGATTCGGCTGGTACGTCACCCGTATTTCGCCCGGTAGACCCGTACTAATTCCTTTCAGTACCGATCTTACCTGCCCGACAATTTTCAGCTACCTGTAGCTGATTTTGTCCCCGAACCAACCACGCCCTTTTTCGCCCTTAATGTTCCAGCGGGCGCCCCTGCTTATGACCCTACCCAGGTTCATGAGGAGGACCGCCCCGAAAGTCAAACATTACGCGAAATTGCGGCCGACGAGGAGGAACCTCCTGTTCCCAACCCTCTAACTGGTGATTCGCCAGTTTATCACCCAAGTCCGGTAAGTTTTATTCTTCTCAACCTCTTTTCGAGACCTTTAACTGACTTCTTTATTTTTCTTTACTTAGGTCGCGAGTGTTGAAGGTGATTTCGAGGACGCGGTCCCTGAATCGGGTACCCCCATCCGCCCTTCACCAGCTTCCCCGGACCCCAGACCAGAAAGCGAGGAACCGCTTGATTTTTCAGTAAGTCTGATTTACACTTTTATTTACGCGTAAATCACAACTTTCCTTTCCAGACTGTCCCTAACAAAGGCAAGGGCAAACAGGTCGACCCTTTGGAGTACGCGGGTCGCCCCCTTGTACAACTCCAATCTTCCGCCCGTTCAGTCTCACCCGAGCTGGACGCCAATACGAACCTCAACATCGAGGAACTTCGGCCGCGTACCACATCCGAGGATGAAGAATTTGTTCCTCCATCGGATGACGAGGAGCGCGACGCCCTCCCAGAACGCGCCGTTCTTGCACCACCTGTTATTCCCGAGGCGGCTCCTTCGCCAGCCCCGTCCGTTCCTGAACGCCGTCGGGCTCTGCGCAAACGCGCCTCTCCACCTCCGCCCACTCCGCCTCCCGCGAAACGTCAAAAGGGAGGTTCGAAACCCAAATCGAAGGGTTCGAGAAAAGGGACCGCCGTCCGCAAGTCCAAGCACTGTTTCCAAGGTTGCCTCGGACGTGGAGTCCAACGCCGACCCGGATTTCCATCCCGATCCGAGTCCGCCAGCCGGGGAGAAGAGAAAACGCGGTCGTCCTGCCAAACGAGGACCTGGTGCCCCTGCTTTCGAGCCAGAGGAGCCAGCACCTCCCGTGGACAAGGTACGGCTCGTTGAGTGTCTCAACCCAACCGGTCTCCTGGTAAGTTTCGCGAATTCTTACGCAATTACTTATTTACGCGTAAATGCTAACTCTCTTCCTCTTCTATTAGAAACGCACGGCCTGTTCAAATTGTTCGACCTTGAACAGAAAGTGCGTCCCATCAGCACTGCCCTTCGCGAAATGCGAGTCGTGCGAGGCCCGCAAACTTGCTTTCTGCAACCACGACCGCCCCGCACGCGAAACCTGGGAGCTTTCCCACGGTTTGACTCCGCTCACTACTTTCTCAAGTAGTGGTAAGTCTTTCTTTTTCTCTGATTATACGAATCCCTTATCGTACTCTTTTCCTAGCAATCAATCGTGCCCTGAACTTGGTCTTGGACGACCGCCGAAGTCTCGAGGATTTGCAGGCTGGGGCTCAACGTGCCGAGGTTCGACTTATGCAGTCGACCTACGCGCTGTCCCAGATTGTACGCCGCCATATCGAGGCCTTTGGCTGGCAGATGCTCGATACGTTGTATAATGTGCCTGAGGAGACTGCTCTCATTTTTAATGAGATCGTTTCCCATCACATTGAGGACGTAGTCGAGCCTCTGTATTCCCAATATCAGAGCGTCGTTGAAGAGGCCAATTATCGCTTTGATCTCCAACCGCCAACTGAAGACCAGTTGCAAGCCTGGGAGGCCGAGTTGGTTGTGGCACGGGACGAGAAGAAACGCGCCGAGGCGAGGATGGCCCAAGATCGGAACCAAACTCCTGCCCGTACGTATTTCTTCTTTAGCCTTTGCCTCTTTCGCATTTGATTCATATCATTTTTCATAGCGCCCGGTTTTGCTTCGATTCCCGCTCAACCTCGAGCTGGTGGTTCAAGATTCCCGGGCGCACTTGACGAACAATATGAACATCAACGCGAAGAAGGACCTGACGGACAAATGGACGAGTGATTTTCGCGTAATGAACTTCGAGGATAGCGTATTTCCTTTCCTCTTTTCATTTCCGCGTAAATCTTGAACTTTACTATATTCGAATATCATGAACAATTTGTCGTATTCCTTGACTTGTAAAACATAGCCTTGTTAATACTATTGAATTGCCCTTATTATTCCCATGACTTTTATGTTTTCAAGATTTTCCAGACTTGGAATAATTCGTTTGGCCTTTGGGCGGGACGGAGCTACGGAGCATCGGATCTCAGGTCCGGATAGCCGCGATCCGCTTATTCTCCCAGGACACCTCCGACAGGTCGGACTTCCTTATTAGGAAAGTGACGTTATTCTCGGAGCGAATTTAGCCGCATCATTTGGGCCATACGTTAACTGGTTGCCAGCAATGTTTTTAAGGTTACCCGGGCGTGCTTTATGCAAGATGCGATCAGCCCTTGCTGCTCCCATGCTACATGCCCAAGTTTCCCCTTTAAGGTGGTGCAGAATAAAAGAACTTGATTTACGCGTAAATAGGTTCTCTCATTTTCCGCCTTCTTTATGACCGAACCTGGTCTTAAGTGGCGTCTTTTCTTATCCCCCACTATGACCAGGACAGAACACTTCCGTTATCTGCTTAATCCTTGGACCGACGAGAACCGTCTCCCAGATATTCCTGCCAGCAGCTTTAGTTCTACTGAATCTAAAGTCCGGGCGATCTTGACTTGGGACATGGTAGGTTATTTACCCTTCCCACCGGCCCTCTTCTATTCTCATCTTGTTTTAGCCACTCCGGTGTGACTCTTGCGTTCGGTTAGGCCGTCGTTGCACTCGGTACTATTGGACTAGTCCTTGTGCCGCTTGCCTGGTTTCCGGCGAAGCCGACTGTACCCTTACCAACCGCATCGAGTTTATGAAGATGGTATCTCGTTTGTTCTCAGCCGTTCTTTGGGCTAGTGACACCGGTACGTCCTTTTTGCTAATTTTCTTTAGCTAAAGTCCTTATCCTCCTTTTAGACGATGATGGGGTCTCTCTGTTCTTGGCGAACCTTCGCGAATCCATCCGCCTGTTCGAGGCTACCGCCAACGAGGCTTCTTCCTTCCAAACTCAGGGCCTTAGCGACGTTCTTACTTCAGCTCATCTACCTGGCCTTAGCGTTGCCGAGCGCCTTTCTTATGGCCTCAACTTGTCTTATCGTGTGGCCTCTGCCAACCACTAGACGGCTTAGTTCAGATAATTTTAGCTTTAGTGTAGTCACTGCTTAGTTCCCTTTTACTCTGTCACACTTTTGCTTCCACAGCTCTTCCGTGATTTATGGGATATAATAGTCGAAATTATTCCGTAGACAATTCTTATTACGTTGTTTCACCAATCTCAGCCACAATGTGCTTTCTGGTCCAGAGGCTAACATCTGATTGCTCAAATGACTGCTCCTAGTATCCTGCCATGTGCTTTTCTTGCGTTTTCTTGATCATTTTGTGTTCCAATGATTCTGATTCAAGAAAACCGCATGAATCGGATGAATTACGTATTTACGCGTAAATCGGATAAATTACGTGTTTTTACGCGTAAATCTTTTGTCTCGGTTTTTAGTCATTCTGTCGTACTGGGCGTGTATTACAGCTTCCTCCCCTTTTCATAGATCATAACTGTCCCCAGTTATCCTGGTCTGTCATAATCTCTTATAGGTTCGGTTAAATTCCTCCGAATCGCATGGCCAAGGCAAGTTTTCGCGTAACTTAACATATCTTAGCCGGGTAAATTATCTCCGTCCTTAATCGTTAAGTACTCGTAGGTTACTTGGTCATGGTCAAACGGAATGGATAAAAGCCTCGCATTTTTCACTCCATACTCCAGCATTTTCGACAGCTATCCCGACCTCTGCTCTAATATCTCATCTATGGCGCCCACTACGGTTCCCAAGCTTACTGCTGAGCAGTATGCTCGTATTATCGCCATTGGCAAGGCCATTCGTGCCACCAACTACCCCAACAAAGAAGAGCAGCGCGCCTTCTTGGACGAGAAAGTCTTTGAATACGTTCGTTGTTCTTTTTGTCTCTGCTACCACTGTCTGATTTCCTGATCTTTGGCTTCCGCAGGATTCGAACATGGCTCATTTGAACCAGATCGCATCCGAGTCCGCGCTTTTTGACCCCGCGTATCAGCTCAAAAATGCGTATCACCAGATCCATGGCAGTGCCCCCGGACCAATTCCCGGTCGTTATCCTGTTATCTCTGACATTTGTGTCAAGATTAAGGTAGAGTGCGATCGTATCAAGGCAGGTGTTCTCCTTGCGGAGAATAAACATAGGTTCGAACTCGAGGAGGCCCTTCGTGTTAAGGACGCTCAGGAGGCTGAGGCCAAGGCCGCCAAAGAGGCTGCCAAGGCTCTTAAAACCGCAGCTTTAGCCGCTAAACGGAAGGAAAAGGTAAAGTTGATTTACGCGTAAATCAAACTTTTCACTTATCATGCCCTACCGCCTCCAGAAGAAAGCGCAGAAGATCAAGAGCAAGGCTACCGTTGAGGACGACGATGATTCTGTCATCGATGATGCGGACCTTCCTCCTGAGGGATCTGGTGAGGCCGATGACCCTATGCTCATAGATGCCCCTGAACCGGTACGTTTATAGTTGATGCCTTACTGGCCATCTATCTTGATGAGATTGACGCCCTTCAATCGCAACTCCAGTCCCTCGTCCTTGGCGCTGGCAACGGTACCACTCGTCATGGTCAATCACAGTCTTTGGATGAACGATCTCTTGTGAGCACGTCCTCGATTCGCGAGGCTGCCTCAGCTCGCGTGGGGCTGTCTCTGAAAATTCACAGAGCTCTAGCCGGCATGCTGGTACGCGTTCATCCACGGTACGCATATCCTTTTCACAAATCAAGCGCATTGATCGACTTTCATCTTCGTATCTGAAGGCCATGGACATCCTGGCTACCACTGATCCTGCGACAGAGCAACGCTCGAACAGAGAGAGCTTTCCTCCAGCAACGCGCAAACGCGCTCGATATGGCAATTCCAAGTTCTCCCACGAGGATAGTCGTCAACAATTCCACGGTAAGATTTACGCGTAAATCATTATCATATTTCTGATTCTTTTTGTACGCAATTCTTAGCCGCGGAACTCGCCGTCAACAACGACGTTGTCCGACAGACTGTTGAGGCAGCCACTGCCGCTCTCGATTCAGACGATCTCCCAGACACCATTGCCTCGCTTAGGATGGAAGAATCAGAACTCCGCTCCCGACTCGCTTTCAGCAACGCCCAACTCCGTTACCAACTCGACCACCGCGAGTACCTCATCCGAGACCTCCGTCGTGTTCTGGACACCCAGCACCAACGCTCGCCCCCGGACGATCAACGGACTTAGTGGAAATACCCTGTGAGTTTTATTTTGACTCGTTTCAGTTGGCAGATCCTTATTATGATGGACAGGTCCTCGCACGAGTGTCCCCATTGTGGACCACACTACATCGTTTGCTGCCCTCAAGAACCTTCTTCCTTCTGAACACCCAATTTTCTCACATATCCGCCACTGTCCTTACTCGGTACTCGTCACATTCCCTTTTTCATTCCTTCAGACAGACCCCTTGTCTGAGTTTTCCTCCCGTTACGTCTCTTTACGTTTCATCCTCGCCTCGCTACTTATCCATGGCTTCCAAACTGCGTAGTTTTAAATGTAACTTTTACGCTACACACGCTCCTTCTTCTGCACAGCCAATCAACTTCGTTTTTCCCCTGATATTTACATGTTTATTGTGAGGTCAAGTTGATTGCGACAAGGTCAGCTATTCCATCATCTTAGAATTTTCCCCAGTTAACACAGCGCTTCTCGACCACGGATGCCAAACACATTAACATAGTACGTGAGTTCATTCCGCCGTCCTGCCGTATCCTTTACTGTACGGCTCAGATAATTAAAGCTGAGCCGTCAATCATGCTTTATACACGAATCAGGTACTTTTCCTGGAAGTGACATTTGTCTTTATGCCCCTAGGAGACGCTTCGAACGGCGAGGACCAGCTGGAACGTCGGCACTGGTGTCTGTATCTCCAGGCTGAAGATCAGGTTCGTCTTCACTGACGTAACTCTCGCTATCCGAGTCATCACCGATTTCCGCGTAATTCGGTCTGATGCGTATTTTATGGAATTGCATGTCTTTCCCGAGGTATTCATCCTCCTCTTCGTCTTCTTCAGCTAACTCATCAAGTTTTTCACTTGACAAGTCTATGAGGTCCAAGATATCAGCTGGTAATTCCACAGATTTGCGTTGGGCAAATGGAATTACTCTGAAAGCACCGATCTTTCCCTGGAACATGGCCCCGTCTAGTTCGCAGCAAAGGTAGGAACCACCTCTTGTACGTCTAATTACGATCATAGGTCCCATGTACCGGTTATGCATCTTGGTGTTCAAGGATTTCTCAACCGAAGTGTTGCGCACGAGTACTAAGTCACCTGGTTCGAAATTATAGTCTCGAATCGTGTGTTTATTTTCTTCCTCGTACCGCCTAACTGCTTTCCTTTTCTCTTCATCTACCCTTGCTCGCATTTCGTCAATATGAAAGGTATGTTTTGCCAGAGCTCTCGCCCTTAGCCCTATCAAATCTGCTGTAGTAAGCGGAGTACCAGGATATTCAACCAACCAGGTGGCTTCTTCAATATCCAGAGGAGTAACAGGATGGGCACCGGTTACTGCAAAGAACGGTGAGCAGCCTAGGCCGCGCCTGATGGTAATTCTGTCTGCCCACAGTACTTGTGGAAAGAACCAGTACCATTTCTTCGCATCACCCCCAGTTGCTTTATAAAGCGACTGTCGCATATCCCAATGTCCTCTTTCTATTGGACCATTCGCAATTGAATTGTAAGGTGATATTCTAATCCCTATAATCCCATACTTCGCGTTTAACCACTTCAGTGCGGCAATAAACTGCGGAGCGTTGTCGGTTACTATCCATTTAGGACAGCCCCACCGGCAGATAATATCTTCCAGTAAGAATTTTCCCAACAATTCCCCATTGTCTGCTCGGATAGGCCTAGCTTCCAAATATCGAGAGAGAGAGCACCTTGCCGAGACCACATTTTTATAATTATTGGAGGGTGTCCCCATAATCATTACATCCGTGTGTATTTTCTGAAATATACTCGGAGTCATGGTTACAACAGGCGGGACTTTCAAGAGTCGTTTCTGCCGTAGTTGACAAATATGGCACGAATCCGTAAACCATTTTACGTCTCTCTCCATCTCTGGCCACCAAAATCTTAGTTCAATCATAGATTTTGTCGCGTAAAACCCTTTATGTCCCAGAGAGTTATGAGAAGCACGCATCATGTACATTCTATGCTCTTTTGACACAACTAGCCTATGCGTTGACCCGTCTCCTCGTTTGTATAGCCGCCCTTCCTTGCTTAGGAAGAAAGGCCTCGCGAATCTCATGAACTTTTTATACTGTTTGTTGTCCATCCCTTCTGGCCTGACCATAGGGTCGTTCAGCCACTTGCTTACTAGAGGTAATCGCTCATCCTGTGCCATCCCAGCATTACTCCTATGCCCTTCTGGATACGGTTCACGTTTTTCTGGGTCATCGCGTAATTCCATCCTTGGTAAGAGTAGTTCTTCTTCGGGAGGGTCAATTAGCATATACTGAGGCACTATTAGTCCCTCAGCTGCGTATGCCGCTTTCACCGTAGTCGAAACTTTTTCTTCCTGGATTTCCGCGTAATTCAACTCTTGGTCGAAATCGTGTACCGTAGCCGCGGTTCCTTCCATGGATTGAAGATAACCTCCTCGTATATCAATCTGATCTTTGAAATCGTCAAACTCGAGGGGCTGATCAATTGAATAGTCCCAGTCAGGATGACTCTCAGGTGCGGGGTGAATATCAATAAGTCCATCTTCTGGATTAACCCATACTTCATCTCCTGGCTGAGCCTCCCTTCTTGACAGACCATCCGGTGGGAAAGTAGCACCTTTGACATGCTTCAATGTGAAGTGAAACATCAAGATCTGCTCGATCCATCTATTGATCGTGGCGTTGGGTCCCATACCCGGGTTGTTTAACATTCCTTTTATGTACAACGCGTCGGTTTCCACAACTAGCCTTCTACACCCCAACAACCAGTACTGCATAGATTCTAAAGCTCGTTTCAAGCCATACAACTCGCGTTTTGGTTGTGAGAACCGGGCTTCCCGCTCGTTTAGAGTGATGGACCCGAATTTCGCGTAATACCGTTTCTTCGAGTCTATTGGATCAGCTTGGTAAATCTGAAGCCCAACTGCCATCCAAGACGTGTCTACTACGAGATAAATATCAGAGTCCCACTCATAGTTCAACAGCTTCAAACATCCTGCCGTTAGAAGCGCTTGTTTCATCGTTTCCATGGCTTCTATCTGTTCTGGTCCCCACACAAATTCTTCAGTGTCACGAGTTAACTTCTGAATTGGTTGAGAGATTTTGCCGTAGTCTTTAACAAACATTCACATAACCCCAATTGTTCCCAGAAATTTTCTAACATCTGATACATCTTTTAGTGGTCCCCATCTCATGATTACCCCAACGCGGTCAGTACTTGGCCGTCTCCCTTCGTAAGAACAAACATGCCCTACTACTGAGAAAGAGTCTGCGCATAAAATTGATTTTAGCCCTGATAAGGTGCCACCACAATATTTAATACGTTGGACTACGCGGTTCAAGTTCTCAAAATGCTCCCAGACAAAACGCCTGATACCAGCATTCTCAGGTATGGTTTCAAAATCTCCATCTTTATCTTGATACCTCGATCCTGGACCTCTTATCGGTACATCATCGATGTAAGGTATAGTAACATGCGGAATTTCATCCTGCAGGATAAATGTAACATCATCGTGGAATATTGGTACTGAGTTTGTCCAACCTTGGGGCAATTTTACCAACCTGAGAGCGCCAAACGGCGTCTGAAAAGTCGTAAAGTCCCTAGATCCTTCGGCAATATCCCTATGATCATATCCTGAATATAAATCCAAGCATCCACCACATGCCCTACCCGCAAAGTGATTGGCGAGTTCGTCTGTAGCCGGTGGAACCCCAGAATGTGCAATTGTTACTGCGTTCAAAGGTTCCAAAGCATGTACCAAACGAATACTCTTGCCATCTTTCTTGATAACTCCAAAGAATTTACTTCGATACGACACGTTGGATGGTTCATAAACCCCAGCGTCTATCTTGTTCTTTATCACTTTACAGAATTCCTCCAGCTGTCCTCTTGGAATTGGTATGCTCCTCTCTACCCAGGTATTATGCTCCACTAACGGGAACTCTACTGGTGGAAAGAAGTCATGACGGAAACTGCCTCGTTCTTCGTCATTCCAAGCGAAGGCCTGGTCTTGGTCCATCATAAACTGGTGCATTAACTTCCGTTCTTCTGGCCACAAGAAATCTCCCGTATGAAGCTTGTCTATGATTTCCTTTCGTTCCTCCGTATATCGTTTTGTTGGACAATATTCTGAAGGATGGGTTTTTAAACCAGGCATATCTTTCAAAGGATCACCGATGATTTCCCGTTTAATCCTGTATTTATCGGGTAATTCTGTATAGACTGGCCTGACTTTCAATCCTACTGGCTTATATTTCTTGCCAGCGAACACAGAAACTGATTCTTTTGGAGTTACTATTTCCGCGTAAATCGATTTTGTATTTTCCTCACTCGGTGGAGCAGGATGTATGAAATCAGCCGACTGACAGCATGCACAACGGACTTCCTGGCTCAGGACGTGGGTAGTTTTCACTGTTGATCCACTCCTTGAACCATGGTAGACTTTTTCTTGGTCCTTCTTAGGGCCATCCGGTCCATCCGCTTGACTCCAAGTAAAGACATCGAACTTGGGTGCGTTTTTCCCTTGAGAAGTATCAGGACCCTTATGGAACTCGTTAAACAGGGCTTTTGCCGTTCTGTCTTTACAAATCTCTTTAGAGGTCATTGACGCACTAACATACGCCTCAAGAACTTCCGTCTCTGTGAACTGTTCTTTTCTAGGCTTGAAATACCCTTGTATTTCCAACTCCTTATCCTTGTTGAACCCGAATTTTAATGCCAGCTCTCCTCGTTCATGCTCTTGCATTAATTCATCGAAGACTGGTGAAAACCCGCTTCGGCTATAGGCGTATCAGCAATCTTTGCTGGTGGGTCATCCTCATCAGGAACCGATTCCACAGTAGCCTTGTTCGGTGGTAAGTTGTCCTCATGTTTACCTCTCGGGTGAGTGGGCATGGTGCAACGCTTCCCCGTATTAGGGTCTTTGATAGTAATCGTTTGGCTTCCATCTGAACTGTTCTGAACTACACTTTCCGTTAAGATCTCGAAGGGTCTTCCCAATAATATCTGATACGCAGGCCCTTTGATTATATGGGCCTGCAGATACACCGTGATCATGCCAAAAGTGAAGGGCACATTTCGCGCCAGTCCAACGGATTTCTCAATAGAATTATTTGCGCTCTGCATAAAGATCTGGATATCCAGATCCCAACAAACTTTCAATTCTTTCGCCTTTTCAAGTGACATTGAAACTATTTGCGACCCAGAATCCGAAACTGATTCAACTTCACCCCGGTTATTAACCTTAGGGAAGACGACTCGTAAAGATGCAGATTCCCTTGCTACGTATACTTGTTTAGGGATTTCATCAGGTCCCAAACTTTCTAGATACTGCATATAAGGATCAGGGATCATTATGGATCCTTGCGGTAATTCTTTGTTGCTCCCATCGGATATCATGAAACCGCTCACTCGAGGTAGGTCCTCCATGCTGAGTGCGTCATATTCCAACCTAATAACCTCATCCTCATCTTCCAGGGGTATTATTTCCTCCTGAAATGCCAGTGCAGCCTCCGGAACGATTTTGGCGTAAATCGGTTGCCTGGTCTTGGTGAGCCTCGCCTTAAGACTCTCCCGCACATCCGGTGCTATACCAACTAAATCACCAAGACTCATTTCTATAGTAGACTTGAGCGCTTGATTAGCCAGTTTCTTGCCTAGTCCATCCTTCTGAACCGGCGCGCGAACACGGTATGCTTTTTCTCCTTCCCTTGGTAGTGAGGGTCTAGCCGGTGGTTGAGCATGATCAGTAGATAATGCAGGCGGAACTCCCGCGAAAGGTAGTTCTGCAACTGCGTCCCCATTTTCATTAATCTCCTCCGGTACGACCTCTGCTATCCGAATTCTCCTCTGCTTTGTAATTTCTGGCAAGTGATCCTCTTCATCACTACTTTCCTCACTAGACGTTCCTGCTGTTGCTCTTGTTCTCCAATCCTGACTTTTATCTGCGGAATTTTGTTCATTTCGGTTCTCAAGGGATTGTTTCTGCTTGGATTTCCGCGTCCCAACCCCTATCCCTGAACCTAAGTGAAATTTGGGGGCTGGCTTCCGCTAGCTTTAGCGGAGCCTCGAGTTACAGCGAACTGTTCCTGAGTAATAGGCAATTCCCCACTCTGCATCCTTGCTAAGAGCTGGATTGCCTGGTTTAAGTCAATATTCTGCGTAGGTCCTTGGTTAACAGGTGCCTGCGGCTGAATAGCCATATATGCGGGTTGAGCCGCTGGAGTGATATTCGCGTAATTCGGTTGCACTTGCATAGGTATTTGACTAGCCATATAAGCGGGCTGAACCCCTTGCGGGATATTCACATAATTGGTAAGTCCTTGCATAGGCACCTGGTTAGCCATAAATGCGGGTTGAACCGCCGAAGGCATATTCGCGTAATTCGACTGACCCTGATTTCCAACCCTAGCAAGTCGTACTTTCAATGTCCTGACTTCATCCAAGGCTTGATCCAACGGATCAGGTTGCCTTTCGTTATCCTCAGCGTAATACTGGGAAATAGCCGGGCTATTATAATAATTTTGGCCCATTGACTTATTACGCCAGTAGTCTTCCACTCTCTGCCTCTGGCTTCCCGCTCCTCTAGGTAACCAATTTCCATCTCCGAGTTTGGTTTTACCGTCCTCTACAATTACTAGACCCTTGGATATGGCATCTTCCTTGTACGGACACTCGCGAGAGAAATGACCTGTCTGTTCACAGTAGAAACAATCGGGCTTTCTATCACCCCGACCCCTTTCTTGCTGGTTCCCAGAACTAGAGTTATGGGCCGTAGTACTATTTTGGGCATTAGAGCCTGCACGTACAACGTCCTGATGCGGAGGTGGATGTCACGCTCAAGGCTCAAATACTAGTCTGAGAGGTCGCACGTTGCGTTCTCAGATGTAGCAGGTAAGAGTGAGGCTCGAAGAATGATGGAATAAAAGACTAAGGAATACATGCGACTAGCTACACTACTTATACTGTTCAACTGTGGCTATGTAACTAGTGCTAATAATATATACAATAGAGCGTCCATGTGCTACAAGCACCATAACCATGTGTTCTGAGTAATAAACATGCTAGAACCATGTGTTCTGAGTAATGCCCATGCATACTCCACATGTCCGCAGCATGACACCTGTCAGCTGTCCGATCACCAATCCGTCGTGCTTCATCGGCATGTTCCTGTGGGAACCCGATCCCTGGCTGTCCGATCACTGATGACTCAAGCATAGCCTTGGTGTTTAAATAGACGAGCGCTTGATTAGGCGCTTAGATAAGGCGTTGTCGCGATTAGATAGCATCTAAATCGTGACATTACCCCCCTCCTAGGGTCGGCGTCCCGACGACCGTGGAATAATTAAACTTCGACTTAAGTACCCGCGCGAGCATCCTTCGTTAGGGAATTTCTCCATGATCATCCTTCGTC